>LDPL01000014.1:695483-812218 GCA_001305505.1 Neonectria ditissima
GGGGGGGGGGGAAGAAGCATTGACTGATGTGCTTGCTTGCTCATGTGAGTGGGTGTGCGTGATGCCTCGGATGGGATGGGATGGGCGTTGAAAGCGCTGCACAGGGAGAGAGATGGAGAGAGAGAGAGAGACAGAGATGATGACGACGATGGCGTCCCCCTCCAGGTCCTACGCGCAGCGGCAGCGCAGCCCCCTTCCATCCAACGCAAGGCATCGAGCGTACCCGTGTCGGGACCCAGGCTGATTGGGCGAGCCTCTGCAGAAGAGCGATTGAGAACAACCCTTTCCCCCCCCCCCCTGCTTGGGACTTGGCGGCAAGACGTCGGGGGATGGAAGCTAGGCAGCAGAAACAAGAACGCCATTCTGGCCAATGCACACGGTCGAGGTCTATGCGATGTGATCCATGGCTCGTGCCGGCAAGTGGACTGGCGTGGAGGCATCTCTGGGACGATTGGCCTGGGCGAAGCATTGGTGAATGGAAGGATTACAGCACAGCAGTCCGTGCTCTCTGTCGCAAACGACTGCGACTGTGTAGGTATGTACTTTGGTTCTAGGTACGGGTTGTGGTGCTGTGGATGCGTCCATCCTTCAGGTCATCTTTTTCGCCAATGGCCATTCGTCGAGTTGTCGTCGCTGCCGGTACATCATGATCATCATTACTATCATCATCATCAGCAGCAGCAACCAACACCATTTCACGGATACATACACGGACGCACGGCCCCACGACGATTAGGCTGACGCATTTCTCGCAGCGTCTCACAGCACGAAGAGAGGCTTCCCAGCAGAGCCTCGGAGGCGCAAAGGGCGAGACTGCTGCTACTACACAGTCATCTGCCCGTAATACGGTTTTCAATCCTGCCGAAGATCATTTAGCTTCGGTATTGGAAGGGGAGGGTGCTACTACGAATACTGTACCTAGTAGATAGTGCTTTCCGTCCCGTCGCAACGCATATTCCTCCCGATACCGATGGTCAATTCTGCTCGCCGGGGGTGTTGTTGACGCCGACGATGACAACGACGACGACGACAAACTAACGCACGCTGCACCAGCCAGGTTGCGGCATGGCTCAGCTTCCGCCATCTTGTTCTTTTCTTCCCCTGCATCCAATCCATCGTGCACCCCATCCACATCTTGTCTGCGCTGGCCTCGCCTGGCCGGAGACCCGCTGCTATCTCTTGTTCTGCTGGCCTCGCCGATGGAGGCCATGCATGGAAGCTCCAAGCTCTCTCTCTCTCCCCACCTCGTCCACTAATTCTTGCAAGCTCGCCCGCTAACAATGAATCTCGTTCCTCCCGCCTTCCTTGGCCCATGAGGTCACCGAGAACTCTCCAATCCCAACCCCGACCCCAACTCCGATCCCAATCCCAATCCCAATCCACCCATCCCCCATCCCCCATCCCCAAAAAGCTGAAGCTCCAGAAGAAAGAAAGAAAGCACCACCACCTCCAACCAGCAGCCAGCAGAGAGCATGGAAAGCCAGCTGCATTGCATGCAGGGGGCTTGCTTCTCTCTGCCACCACACAACCCACTCGCCTCCACTCCCGTCGCCATGTCTTGCCTGTTCCTCTGCTACTAGCCAGGTTGTCAGGTTCAGCAGTGCCCCCTCCGCCCTACCAAGTGTGCTATTCCCCCCATCCTTCCCCCTCGTCTCTCTCTCTCTCTCTCTCTCTTTTTGCCGCTCGTCAGCCCCAAAACGAGGCAATGACGGCGCCGCTGCTCTGGACGCCCCGTTCGTTGCAGCAGTTGATCTTGGTTTTTTTGTGGCGTACCCGCGCGCGCCTGCTTCCCGGCGGCTGATGGTTCGTGCACCACGCACTCGTTGCTCCTTTGGTTGATTGCTCCCGTGTTCTTGGGGACGGGTCCGGCCTGGCCTGGCCTGGCCTCGTTGGACCCCTGGCATTTATTTCGGGCCAACTTTGGACAAGATGATGCAAGTGCTGTGGTCGTCCCCATTCCCCTTCAGGACACCGGCCATGATGCTCATCTTGCCCCGACACTTGGACCATCCGCGATGCTCCTCTTCAACTGTCAACTTGCGCATCACGAGCCAAGGTGCGCCAATGCTCAGCCCCGGTCCCTGGCCTGTCGCCGTCCCCTTGGCCCATCCGTGCCCTTGTCCGCCATCCATCCATCCTCTGCTTCCTCTGCTTCCTCTGCTTCCTCTGATTCCTCTGCGACCTGTTCCTCCTCCTCTTACACAGCACCCGTCGGCTCCACTCTCACCCCTGTCTGTGAGATCGACCTTCTGGTCTAATAAGCTGCTAGGTCTGCTACTAACTACCACTACCACTACCAGGATTCTACTTACAGCACCGCGCCCAGACGCACTGACAGACTGACAGACGACATGTCGCATGCCGCCTGCGCCAACCACCATCCACCATCCGCCGCCATCCGCCATCGATCCATCCGCCATCACATCCCCGGGATGCGCTGCGTCAGGTCCTTGCCCTGGACTCGACCTGACCTTCCATCACCCTTGCAACTCGCACCCCTGGACATTCTAGAAGCCTAATCATACCCCTTTGGTCTTGGCTCCAAAAACAGAGATGTGATGATATGTGTAGCTGCCAGTTTCAGGTCCATGCTGCACTCGCTCCTGGGGCACGAGTCTATCTACCTTCGTACACCTTTCCCTTCCGCCTCACTTGCAATGTGCGCATTGGAGCCTCACCTTTCTTCCCTTCCCTTGTGTTGCCCCTAGAACCAGAGCCACTCACCACTCACACACGCCCCCCTTCTCAAGGAACCCCCCCCCCCTCCTTCACCTCACCTCTCACCTCCTCCAAGACCATATATATCTACTGGTTGGACAAGCTCCCCCTCCATTCGACATCTTTCTGTGTCACTGCACTTCCCAAATCGTCTACCGACTCTTTGCCTTCAATCATTTCAAGAACTGTCTGCCTCTTTCGACTGTGTGTTGCAATTGCATCTTCTCACCTTGCTCACATCTGGTTCTGGCCTTGGTTCGCAAACCTGGTCGCCATCCTGCCTCCCCGCCTTCTTATAACCATACGGTCCTTCGCCATCCTCTGCTCGTCTGCCGGAGCTGAGCTATAGCTTGCCTCGGTCTTATCTCACTCCCATCTACAAACCAACTCGCTCGCTCTGTCTTCCTAGGGTTGACTTGTGCTGGCGCAACATCAACGCATTCGCTGTTACTATGGGATCCAACTACGGTTACGCCCCTTGGTACGAGGCTTCACCGCCGCAAGACTACGGTTCTCCAACTGCGGATCCTTTCGACTACCACCAGTCCGTATCTCTTGCTCGGTACCCCAGCTCCTCAGGAAGCTCCCAGACGTCCTCTATTCCCGACTCTCCTTTGGGTCTGTACACACTCCACGACTCGGTCATGGGCGAACCCTCGTACCAGCAACACCAATATCCCACCTCTGCCCCGTCCAATGCAGAAGACACCGTCACACCACGGAGCGAATCGTGCGTTCCCTTCAACTCCAATGCCTCTTCCATTGATGCCAATACTGACTCTTTTCTCCAGCAGCGCCCCCGGCCGCGACTGGCCCGTCTTCTGCCTCTCACCCGGCTGCAATGCACGCCCTTTCAGGCGATGCGCCGATCTTCAAAGGCACTACAGAAACACACACGCGCCGGAATCGCTCAAGGATAGCTACTGGTGCGACTACCCGCGGTGCACCCGCTTCCGCGAGCCTTTCCATCGCCGCGACCACTTCCGCGACCACCTACGTGAGTACCATCGCGAGGACATCCAGAAGCGCGGCGATACCGTCAACGAGGACTGGCTCGAGGGCCGCTATCTGCCATCCACTTGGTGGCGATGCCACCGCTGCCTCGTCCGCGTTTACATCTCCCGACACGGCTTCGAGTGCCCGGGGTGTAAGACGTCGTGCGAGCCCAAGCGCAAGGAGAAGCGTCGAAACAAGACTTGAAGGCTGTCTGCCAAAAACCATCTTCATCACCAACCAACTTGCGGCATTCGTTGTCAACTCGGTTTCCGCCGTGGAAAACTTGACTTGCATGCCACACCTCTAACACAGGTGGCCGGCTGCCCCAGAATCGGCCTTGTTCCTTGATCGACAAAACATGTGGACAAGCTGAACAATCGGCAGCTGCCAACCTCTGTCGCCCTCTCTCTCCGCTGCGCTGCGCTGCGTAGCTTCATATCGAGGCTGCAGTGGTAGGACCACCACCACCACGTCTCCGGCGCGGCAGTGACGGCATCTGGGCGTTTTTTCCACTTCCACCCCCTCCGCGTCTGCCTCACGACCTCAGCCGGCCCCTCCATCGGAGTCGCCCTTCGCTACCTTATCAAAACGGCCTGCACTCTCGTTCCAACCACTCACCGCACTCGTTCTTCTCTCGTTGTTCTCTCTTGTGTCTTTTCTGGCCCCCCTCCCTCCCTTCTTCCCCTTGGCTACGCATGCAACCCCGTCACCGCAACCCTGACGGAACAGCGCAATGCATCCCTGCATGACGCTGTCCCGCATCCCATGCACCAGTCCCGCACGCTTCGCATGCAGATCAGCCTCGCGGCTGACTGAGAGAATTGTTCTAGAAGCGGGGGCGAAGGTTGCGGTGGCTGGGGGGCTGTGCTTCTGCCTTCCTCTCTGGGCCTTTGACCCAGGGTCGGTTCTTGGGGGCCGGGGTTTGATCGTCGCTCTCGTCATGCAGCTCGTCGGGCTCGGGCTCGACGGGGGGCAGTGAAGAGATAAGGGAGGGGTGGTGACGATTTTGTTCTTCCGTACCTTCTCCTTCTTTTCCTCTTTCGTCCTGGCTTGCTTTTCTCGCTTACGCTTACACCTTTTACCCTTTTTATGCTTGTTGTATACGTGGCTATGCTGTGATGACTTTACTCTAGAGGGATAGATAGATACCGGGAGCTTGATTGCTTTGCTTTCTCTTTTCTTCTCTGTCGGCGCATGGGTCGTCTTTTTGGAACGGATGATGATGTACAAATGCGGGGATGGGGTTGTGTGCGCTAGGCCGAGGTGCCTGAGGTCGGCGATAGACTACTCGTTCCAGACTACAGAACTCTTACAAATACAGTACAGATGGAAATCCAGATCAATGACTAGTTGCATTGAAAGATACAGCGTGCTATGCCTTTCTACCATTGAGTTGGTGTGTTACATGGTGAACATTGACTAGACATTCCTCCCCGTAGGCAGACGCAGACAGACGAGACTAAAAGGCTCTTGTGACGCCGTCCCGTCCCTCCATTACCAGCTCAGCTCGGCGTAGCCACCCGCCACTCAGCTCGAGGCGGATTCCTTCCCCGATCGTAATCCATGTCGACATGTCTTCCCCAGGGCTGGGCGATTCGGCATACAGCACGCACAGCACGCACCACAATTCCCATCACACCGCGCATCGCAGTGGTCACACACCGCAATCGCAACCCGAGCCCGTGACCTCGCTCTTTCTTCCTGCAGCCATCCCCCTTTCCAACTAACCCTCGCAGCATTCCTCAATTGGGTCGTCGTCATGGTCTGGCATCGTGCGGAAATCCGGCCGTCCGCTACCCCTGCACTTCTTTGGCCGACCCCTGCCCCTCTTGCTCAATGGCAATTGTATGGGTCTCGTGTTGGTAGGAGCCAGACGGGCTAATCTTCCGACGAAGGCATTGGGTTGGTGGAACTTGAAGTCGGAGTGCTGCGGCCTGGGCGAGCCAATGTGGGCGGTGTTGGAGTTGGCTGTGCCTGTCGTGTTGGTTGGGCAGACATCAGATGAGCCATCGTTGTTGGTACATGAAGAGATCTCCTGGGAGTACATCGCCAAGCTTGCGATTGAGGCTGGGCTCATGGAAGGATTGTCTCGTGATATCGATGGTGGCTCTGCAACATCGCTTGCAAGACCGGTGGTGGCTCGGTACAGATCATCCACCGTTTGCTGTTGTGCTTCGAAGCGTGCTCTGCGATTGATTTCGGTACTGTCTTCGTCAAAGACAAATCTCCTCCAGCTCTCGTCCTCGTCTTCTGCATTCTTTCTTTGGTCATCGTTGTCTTCTGGTTGGCCCTTCCCTTCTTCTATTATCAACAAGTCTATTAAGTCTTGGACATTTGGGGCTTTGGGTAATTCGCCTGTGGAGGGGAGGAGAAGAGCATCGCCAGCCTTCGTGTATTCCTCGCCTCCCATATGGTTGAACTTGATGTGTTGGGTTGTGGGTGGGGTTATGCTAAGACGTTCATCAAGTCCCAAGGTGCGTTGTTTCAACATCACAGGTGGTTGCGCTTCATGGCGAACACTGCTTGTGGAGACCCTATTGGGCGAAGTCAGTATCGATGGGCATATTGGTGGTAACTCGTTGCTGTCGCTCGGCAAATCCCTCCCGTCAGCAGTCTCAGGGACACCTGGCAACAACGACCAGTCGTCCGAACCATCTCGATAGTGGCTAATTCCAGGGCTGATTGATGGTAAAGGCTGACCATATTCTTGAGTATCATTAGTATGACTTCGTGACCGGGTGCAATCCTTTGCGTTCAGCCAACTGTTCCACTGAGCATCATCATCTGTAATCCGATCAGATGAATGATTGGGGGCACCAATCTGAGCAACCACACTACCGATATCCTCTGGTGTAGGAGAACGAATATCGAACAGGGCAAGTCTTCTCCCTCGGGTAGGTTGAGGGTGATAAATGATAGGCGGCGAGGACGTGACAACGTATCTCGGCTGATCTGGATTTTTCTCTCTTCGTTTGTCGACATGTTCAAGTAGGGAATGCTCGATTCCGTTTGCAGAGCTTGTCGGTCGATCTTGGTGCTCAAATTCGGAAGAATCGGTCTCGGAAAGGCCTTGGGTTCCCAAAGAGAGCTCACTGGCGAGACAGTCGCTTGGTGTTGAGTGAGGTCTTGTTCGCGTGCTTCTTGAACTCCCTTGCTGAGATGCCCAGGCCTCAAAGGTTGGAAGAGGGCGGTTCTGACTCGTGGAGCTTCTCACAGTGTTGTTGTCTCGACTCCATCGAAGATTCTGGCTGCCGATTCTAATGTTCATCTGGCCGTCGTTGCCGAGAAGACTTTTATCGCCTCTTGCGCTGTTGCCCTTGCGTGGCACTTCGGAAATCTTCTGTCTCTTGGTTGGCCTCGAATCGGCATCTGAAGGAACTGGCTTGCGTGCATCACCTCCCTGCCCAGAGAGGCTAACCAAGATCGGGTTCTGAAGGCTGACTCCTGTCCAGTCGTTCTTCTCGAGAAGCCTTCTGCGCTTTGCATCGAGGTTGGCTCCAGAGTTCCCCTCAGACGATGATTTACTCGTACTGTGGGAATCTCCGTTCTGGATTCGGGGGTCCGGGCCGTCATGTTGGCTAAAGACCGTAGCTGTAGTGTTTTCTTTATCATAACTCTGACCAACTAAAGGTTCGCTGCGTTTTGACTGCTTGTGCCGAGGAGACAACGAGGGTTGATGCCGATCTTGAGCTTGGGGACTTTGTGGGATGTAATCCGGAATGAAGGAAGACGCATGGAGGCTTCTCTTTGAAGCAGCTTCGCTCTTGCGAGCCCGAGCTCTTGCGAAGTATTGCTTCTGTCGAGCGGCATCCTTGTCCCATCCCTTGCGCCTAGAATGGCGAGCGAGAGCACCTTCGGTCCAGTTCATTTGCGGCAAAGGTTTGGTGAATGCTGAGGGCGGGATATTGGTAGTGGGTAGAGGAAAAGATGGAAAGATGGGGAAATGGGGAAATGAGAAATGAAGAGGGAGGAAGGAGGAAGGTTGTGTTGCGAGGGAAGGCGAGAGCCAGCCGTGTGAATTGAGGCGACACCTGCCTCGCAGCTGGTTCCAGCTGTCGTCGCCATGGCTGTCGTCGCCATGGCCGTCGTCCTATCGTCACACAGCACGTTTATGCTTGGGGCATGCAGGTTGCGAATAGGCGCTAGAGCGAGAAGAAAACCTTGGGATCCGGGGACGAAGCAGAAACCAATATTTCAAATGCCATTGGTCTTGCCTATTTTTGGTCTTCATTGTACAGTGCAACCGACTGATCTCGAACGGAAAGGCGCGGGCGAGTGAGTGATACAGCCAAATGAGGAGAAACACCATGTTTGGTGTAAGAGAGCTGGATACCTCGGAATAAAGCCGCACAAACCCAATTTGTTGTGTCAACAAAAAAGTCCGTATAGTGACAATTCTCTACCATGCCAACAGATTTTCTTTCTATCTCACCACGGATAGTTGACCAGCAAAGGCACAACAATCACAAACATCAGCATTCCTAGGTCGTGAGACGAGACACTGAAGTGGGTGCACGGTGGTTGTATTCACGTCCCTCGCACTACGCACTGTGCTACACTGGCCAGCTAAGCTTCAGGCTGATGACGGAGCTTCCCATATCGCCAAGTAAAGCCAGCAACCATCAACACCTACACACCTGCTCTTGGTGACACCTTTCCCATTCGCCAAGACACGGCATTTTCCACCAACCACTCTCTCCAGCAGAATCCTGCAACCCGAGCTCACCATGGCGGACGCAGAAGAGAAGGCCCGCCAGGAGAAGATCGCGGCTGCTAAGAAGCGTGTTCGTCAACCCCAAGCCCTCCCTGTTCACAACGACAACGAGCTGACCCGTGGATCCCATAGGTCGAGCAAATGAAGAAGAATAAGAAGAAGGTTACTACGACAAAGAAGTCCAAGCCAGAGGCTACGGGAACCCCAGCGACCGATCCGGTTGAAGACACACCCGAAGCAGCCCCCTCGAGCGACGATAAGGCCGTCGACGAGGCCCCCGAAGACAAGCCCAACGAGGCAGCCGATGCGACTCCAGAAACGCATCTCGATGAACCTTCCAAAGATGATTCCGAAGAATTTTCGCCGTCAGCAACCCCCTCCCTAGCACAGCAGTCGAAGCTGAGATCTACCTCGTTCCGTATTGGTTCCGTCCCGAGCGGTGGCGCGTCATCCCCCGTGCCCTTCAGCCCCGATGGTGATACCGCGCCAGAAATCTACAGGAAACATGTCGCGAGGATCGAGGAACTAGAGAAAGAGAACAAGCGCATTGCCAAGGATGCCGCCGACTCTGAGAAGAGATGGCAGAAAGCCGAGGAAGAATTGGCAGACCTCAGGGATGCTGATGGCGAGGACGCGAGCGGCGACGGCGAGGACAATACCCAAATGTTACAACTGGTAGGGATCTACAACAGTTACTGCGTCCCTTGCACCGGCTAACGGCCATGATAGAAGACCGAGATTGCCTCTCTGCAGCGACAGAATGCGCAGCTACAACAGCAAGCCTCACGCGGTGCGGGCCATGGTCACGGCCACCGACAGTCCATCTCCGTCGCTGCACCGCCCGCAGAGTTGAAAGCCGAGCTCGCTTCCAAGTCAGCGACGATTGAATCCATGGAAATCGAGCTCTCAAAGCTCAAGGCACGGGTAGAACGCCAAGCAAGTGGGTCATCCTCGGAGAAGGAACAGATTACGGCTCTGGAGGAAAAGTTATCTCGCGCGGAGGCCGCGGCAGGCAAGGCCCAGCGAGAACTTCAAGATCTCAAGCGTAACCTCGATCGGACATCGGAGAAAGCTGTACGTGAAGGTAGCGAGCGAACAAGCGCCGAGACCAAAGTCAAGACGCTCGAGCAGAATCTTGAGGCGGCCAACATTGCACGCGCCGAACTCGACAAGAAGGCCGACGGACTGGAAAAGAAGGCAGCAACCCTCACGACATTGCACAAGGAGCAAGATTCGCGACTACAAGCTCTAAAGAGGGAGAAGGAGAAGGCAGAGCGGGATGCTGCCGAGCTGCGATCCAAGGTCGAAAAACTAGAGAGCGAAGTTGCCAAACTGGCAAGTCGTAAGTCGACAGAGGGTGGCGGTGGCCTGGATGACGAGGGAGTGGACGAGCTTGAGGATGAGGAACGACTCCGGCTTGAGAAGAAGATCCGAGGACTGGAGAAAGAAGTGCATGAGCTTCGCAGCGGAGAATGGATTGGTAAGCGTCGAGAGATGGAGGCGTCCACACCCGGATTCCAAGATGTTGATCTCTCCAACGCACATGGCCCCTCTCCAGCCCGGCGCAAGTCTACTGCTGCTGGTATTGGTGAATTTTTTACCAGTGGACTCAACGCTCTGGCTGGCGGCGGTGACGATGAGTTTCTCGAAGACGACGAAATGGACTTTGACGAAGAAGCGTTCCGCAAAGCACAAGAGGAAGAGGCGAAGAAGCGAATCGAGCGGATTAAGGAGATAAAGCGGTCACTTAAGCACTGGGAGGGTTGGAGGCTGGATATCGTGGAGCACCGCAGGGGTGGGAGTGAAGGGGCGGGCGAGATTTTCGATGTATAAGTCCAAGGAATCGGGCATATGAGGCATGCATGTAGGGATACCTTTGTTGGAAGTTTGGGGTCAGGGATGGGTGTACAATAGAATACCGGAACAAGTGTGCGTTGAGTTCTCAATTCGAGGAAATTGAGTTCCCTTGACAAAATTCGTTGGATATTGTACGCCTAAATGATATATATGCATGGCTTATGCTGACTGAATTTGGGCAAAGCTCCAACACTCCACGATGTCCAGTTTTCAAAAGAGGAGCTTGCCATCTCCTTCGAATCATGTCAAACTCACATATAGAGTTCATTGCTCGCGGTTGGGATGAGATGATGGGATATTGCCCAGAAACAAAACAAAAAGAGTTTAACCGGTATGATAGACGTCGGTGCCTCATTCCGAAATTAGTTACTAGTAGCTACGTCTTGTCGGGGAATACCTCCGAAACTAGTCGCGACCGCGGCCAAGATAAGTCATTTCTCGGAGGGCGTGGCAAGCTTGACATTGACACGCCGTGACTCAGCGGAAGATTCATGCTAGGCGCATTTGTGACCTTGACAAAATATATATTCATGCAATTGACTGGTAGTATTCAAAATCTTCAAAATCTAAATTACTCACTGTCCCCAGCTTGTACGACTCTCCCAGGTAAGACTAGCCGCGGTCTTCTCCCAGGAATGAGAACCGACACTGACCAATGAAATAAGACAGTATGAGTGGCATCGCTTCAGACCTCCGAAAACGAACATGGACCAAGGGTTCGCACCTCATATCCACCGACGCATCCTTGATCCCCGTTCCTAGACTCAATGAGATGTTCGCAGCGGAGGGGTTCTACTGGGGCAAGCCCCTACCTGACGCAGTCATGCGGGAGATGCTGGATAGTTCACTATGCTTCGGGTTGTATGAGATTGGAACCAGCCCTGGCGAGTCGGCACCGAGTTTCATCGGCCTAGCACGCTGCGTTACCGATTTCACGACGTTTCTCTACCTGACCGATGTGTGGATCGGTCCTGAGAATCAGGGCAAAGGCCTTGGCAGATGGCTCATAGGATGCGTGCAGGAGGTTATCGAGGCGATGCCGTACTTGCGGAGGAGCATTTTGTTTACTGCCGATTGGAAGCGCTCCGTGCCGTTCTACAAGGAGTTGATGGATATGGAGGTGATTGAGTTCAAGGACGGCGAGGGTCTTGCGTTGTTGGAGAGGAGGGGGAAGGGCCATCCTGGCTATGGGAAGCAGGGCAGCGGGTATAATTAGGGTTCTCAAGCGAGTCAATCCACATTAGTTAATAGAGAGCATTTTCATTGTCACACCTAGTACATTACCGCGTCTAGGTTCCCCGACACTTAGACCTCAGGCCTATAATCTCAACCCTTTAACTTTGGCCTATATCCCAAGACTCGAAGGATTGTTGTGTCAATGACGCAAGTGTATAGTATAGAGCTCCTCCAATAGAACCCCTCTAATACAGTGCAAAGATCGTACCCTAACAAACTTGATACGTCCCCGTATCCTTACTCGTTTAGAATATTTGTCAACTCAACATAAGTATGCTTTCATTCTCTCAGTAAGGGCCATGGTTGACGCAGGCTTTCCTGGAGACAAATCGTACAACGAGCAACTTACATGCATCCAAAGGATTTAAAGAGCACTATGTATCTAAGAATATAAAGCCCCAGTCAATATCAACAGATACACCAAGAGCACTATGTATAATGGAAGGGATTTCCAAGTAAAAGAAGATGTTCCAGCTCAACCCTTGCACGGCTCAAAGGAAAACTCCAACGGATAACCTCGGATATAGTACTCACGAACATGCCACTTCGGAGAGGGCACCTCCCACCACGTCCGAAGCCGCACGAATTGGGTCCCAACAAGTTGAAGTAAGCCGGGGCCTCGACTGCCCAGTTGAGTGTTTTTTCCCTCACGTTGTTCAGCGGGGAACGGGCATTTTCGTTCGGAGATGACAGCGAGCGAGCCATGCCCGATGACGGCGCGGAGGGCGGGGCCATGCCCGGAGATCCGAGACGGACGACGGAGATTCGGGAGGAGCCGAGCTGGGAGGCCGGATTAGCGTGGTTTTCCAACCTGCTTCGGTCTCCGGGAGGGCGGTGTGCAGTGGGGGTGGAAACGCGGTACTTCCGGAGAGGCCTGTTCCGGTGGGGGGAAGGGGAAGGAGAAGAAGGGGCTTTGAGAGGATGCCTGGCGATGAGCTGTCTGTGGGAGTTGAACCATTTTAGAAGCCAAACCAACTCCACTCAGTCCGCCGGCTCACTCGTCTTTATCTTCAGCTTCTGCCCTCGACGATGTCTTCCTCGCCTTCTTCGGGGCTGATCAACCCGAGGCCAAGAAGAGGGACCCAAACCCCCAAAACCAGAAGCGCCCTACTCTCGTCCACCCACCCCCACAAAGCGCAGCGTCGACGCGGCGCTAACGCTACCCGTTGCGCCTACTTCTTGCATGCAGATGGACGTTCCATTGTCTCAGCGCCATCACAGCCGTTGCCAGGTACCGCTCGGTCAGGTCCCGAAGGTCAGTTTGTCGAAGACGTGCCCGGAACAAAAGGAGGGGGGGTAAACAATCCATACGCAGGGGGAGGGGATGGGATTGTTTACCCGCCCGTAGGCTATATGTCCAGCCAGGGCTGCCCTCGCGAACCCAGGTCACCGCAACGACGCGCGAAGCCAACCGCCTGATCGGCCTCCTGATCCTCATCCTCCTCCAGGGGAAAATCAGCGCACGACGGGCCTCAGTTCATGACATTGACGTGTGCATGTCATTCCATAGCCGTAGTAATCCCAGGCCATTCGCGCCGTGGCCCACCAAAGACTGCCAGCCACAATTCACAATTGCTCTGAGACCCTGTTTTGCCGAAGACGGCGACCCAGGCGAGGGCGCCGAGCCAGGTTCCCCAGGGACTAAAGAAAACCGCCGTGATTCCCACTCAGCGTCCGTTGTCGGATCCCAAATGCCATTTTTTTCCCGCCCAAAAAGTCGTCTCTTCTCTCTTTGGGAACAGCAACCAAATCAAATTTCCTTCGCATTCCGGATTGCCAGCGCCTGTCACGTCTCAGAAACGCATAAGCTTGTAAGTTTGCTTGCCCATTGAGTGAGCCCCAAGCCCCCACTGCCCGGAACAAGACGGTTAGCCGTTGCAAGTCGTCATCAACCGGCGCCGTGTGGACGGACATGTTCGGGGTCCTCCGGTGCGCTGCGTGCGCAACCTCGTTTTTCCTCTGGCCTTTTTGGTGTCAAAGCCAATTCCTTGGCCCGGGCCAGCCTCCCAATCCTCTTGCAGCTGCTGATGCTTGGCAACAGTGCATACAAGAAAGAGGAAAACGGACGATTCCCTCCCTCCCCCAGCTTTCTTTTTTAGTCGGGCCCTAAAAAAAAAAGCACCGACACGCCCAGGTTCGTCGCATCAAATCCACCTCGTTTCATTGGGGGAGCGCGCGCTTTATTTGTCGCATCGTCGCATCGTCGCATCTGCATCGTCGGTCGGTAGTCGTTCTCGGTCGCCTTCCGCACCCCACCAGCACCGCACCTCCCTTCCCGTCCAGGCTCCAGTACGTAGTAGTACTTCGTACACGCCAGCTAACCCTTCGTTGCCGCCCAGCAAGGCAAGACCATCCTCGAGTTCGGATACCCGGTGACTTCCTCGGTTCAGACTTCGACCCAGCCAGCCAGCCAGCCAGCCAGCCAACCTTGCCCGCCAACGGCAACAACCCCTCACCACTCCTTCCTCCGACTGCCCCGTCCGTCCCCCACTCCGCAGCCACCGCCCGCCTCCTGCCGCCTGTGGTTGTGTGCCACTCTCGTGCTGCTCTTTCTCACGGCTGCCACGGCTCTCAGCTTTGTCAGGCCTGCTTCCGTCTTCCGTCCCAACGTTAGTTCCCTCCGAAACCCGAACGGATCCTTTCCGAAGGTCCCCTTTATATTGGTTTTCGTCCCGCGTCCCTCTCTTCCTCTCGCCCATCATGCCCGCCATCGCCATCGCCTCGAGGTCTCTCCTGTCATCGTCACTTCGCCGTGCTGCTTTTGCCTCGACCCCGATCGCCGCTCGCCCTATCCGCTTCGGAGCCGTCCAGACCGTCTCCCCCTTCGCCGTCCGCACCATGGCTTCCGCTATCCCCAAGATCAAGGTCAAGAACCCCGTCGTCGAGCTCGATGGCGACGAGATGACCCGCATCATCTGGCAATCCATCAAGGACAAGTTCATCTACCCCTACCTCGACATCGACCTGAAGTACTATGATCTCGGCCTCGAGTACCGTGACCAGACCGACGACCAGGTCACCATTGACTCGGCCGAGGCTATCAAGAAGTACCAGGTCGGTGTCAAGTGCGCCACCATCACCCCCGATGAGGCCCGTGTCGAGGAGTTCAAGCTGAAGAAGAGTGAGTCGCCCATATCCAATCCCTTGCACGCCATCCTGCGCCTAGCTTGGGTTGCATCGCACTTGCACTTGCAAATGCCTTCTCCCTACTCGCCCCCCACTCCACACGCGACCGTCACCCCGCATTCATGATGAAGTCAGGAGCAGACAGAAGAACAGCCCCAGGAACTGCAGGAGGATGGCAGTGCAGCGATCAAGACGACATGAAAGAGGATACTCCCCTGTAGACAAACCTTGCTAACCTTCTTCTTCCTCTTCCTAGTGTGGCTCTCTCCCAACGGCACCATCCGAAACGCACTCGGCGGTACCGTTTTCCGTGAGCCCATTGTCATCCCCCGTATTCCCCGTCTCGTTCCCGGCTGGAAGAAGCCCATCATCATCGGTCGCCACGCCTTCGGTGACCAGTACCGTGCCAAGGATGCCGTCCTCCCCGGCCCCGGCAAGCTCTCCATGGTCTACACCCCCGAGGGTGGTGAGCCTCAGGAGATTGAGGTCTACCAGTTCAAGGACGGTGGCGGTGTTGCCCAGACCCAGTACAACACCGACGAGTCCATCACTGGCTTCGCACATGCTTCTTTCAAGCTCGCCATTGACAAGGGCCTCCCCTTGTACATGAGCACAAAGAACACTATCCTTAAGAAGTACGATGGTCGTTTCAAGGACATCTTCCATGAGCTCTATGACACTCAGTACAAGGCCGGCTTCGAGGAGAAGAAGATCTGGTACGAGCACCGTCTCATTGACGACATGGTCGCTCAGATGATGAAGAGCTCCGGCGGCTACATCATGGCCCTCAAGAGTGAGTTGTTCATACCCCCCCAATTCCGATTCTTGTCACTTGACTCCATGTCGCTTGACAGCACTCCGTAAGCATTGCTGACAACTTCCCCGACAGACTACGACGGTGATGTCCAGTCCGATATTGTCGCCCAGGGCTTTGGCTCTCTTGGCCTCATGACCTCCGTCCTCATCACCCCCGATGGCAAGTCATTCGAGTCCGAGGCCGCCCACGGCACCGTCACCCGCCACTACCGTGAGCATCAGAAGGGCAACGAGACCTCTACTAACCCCATTGCCTCCATCTTCGCCTGGACTCGTGGTCTCATCCAGCGTGGCAAGCTTGACGACACTCCTGAGGTCGTCGCCTTCGCCGAGAGCCTCGAGCAGGCCTGCATCGACACCGTCGATATTGATGCCATCATGACCAAGGATCTTGCTCTCGCTTGTGGCAAGACCGGTCGTGAGGACTACGTCACCACCTCTGAGTACCTCGACGCTGTCGAGCGCCGCATGAAGAACACCCTCAAGCAGAAGCTGTAGACTCCTTGACACGTCTCCTTCAGCTTCTGTCCTGAACCCTCTTCCACCGCTAGACTCTCCCTCCCGTCTGCCTCTCGTCTCCGTTCGCACAGAGCACGCTCCTTCATCAACCTCATAGAGTTGCGTCGTTGTGGCGTCTGGTCAATGCCCCGCAAGCGCAGCATGCCATCTCTCCCGCTCCCTTGACCATCAAGAGTGAACTTGGGCCTTCCTTCCATCCTTCCCCTCATCATCCAGGGAGTGGGTATGGTTGAGAGCGAACAAGCAAGAACTTTCCTGTGTGAAGCATAGAAACGAAAGCACGGGCAAGCAGTAAAGCAAGGCAAATGACACATTCCATTGTCATATCAAAGGAGGAAATGATGTAGGAAAGAAGAGAAAGAAGAGAATAGGAAGAACCTTGGGACGAAAGATAAGGCCGTCTTTATATAACACAGGCAGGCAATGTAGATAGAAGACACCTGGTTGGATTATCGACAAGAAAGTACATAAAGATAACATGGGCTGTCCTGTCCAGCTTTATAGTTTTGGCCTGTGCCGACATCGTTGTTCCCTGTCTCGCTGCGTCTACCCTCCTCACGGTAGGGGGCGGCATAAGAGGAGTCATACGACCAACGCCAAAGTAGTGCCTTGAGAATGAGTAAACCTATTGGGTCCTCGAGAAAAGTTCACATGTACAAGTCCAGTTCCGCTTGAACGCCTCTTTTTTTGGTTTTGGTGTACGCAGATCGCTCGTCCACCCATCCCTCCCTCCATCCATCCATCCATCCATCCATCCATCCAGACAAGGCCTCCCATTCCTCCTTTGAGCAACCCACTGCTTCCCCCCCTGTTGCTAAAATAAGAGTAAAATGTTACAGAATACAGCCAGCAATGCCTCGGCTCAAGGGCACATGTCCCGCGCATGGCGGTAGGTGGGCAGGTACGTCTTGAGGGGAGGTCGTTGACGTCCCAGACAGAGCGTGCCTCTCCCTTCCCCGTAGACCCGAGGCTTCTCCCCCGGAATGTCCCGAGTCGAGGGCTCCCGGGCGGCCGGAGATCCACCCGTGTTTTGTGGGTTAATGTATGTAGGGATGTACGGACATGTTCCGGCGCCATCGAGATCAAAGTGGGAAGTCACAGGCTTTTTGAAGAGCCGTCGATTTCCAGCCTCAATTCTGAGAGGGGGACAGAATAGACAGGTGGTGCTAGTCGTCGCGGGCCGCAGCGGCGGCTTCCTTCTTAGACTTGCGCACACTGGGGGTGCCGTCTGCTTCGCTCTTCCGCTTCTTCTTGGTCGGTCGGGTCGAGGAGCCGCGAGGCTTATAACCTGTGTCGTCTTCGACCCTCTTGCGCTTCGCTCTACCGACGGGCGCGGCTGCAAATTCCGGGTCGTCGTCCATGCTGGCGTCCCAGTCGCCGCGGTCAGCCGCCGCTGATACGCGCGCAGCGGCGCTGGCTCGCTTGCCTCTTGTGCTCGCGCGGCCGCCGCGCTCTCCCCGGCCACCGCGCGTCTTACGACCGCCGCCAGTGTGACCGGGCTCGCCGTCCTCTGCATCGGCGTGGAATTCGCCGTCCTGCAAGAAGATCTTAGGAGCGTGCTTCCGAAGCCAGTTGGTGACACTGGTTGGGTTCTTGAGATTGGGGTGTGATGGTTGGCGGGTGTTGGGGTGTGCTTCGGGAGCGAGGGTAGGAATATGGGTTGCGGGATCGATGGAGCTGTCGAGTTTGTAAATATAGTTGTCGACGTCGTCTGCGGAGAGAAAGTCGGCTGGGTGTGACTCGCCCTCGGGCGCCTTCAACTCGTCGACTATCGAAGGGAGCGCCTCCTTGGCGTGGTTGTATGAAGAGTGCGGTACGCTGTTGACGAGGTCCTCCAGCTTCTTGGCCGCCTTCTCCTTTCGGGTCTGGCCACCTTCATCCAGCGGCAAAACGGCTGCCTTTGGGTCTGACGATTCCAGCGAGAGGTCGATCTGCTTCTCGGGGGGGATCTGTGGGGAATTGTTGACCTCGAGGAGGATGTCCAAGAGCCGGCTGCAGATAGATGTTAGAACTGGCGCGCGCGAGGCTAAATAGATAGGCGCAGGGGACATACTCGTTCTCCACGGCCAGGCGCTTGACGAGCGCAGCCGCCTTAGCCTCCTGCTTGTGCAGCTCCTCGCCGTCGTGCATCTTCTGATCGAAGATGATGCGCATCTTGCGGTACTTCTTCTTCCACGACTTATAGCCGGCGCGGTGGCGTCCTGCGCCGCCCTCGGCCTTGACGGGGAAGTCGTCCATGGCTCGGATGTGCTCCAAAGAGGTTGATGTGTGAGGTGACGATGGAGAAGGAGACGGGAGACGGAGTTGGCGGGAAACGCGATCGGCAAGTCGAGCGCCGACGGTGCAAGAAATAGAATTCGAATCGGAAGGATTTTTAACGCGTCGAAGTGGAATGAGAGACTCGGGTTGGTGATGCGTGGAGCGTTGGGACGGCAATGGTCGAGAAATGAGGTTTTGCAAAGGATGGTTTTCCGGGGGCGCCTTCTCGCCGTCCGGGTACGTAGCTTGATGCCCGCTGACAACCCTGTTGCCGCAAGGCTACTATGCGCTGGGTTGGCATGGCTCGGGACACAATCACAGCGCCGTCATCGCCGGATCATTTATGTTCCGCCTACCCTACAGCTGAAAGCTGAGACGGAATATTCAGTACGTGAATATATAAAAATGACACCGAGGTCTGTAAAAGTTAGCATGAAGTTTCCGTTTCGGAATATTTATTTGGAGTCATCTAAATAATAGATCTTGTAGGTTTGAGTCATCCGCTATCACTTGGGTTGGCTTCTACGGAGCGACGCAGCAATGCCATTCACCCGGAAACGGCTAGTCTTGCATTACACAATAACCCAGTTGACCATGTGAATTTATCTTGTTCAACTCATTCGTGGACTCTCATTAATCTATTCGCTAACATTCGTCACTACGACGAAACCTCCTTTCCTAACCGTTCTAGCTCATCTGAAATGAACTCCACAGCATTCACCATTTCTGTGCTACCATACACCACCCTCTTTTTAGCCCGGTCTCCTCCTGTCCGGTTTACCCACTCTTGCAAGTTGCCGTACTCGTCCATGCTACCACCGCCCACAGTGAAGACGACCGCCTCACTGAAACCTTGCCTTCGCTGTCCAAAACTGGCTGTCTGACCAGGCACCTGTGAGCCAGGCATGCCACCTGGCGCACTCGCACTTGCACCGGAACGAAT
Source organism: Neonectria ditissima (assembly GCA_001305505.1). Lineage (NCBI taxonomy): Eukaryota > Fungi > Ascomycota > Sordariomycetes > Hypocreales > Nectriaceae > Neonectria > Neonectria ditissima. The sequence continues at coordinate 714,668 of LDPL01000014.1, forward strand.
GGCGCTGGGCGGGGGCATAGTGCCACGGGCATTAGCAGATCGCGGGTCGTAGTAGAGGTAGTGCTCCGTCTTGGCGATGGCGGAGGAGGAGGCGGCGGAAGGGTCCATAATAGATTCCACAATCTTGGTGACAGTAAGATCGCGGTCAGCGGGGAGGAAGTTCTTGACACCACTGATGAGAGAATCAAAGTTGGATGAGAGGCCAGTGGGGACGCCGGATTCTTTGAGGCGGTCTGTTAGGCGGGATGACATGGAAGAGAAACGACCAAACAGATCGGAAGATTGTGCCTGTGGATTGGCGTTGCTGCTGCTGCTGATAGTGGCGAGTTGGGTCATCTTGGTGGTTGCGCGAACCCTTTGAACTATTAGTTGATGGTTGGACTTGGAATGGGAAATGTTACTTACTGTCGAACGTAGGATAGAGAAGAAACGTCCACATTGGCCTCCGCGAGGGCCTTCTCGAAGCCCTCGAATTCGGCTCGACTGACCTCCTGCTCCGTGCTCAGGAACCAGATGATAAAGACTCGCAACTTGTCCACGGGTTCGGTTCCTTTGTCGCCATCTTTGAGAATTTCCATGATCTGGGCCTTCGTCTGCTTGGCGATGTTTTCCTCCAGCTGGAAGTAGTTGTCCAGCTGGCGGTCCTTGATTCCCGTCAACAAGGCGGCTAGGATGTTCATATGCATGTCGAGAACACCCTTGCGCTCTCTCATCTCAGGAAGCAGTCCTATCGCTGCCTTGAGATGCTGAGCGCTAGCGCCTGTGTTTTCCAGATCTTCCAGACTTGTGACACCTGTCTTGTTGGTAATAGAGGAAGTATCTTCCTTGTACTTGGTCAACTCGGCATCGATATCCTCCGCGACTTGGGGAAATGGAACACCAGCATTCTTATTCCAGAAAAAGTCGTTCGCATTTAGGTCGTATGACTTCTTGGATTTGCCTTGTGTTGGGTTTCCCTCTTCCGCGGGGCTCTCGATGGTGATCCGGTTGAGTTTCATGTTCAGCACATCGTGCACGAGAGACTGATATGTCCACGAATGCGACAACATGGGTATCAAGTCGACGTTTCGGTCGAGAAGAATGAGGACTGGGCGCGAAGAGGGGGTGCCAGCCGAGGCAGTAGGTCGAGGGGCAGAAAATAGGTTTTCTTTGGAGTTAAGGATATGATCACGAAGCTTGCGGTCAAGCCGTGCAGCTACCATCTCTGCAGCTGCAGCTTTGGGGCATCGGATGATGGGGATGACTCCTACCATGGTGTTAGCTCTCCTTTGAACGATATCATAGAGACGAGACTTACCCATTGTCACAATGACGCTGAAGAGACCGCTCACTATCCTGTCTACCACACGGTCAAGCTCAGCATCACTGGTTGTCGCGCTGTTCAGAGCCCAGTATGTGTGCTCCTCCTGCATCCCCAAGCTAAACAGGTCTGGTTCGGCAACAGTGAAATTGAGGTATTGATCGAAGAGCTGCGCAATGTGCTCCGAGGTTCCAGAATTTGCTGTTTGCGTCGCAAAGTCTTCGAGGAGAACGCGGGGGAGGGACGAGAGGAAGTTGACGTAGGCGGGGGAGTAGAGTCCCTTTTGTAGATCGGCGGTGATGTGCTGGAGATTCTGCGCGGTCGGCTCGAGGAAGTAGATAACTGGAACATCGGGGATCGGGAATCTCGTGGCCGCGAGGTGCCTGTCGCAGGAAATGTTAGAATTGGCGTTGTGGAGGCATTGTTGGTTGTACTGACATGTGCATCGTCACTCCCATTGCGCGCAAGTCGCTTACGCGCATAACGCTGCTGATGACATCTCGACCAAGGTCGTCAAAGACCAAGATCTTCCAGATAGGGTTCCCTTCGGCGTCGAGGATGGGCGCAACTGGCGCGAGGAGGCCATTGGCGTGGGCTTCGTCTGCTTCGCTGGATTCGACTGTTTCGTTGAGGTTGAGGATCTTCCGAAGTGACGCTGTGTCCGCGGTCAATACGGCGACTAGCGACGGATATGATATTCAAGTACCTATTTGGCGATCCCGCAGTGAGTTTCCCTTGGTCGCCATTGTGTTGTATGACGTCGATAATATGGAATGGCTGGTTGGTGGTGGGATGGGTCCTTGAGGTCAAGTACGACTGAGCTCGAGATGGGCCCCTGAGATGCGCAAACCGGACGGACAGCGAGGCGGATAAGGGCGGAGAGGGACGATGCAAGTCAAGAAGCTTCAGGATTTGCCCCAGGTCAAGGGGATGTTGACTTGGTTTCGACTTGAGGCCACGATACCAAGGTTGCTTGGCCACTACGTAGTTTGTCCACTGGCCAGAGAGCTTTCCATGAGGATAAGCTGGCGCGTGCGAGCACGGACCGATTCAACACCCGGCGATTGGATGAGACTTGCGGTCGTACAGGTTCGCTACTTACTAGGCAGGTTCGACTGGACACAGTGGGCAATTGCCAGTGAGTGAGTGGATGCCTGTAGTGGTCATGGCGGGGCAATGCCTGACGCCGGGGAACTGAGTGCCTGACATATGGGGCCATCATCTGCACGTCCAGCCCCCGTCGCGAAACAAGGGACGACTTTTCCCAACTCTCGACGACACTTCATCAACAACCACCCGCCGCCTCCATCAGTCGCCGTCGCATTTCGCAGTCACAGTCACGATTGCAGCCACGGTCGCAGCCGCAAGATATCGCAGTGCCAGAGCTGCCCAGCAGGACTCCCAAATACCTGCGCCGGTAGATACTCGTGGCGCCTCGGGATCCCTGGATCCTGCGCTTGCTACGGTCGACCTGCACCGCGCACAATCAGCACTGCCGCCCGCGCCGCCCTTGTGATTTCTCCCCCCCCAACCGCCACGCTCGAGGATGTTGTAAACAGCGACTCGCTCGCGGTACAAATGGGACGGGTAGTGAACAGTGTGTCCCCGCGGTAGGAAAACGGATAAAGCTGTTAAAAGGAAGCAAGCAACATTTGCACGGTCCAAGGGTATGCTCAAACCTCTATCCCCATCCTCCCACCATTCCATCCCGAATCCCGTCGCGTCATCACTCCAGAACCTCCCCCTTCCCCATCATCACCATGAATCCAAGCAACAGCATTGTATCTGTGATATCTCCATGAGCACTGGAGCCAGTCAGGTCGAATCTTGCAGCCTTTAAATTGCAAGACGACGAGCTGGTGACGGCCGTGGAGACACGTTCTTGGGATTAGGCCTCTCCTGTCGGCAAGGCAGAGCTGCCTGACTTGGCTGGATGTCGAAGCTTCCAGGCTGGGAACACACGGTTTGGGGCATGAGCGCAGCATGCATCGGGCACCCGCAATTTGGCGGACCTGGATGTGATATTGTTTTCATGCCTCGGACGAGTGTTATAAGAAAGATATTGCGAGCTTCAAGGAGCTGTTGCCATCGTCTCGCGGTCGCGGGAGACGTCAGAGGGCGTGGTGCAGGGGGGTTGCGCCATAACTTTGCCCAGGTCGCGACAGTTCAGCAGGCACTAAAATGGGGGAACGCACGTCCAGAGCGGCAGACACAGAGGCAGGCTCCACCAAAAGCCGTCCCAAGCATGCCCTGACGAACGAAGCATTCCCATCTCCAGATCCACCGACGGCATCATGCTCGTTGATCTCGGTCCTCAACTTGGTCGGTTGTGTGGTGGTCGTGTGGTGGCCGAGCCCTTTGTCGCGCTGCTCACGCATCGTCTCCCTTATCCACGACTCTTTGTCCGGCCACGGCTCACTTTCATCCAAGCCCACCTGCATCTTGGGCGGCGCCTTTATCTCGCCCCAGCACCCATGATTCAATTGCCCGGATTTCGCTTCTGCTTCGCGAACATTTCATTCATTCTTCTGCACATACTTGCGTTCCACGCATTTACACAATCACTTTCTTCACTCTCTTACCGGTGCAAACTTGCTGATAATTTCTTTCTTATTCGCACCTGCAGATTGCCTTTTCTCGCCTCGATAAACCATCCTTGTCGATCACGCCTAGTGTAGACTAGCGCCATCCCTCTGGTGGGTCTTCCGTCACTGTAATAGCCGAGATTGATCCGCTAACTGAGGCTGCCCAGTTTCAAGTCTCATCTCCGTGTGACTTAGCAGTGTTAGTACTTCTCCTTCTCCCCCCCTTGATGCTCAACCCTTTCGCTTCAACATGACTACAATAACCTCCTGGTCACCACACCCTCAGCGCCAACTTGGCTTCGCGTCACTGCATCGTTCACTTTGCGCATCCACACGCGTACATGGCGATGATCGCTGACAACATGCATTAGCCTTAGGCCATCTGTTGCAATTAGTTGATTCTTGGTGTTGCTCTGCTGCTGTAGCGGCCGCGGCCTTAAAGCATCGCGCAAGATGCAGTCGTGGTCCAACACTGGGCAGAACGGCGCCGATGAGCAATCACACCAACACCAATGGCAGGCCAACTACGGCTTCGCTGGCGAGAACGGCCAGTTTGATCCTCACCAGCCTTGGTCCCAGCCCATGGCCGACCAAGCTGCTTATTCACACATCAACCCCCAGGACGCCTCGACCTCCAACTTCTTCGACTCGCCTCAGGGCAACTCGTTCCTCTCTGGGAATCTGCATGGCTCTCCACCGAGCCAGTCCAACTTCCACGCCGGTCACGACTCATTGGCCTTGGAACAACAGTTCTCCCAACCAAACCAGGATGTAATGGATCCTGCCTTCAGTGACATCCACCCTGATCTGTATGGACAACAGGGCAAAATGAACCTGGGGGATTCTATGAGCCACATGAACCAGGTCCAGAACCACCCTCACGCTCACTCCCAGAACTTTCAGTATTCCTTTGCCCCACAGTCAGAGCACTCGTACGAGTCTCCTATCCAACAATACGCCCAGCCTCATGTAATGCCTCAGCAAAGCAGACAGCAGAGCCATACTCCCGTTCAGCAGTTTGACGGACTTCAGCCGCCTCCATTTGCTCATGGCCACGGATATACCCGACCTGCCCAGCCATCACCGGTTCAAAACCAACAACCTTACACCCAGAGTGCATTCTCACCTCCTGTCAATGGGCAAACGCCACAGCCTCAGGCAAACCCACAGCATAGCTACCAACAACCGCACCAACAACCGCTTCAACGACGGCAACAACAACAACAACAAGGATATTCTCAACCCCAGAGCCAACCCCAATATGTCGCTCAGAAGCCTCTCCCCTATCAACAACCCGCGCATAACGTTGCGAGCCAGAGCTTCCAGCAGCCTGTGCTTCAGCAACCGGCTTCCTTCACTGCGAGCTCCTCACCAACGCCGTCCGCCAATGCCCAGTATATGATTTCACAACAACCTGTCGAAGTTGACTCATCGTCTCGACCGGTTTCCGTTGAGCCTCCTGCCAAGAAAAGGAAACGCACGGCGGCCAAGGTTACTTCGGAAGCGCATACACCCGAACCTACGGTGGCACGACTGGACTCTCCTATGGACTATGGTAACGCTGGTGGTACGACTCCCACTAAGAGAGTAGAGGAGGTCGAGTCTCTGGTTGCCCCTAGCCCTTCACCCGAAGATGCGCATTTGATTGCCCAGTTCCATAAGCGCACCAAGGCTGCCCAAGCGAAGCAGCCTGCGATCAAGGGTCTCGCTCACCTTGTGTATGATGCCAGTACCAAGCTTCCCGCTCCCAAAAGCTACGACAAACTTGCGCCCTTGGTGGCTCTCCCATCGCGTACTGGAAAGGCGATGGTACCGGAGCTCGGCTATTGTCTTCCTTGTGAGGTCCAAGGGAGGTTCACAAGCCAGTACCGACCTTCTCCAGAAAAGGGTGGGCTGGACGAGAGGCGGATTGAGGCCAAAGACAGACTTGATGATTTTGATCGCTCGATGAAGGCGCTGGGCAAAAGACGACCGAAATACACCGAGTATCCTCATGCTTTCAAAGAACAGCTCAAATCGGACGAGGCGTCGAAAAACAAGGCTGAGAAGAGAGCGAAGAAGGAGATGGAGGAGGTGCGCACCAAACCCGTAAGTTGTATTCCCGAGTTGAATGTCAAAACTCACATTCCTGACCTTTACAAGATCCGGCCTGTGACTCGTCCTTCAGATCCCGCCGAAGCTGCTGCGTGGGATATCACTGCAATCGTCCACATCGATCACTCGACGGGAAGAACAACGGCCCTGATTGCTGGTCGAGTGCAGCAAGCTGGTGACTTCTTCATCAAGCTGCGTGGTGACATGAATCGCGCGAAACAGGAACTCGATCAAGCCATCAAGGACAAGGAGCCTGCTGCTGAGATAGTCAAATTCCGCCAGGAGTTTGATCAGAAAAAGACGATGCTCTATCGGGCTCTGGACGCTACCATTGAACATGCCGATGATGCTGTTATTGACAACTTGGGTGGCCATCAGAAGTTGGTCCTCAGCTTGGTGAATGCCTTAATTATGTGCATCAAGGCGGGCGATTTCTCTGGGAAGTTGCCCAAGATCATTCTGGAACTATTCACCCATTTCCCTATGACGAAAAGGATTGCAGAAACGACAAACTTTGAAACTGTGCGAAAGAGGTTTGCGGATAGAGGCGATGAAGAGGTCAAAGATCTCGTGCGTGACATCTCTGCAAAGGTCAAGAAGGCCCTCAAGGCATCCGAGCCCGAAACTTCGACAGGATATACAGGTACCTCGGCCGCAAGCAGGGCAAAGACCAAGGGGTCGGCAGACCACTCTACGAAGCGAGGCCGAGACGACGAGTCTGATACTCGGACTGTGAAGAAAATTGCAGTGGAATCTAGCGGCAACTCTCTTATGAAGAAGTTGGCGCAACCAAAACTGCAACTTCAGTCAGCATCGAAAACAACTGCAGCAAAGGCGACAGCCTCTGTCTTATCTGGCAAGTCGAGGCCGGTGGCCAAGTCAATACCCAAACCCGAGGCGACCAAAGCAGACATCAAATCCGGAGGCGACGACAGGTCAAAGACAGATTTAAAAGCACCACCCAAAACCGAGACAAAGGTGCCTTTGCCCAGGACAGCATCGTCCACGTCTAGTGCTTTGTCTGGAATTGCTTCATTGCTTGACTCGATTAACGCACCGAAAGCTGAGCCTATCGTCATTGCGGTCAAGGAAGACAAGACCCCTGAGACTTCTGAGACGCCTGAGGAAAAAGCGAAACGACTCCGAAAGGAAGCGCGACGGAAACTTCGTGTCAGTTGGAAACCCGAAGCCGAGCTTGTTCAAATCAAGGAGTTCCAAAAGGAGGAGACGGAGGACGAGGGCAGGGAGGTTCACATGATCCGGGATGCCGGCGACGATCGATCTGAGGGTATGGTCCTAAAGCAGCGTGCAAACGTCGAAGACGACGAGGACGACGATGATGTTCCCTATCAACCCTGGCTAGAACCGACAGCCACCGACCTCTCATCCCTCTCGGAAGAGGTCCGAAACAAGAATTTCGTCACCCGAGGCGGACACGTTACCTTTACCACCGACGAGCAAGAACGAATTGCGGACCGAGAACAGCGAGAACTGATGGCTATATACACGGACCCTGATGATATCCCGCCGACACCCAAGTCGCCACCACCCGAGACAGCTGAAGGCCATGAGTGGAAGACTCAACACTTGCCCGGTGATGACCCCAAGTTCCAAGAAATCCAGCTCCGATGGAGGGACGAGCAACAGATGGGGATTGACGGAGCTCTTTATGCAGCGACTAAGCGTTTGGATGCTAAGGAGAACCCCTCGAACAAGCTTGACACGATCTTAGGTCGGCTCAGGGGAGTACCATCGGCATCTCAAGCTTCTACCAAGCCATCGGCGCCACAGCAGAACTCCGGCGCCACACGTGACAGTCTTTCTCTTATACTTGGAGGAGCGGTGGAAGAGCAGATCCTTGCTCTGCTTGGATCCGAGCGAGTTAAGAACTGGCGGGACGCGAATCCACCCCCCACCGACGTATGGCGCACCTTCAAATATGCAGATTCAACAGTTAATATGTGCGCAAACGCCGTCGAAATTGTGGCTCGAAGCCTATCTGGCAAGCCATTCCCAGCCGCCTCACCTCCCGAGTGGATCATGCACGACCAGGAGAAGGTCCGAGAGTGGCAACTCGGTTACAAAAAGGAGGTCGCAAAGCAAAAGCTGTTGGAAGATGAGCGGGCTCAGATTGAGGCTGTCAATGCCACAGGTGGTCAAGCAACGGGCAATCCGCAAGACTGGGCTGCGTACTACCAACAGCAGGCCTATGCGCCATACATGGCTTTGCTACAACAAATGACGGGTGGCCAGCAGTCGGGCCAGCAGCAATCTGCAGCAGTAGTGGCAGCGGCACAACAGGCGCAGATCCCGGACAGTCAGCTTCAGTCTATCTTGGCCGCTATCAACCAACCCTCGCAGCAGCCCGGGCAGACCCCAGCCGCGAACCCGGCCAGTTACCTGAACCCGAATGATCCTTCGTATCAGCAATATTTGATGCTCACCCAGATGGCTCAGGGGCAACAACAAGCTCCTCCACCACCACCTCCTGCGGGAGATCGCGACTGGGAGCGAGAGCGGGAGCGAGGCGAAGAGGGCCGAGGCGAGCAACGAGATGGAAAGGATCGCAGAAAGAGGGGGACACTTCCACCGCACAAACCAGCCAACAAAGCGCTGATTGGAACCAAGCCGTGTACTTTTTGGCAGCAAGGGAAGTGTGCTAGAGGAGATAAGTGCACATTTAGACACGACTGATGCGGTGGTATTTCGGCATTGTACTTCTGGACGGTGTCCATTTGCGAGCCAACAGGATTTGGTCGTTGCATTTTTGCCTTGGGAGCGGGCCAGAGGAGGGAAGGAAAGCGGGTGTACATTATTGTAAAAATTCACATCACTATCATCGGCGGGAATGTCGGGGGAACTGGAAGAGAAGTTTACAGAGACAGACGGCGTTTTAAGCGCCACCAAACACAATGCTAGACAGTTTCACATATTATTCGATACAAACTACCTCTTGTTGCTTAAGAATGTAGTTCGTTATTTATCTTCTTTTTAACCAATGTGATTGATTTACGAACTGTGACTATCCACGAGGCTCGATGGTATTGCCTGCTCTCTCTACCAACACCTATTCGGCGGTAGCCATCTCCGTGTCGCCCTCTCCGGGTCTCTTGATGAGCCCTCGCAGGCTGAGGTCGTACACCACATCCTCAACCCTCTTGACGTCATACTTGACAGCATCGGCTCGCTTGCGCAGAATGTCGTTCTTAAGATTTAGCAGCTGGAAGCCAGCGAACAGATCCTTGTTGAAGGCGCTGATGGTCAGCGGCAGCTCGAAGTCGCCATGGGTGACGGCGTTGGTGGCCAGGCGGGCCAGCTCCGAGGTCAGGTCCGTCAGGGAGAGGAGGTACTCTTCGATGGTGAGGTGGAAGGCATCACGGTCCTTGAGGTTGGTAGGGACTGCGGAAGCTGGGTTAGACAACGGCAGTAGGTGGGTTTTGGGCGGGTGACTGACCATTGAAGATGACGCCGACTTGCTCGAGCGTCAGGAGACGGCCAAGCTCGCCAGGCTGAGACTCGTTGCCTAGGCCGCCCAGCCAGCCGCAGTAGATGACGGTGCCGATGGCGTTTTGGACGGATCTCGCCCACTTAGCGTTGTATCTGTGACCACGGCGATCCACGATTAGTAGGACGTCTTAGCCGTCGCGAAGCAGGGCAAGGCAGGCGGGAGAAACGCACTTGTAGTAGGGTTGCTTGCTCGCCACCTCGTTGAGCTCTCCCACAATCGTCACCTCCTCCTTGATGGCCTCCTCGACCTGAGCCACCAGGGCGGGGTCTAAAAAGCATCAGCCTCAGGCTCGACGTCATACAGAGCAGGGAGGATTAGGCGGAAGACTCACAGCGGGCACGAGGCGTTGAATGGACGCGCGAAAGAAGGCCTTGGGTGGCGGCGACGGCGCGCTCGAGGCGCTGGACGATCTGGGTGAGGGTGTCGCGGACCTGTGTCTCTTCCTCCAGCTTGTCCTTGAGGTGGGCGAAGATGCCGGGGTCGAGGAGGGGCGTGTCGGCGGACATGGTGATGGATGGTGCGTGGTGTTGAGGCTCTGCGGATGTGTGTTTGGCAGGTGAAAATTCAAGACGGCGCTTTGTTTTGCGGTGGCTGATAGATGGGCTTGCGTGACGGCGTGAGTTGGAAAAGGTAGATGGATGATCACAGACGAAACGTATACAATGCAGAGCAGGATACCGAGACACGAACGATCATATGAAGGTGCAAGCCATTACTACGGGCAGCATCACGAAATTGGCACAAACATGCGTGCCTAGAAAATTCATTTTATCGCAGCGCTATCGGGATTCTACATGACTGGCACAAATTCTACTACAAAACACCAAGACAATCTTCTTCGCTACCCAGGCAAGCCTGAGTGAACAATGAAAACGTGAGCTCGAGTAGTTCGCGTCACCTGGAGGCAGTGTAATACCAGGGACACAGTGGGTGGCATCGTGTGCAAGCACAGAGGAAGCCGCCCGGGAACCAAAAATAGGAATAATCATAAGGTGCCTCCGTAGAGGCGTTCCAGAGATTAAACTGAAAAGAACAGATACTACACTTGATCTAAGCCAAAAGGCAAAGAGAGCTAAGGAGAAAAGAAAGAAAGTTAGAATGGAGGCGGGCGACTGAAGATTTTATAGTGGAATCCCAAGGCGGTGAGTGCCGGGAGTGATTGCCTGCCTGGCAGAATCTGGCCAACCAGCGGAGGGCTTGCTCCGGTGCGGCTGCGGTGAAGGGCTGATGCTGCCTGCTGGGCTGGTGCTGCCTGGTGACAGTGGAGAGTGCCCACCGAGCGAGTGGGGCGCTCACCGACGCCTGAGGCCAGGGCATCAGCGGTGAGCGGGAACTGAGAGGTGACAACTGGGATGAGTCTCTTGCAATTGGCAATGTCTGCTCTGAAGGCTCCATCACTCATTTGCGGAATTTGATCCTGGATTTTCTAATTGGCTTGAGTGGATCGTGATGTCTTCACGGCGCGCTGTTCTCCACCAACCCAGGTGGACTTGCGTCGTGGGACAAGGTAGCACACATTGTGCTCAGTTATGACAAGCTGAAAGCGTTATTCGTAATGCACACTACTGCCCAAGGATGCTCATGGCTGTGCTAGGGAAGAACTTCTGATCGGTTTATGCATCTGTCCATTTCATAACACAAGCGGGGTCTCACTACCGTTAACATTGCATTCGCGTGGCACCGTGAGCAGAACCTGTGATACGGCGTAATTGCACAGGCGTTCAAACTGGATGACGGAGACGAGATGCACAGTTGCAATAACGTACTTTACCCAGTGGCCCTTTGGTTCTCCCTCTGCTTCCCTGGTATGTCCCTGACGTCGATTTAACGCAACTAAGTTTCGGAGATGCGAGGAAGACAGGGCGGCGGTGTCCAACCGAACGTTGCGATGGAATGTCTAACTTGACTTCCGTCATCTCTGCTCTCTTGGCCTTACGCAGATTGTTGGTCTGTTGGTGTGCCCGTGAGCAGGCGATCACTTGTTGGTACCCCTTGGGGGTTGTGTGCTGCATCCGACTTCCTCCCTTCCACGAATTTCCATTCCAGCCCAACCACCCCCCTCCTAACAACCGTGAAGTTACACGTCATAAACGATAGTGTGTAATGCACTCACCGGAAAATAGCTCGTTCGTTCACGAGCCGCCAACCGCCAATATTGACGCCATTTCCGACCACTGGATCTGCACCATGTCGCAAATGGAGTGTCTCGGATTAAGGTCATCTAGAAGGTTCAGCGACATGACCACCAGTCTACAATTTCCACTACAGACGGAACGGGCCTTGGAACCAACATGTTAAGACACCCGTTTCAGCAATACGGTGATGATGTGGCGTGCGTGAACCAACACTTTCGGCAGCCATCACCAGGAACTACAGGGTGAGGGGGCTAGCTCTCACCACCAACGAGCCAATCAAGCTTGAGGTCGCCCAGCATCGTCCGAAAAGAAGGACTGGGTGTTTTAAATAGTCTGCCTAACAGGTAGTGGCGTTCTAGTGCAGCTGAGAACAATACGAAAGCCTACGAGTGGCGTGAATATAGCTTGAAGCTCGGGCGTTCTCCTGAGCATGGCGAGATGTCGGTTCCCGCTCAACACCAACTGTGTAGTTCTAGTGTGTGCTGTAGGCATGGATTGACCGCACAGCCAAGGGTCTATGGTTGTACTTCGTGAAAGAACAAGGCGACCTTATCAATTTCCAAGCTTCGCCGCATCTGACCCGAACTGAGCAGGGAAAGCTCTTCTCGTCAGAAGAGAATTGTCATCGCAAGGTATGAAGTATCTTGCCAATTTATCTTTGGAGAGGCGTCCTAGATGAGGTGATTCTGCAACCTGAGAATCCCTTTTCTGTGTCACATTTGGAGTAACTTCAAATAACCACCTTCCCTTTCCATTCGCCTTCTGGAACGCAAACTACCTTGGCGCCAACGACGATGGCGGCAGCCGCATATCGAACAGGTTCCGACAGACACTAGATTGGGTAAATTGCTTCCATCGGCGACGATCGCTGGTGCTTGCAGGGAACATTTGGACGCGGATTGGCGGGGCTTGCGCTTAGGGCCCGCGGTGTCGGTGACGAAGTGCTGGAGTTGTGTGACAACAATACGAAGAGGCTTCATATTGTTCTTCGTTCTGTCACAACTCACCGTCCCAATCGGGGCACAACCATGTTGGGCGTACAATATGCGATGTAAGCATGGGTGCTGAGTCGGGAAGCTGAAATGATGCCCGCAATGTGCTTTCCTAGATAATTGATGTTGGAGTTGAGTATAAAGAGCAGCAGTGAACAACGGTGGTCCTGAGGCAGGAGCAGAGAACCCTCATCTCGACCTACAAAAGCCGAGGCACCCTTCTTCACCCTTCTTCACCATTCCTTTCACCACTTCCTCCACATCCTCCACAACCTCCAGCTACTTCACCCGATACAAGTTGAAATCATCATGGCCCTGAGAATGGTGAAACACGGCATCCTTCTTGCCGCGATGGCAACCATGACACTGGCGCGCCCAGTCGTGGTCGAATCGTTGCCCGACACACCTGCAGGATGGGACGAGATCAGCTCTCCTGCCCCAGACAAACTCATCAAGCTTTCCATCGGACTTCGGGCTGAAGACCACCAGCTCTTTGAACGCACTCTCTACGAGGCGTCGGATCCCTCTCATGCGAACTACGGCAAGCACCTTTCCTGCGAGGCTGCCAATGCCCTCCTCAACCCACCCCAGGTGGCAACCGATACCGTCAAACGCTGGCTCTCTGACTCTGGCATTGCCGACGACAAAGTCCAAGACGACGGCCAATGGGTGCATATCCGCGCTACTGTCAGCCAGGCCGAAGAACTTCTCAGTACCCGCTTCGGTGTCTTCACTCGAGACGATGAGGAGGTGGTGCGAACCCGAGAGTACTCTGTTCCAGGCGAAATCCGCGATCACATCACAACCATTCAGCCGACAACCTTTTTCCACAGTGTGAAGAAATCTCGATCCGCCAAGCGTTCATCCCAAGACTTGATCAACACTGGATTGAAGGAGGAGAGAAGCTATGAAGTTGGTGGTGGCTATTCGGCGCCAGTTGATGCGAATAAGTGCCAAGACGAAGTGACACCCGCCTGCATCAGAAAGCTGTACAAGATGCCCGCCAAAGGTTACTCGAAGGCTCACCCCAAGGCACTCTATGGCATCGCTGGGTTCGGTGGAGTAAGAAAACACCCGACTCCTTCCTCATAAAAAGATAACAGACTAACATTCATTCAGCAAACAGCACAATACGATGAACTCGAAGAATTCCTCCGACGATTCGACCCAATCCAACAGGGAAGAAACTTTTCTGTCTCTTCTGTAAACGGCGGACAGAACCCTCAAGGGGAGTATCCCAGCGGCGAAGCCAACCTTAACATTCAATGGTCCCTTGCCTTGGCTGGTCAGGTACCGGTCCGATTCTTCTCTGTTGGAGGAGAAAACCACGACTTCAAGACCGATCTGGAGTATGTTGAATTGCCGGGCTGATGCAAGATGGTAGCTGACGAGACTTCCTAGCATTTACAGCAATACGGAGACTTTCATCGAACCCTGGCTCGAACTGTCCTCTTATCTTGTCAACCTGGAGGATAAGAAACTGCCCCAAGTTATCTCCATATCATACGGCGACAACGAGCAGCACTTGCACAAAACGTATGCGAAGAAAGTTTGCGACCAGTTCGGTATACTAGGCGCACGAGGCGTTTCAGTCATTGTCGCTGGAGGCAACCTTGGCCCCGGAGCTTCTTGCATGTCCAACGATGGGAAAAACACCACCAAGTTTCTTCCTGGCTTCCCAGCAACATGCCCTTATGTCACCTCCGTTGGCGGAACCGATAATTACAATGAAGAAGTCGCTAACACGTTCTCCGGCGGGGGCTTCTCGGAGTACTGGTCCCGGCCGAGCTGGCAGGATGACGCCGTCAAAGCATATCTGAAGAAGTTGGGGAACAAGTGGAAAGGGTACTACAATCCCAATGGACGGGCGTACCCTGATGTTGCGGCCCTGGCGTGGGGCTATCAGATCATCAACCATGACAACCAGGAGACAACCGGAGGGACTAGGTAAGCCAAGACGTCTTTGACTGGAGACGCAAGACTAACGAGATTACAGCGCTGCATCACCTGTCTTCGGATCTATGATTGCTCTCATCAACAGCGAACGTTTGAAGAAAGGCAAGCCCCCTTTGGGATTCCTCAACCCTTGGATCTACAAGATTAAGCAGTCTGGGTTCACCGAGTAAGTGCCCGCCTTTCCATCTTTTTCCTAGTCCACCACTGAAGTTCCGAAAGCATTACCGAGGGCAAGTCTGAAGGATGCAAGGGTACAAGTGTTTGGGGTCTTCCCTCGCCAGTGATCCCAAACGCAGGATGGAAGGCAGTCAAGGGATGGGATCCCATCACGGGGTGGGGAACACCATTGTTCGACAAGCTGTGGAAGCTGGGGACTTAAGAGGCTAAGACGAATGCCTCAAGTCCAGGAAGCCTGCAGTAGGTGCCAAAAACGGGGGTTGTTGCAGATGGCATGACCTATGACCTCGAAAGTAGACCTGCTGGTACGCGGTTTCGAGCTTGAGCAGATACAGAGAAAGTTTGGCGAGGAGATGCCTGTTTGGAAGTCCTTGGTAGCTCCCTATCTATTCCGGACGAAGGAAAGGGGTACTTTACCTCGTACCTGGTGAATATCCTAGTCTTTCAATCATATCACTCTGCTCTTTGACCATGTCTCGATGTAGAAGATGAGTCTGTTTCCTTGTCCTGATTGAGCAGAAAGAACAGCATGTGTGCCTGTCGCCGGCTTGACAAAGCCATACGCAGTAGCTGCGCATCATTGCCAAGCTGCAAGGGTCCGCCGAAAGAGCCGTCACCCCTGCCCATCCGGAGGCCGGTTGCTGGTAGGGATAGGCTTCCGGGGATTTGGTTGCTGGAATTTGAGAGTTGTATTGCAGGGTCAAGGAGTTCAGGTTGGGATGAATGGGTCCTCTACGGAAGGGGAAAGACACCCTGCGTTTGACCGCGGGCTTAGAGATTACGGAATTGAGACATTTGCAAACGAAGGGAAAACATCGCCACGGAACTCACCTTTGCTGACTGCGTAGAAGACGTGGATGTTTGGAAAAACAATCCATTCAGCCGAGACAAGCAATTTCAGCGTCGCAAAAGTCCAACAGATTTATTGTAGATTGGCTTCTGCACCTTTTCGAGAGGATCATTTTGCCGGTCATCTAAGCGATGGAAAATGGCTTGCAGGCCGGGCCTCATGAGCTCCCACATCCCAGATCCTTCGCGCGTCAGCCTGGGGTCATTTGCGCCTGGCTTTTTCCCGCACCGTCCTGCCTTGTGTTGGGCGACCACTTCGTCCCAGGTATACAATACGTCTGCAACGAAGAGAATACCGCGTGAGTCACCTTCTTTGCGGTGGGAGGTTTGGTTCAATTGTGGCGATGGCATGTGAAGTGTCATCGCTACAACCTGGTTTTTGGAGACATCCTCCTGCATCAACTGGACAGGCCTTCCAGAACCCCAGGGGGTGGCAAGAGGAAAGAGTAGGCAATTGAGTTGAAGGAGGCGCTGTAAAGAGCCGTCTCAGGCTTTTGTGTCTGTAATTTCTTTTCAACTGGCAATGGTGAGCGAGTGCCATGGGGCGGTGAGGAAAATCTCACCCTCTTCGGGCCCTGAATATATGACTTCCCGCTTCTGACCACGCTGCCATCTTTTAGCTACACCGTGATTATAGAAGCACGCACTGCGTTGACTGGAAAAGTGGAATGACTCTGTTGAAAGCAGATCAGGCAACGCATCCTCTTGTTTATGCACTTCGAAACCTTTCTTATATCTCATGAACGCCACCATTCTTTTCGACCTTACTCCAATAATGTCCTGCTAGGGGCAAGACCAGAGTTGAAGTTTGCTATATACGTTAGGGTATTCCGTTTTCCCACGCCAGACGCCACAGCTTATAAAGATCCGTTCCGTCATCGCTGGACTGTCACCTCGGTAGTACGGACAATTCCAGCCTTGAACGGATTATCCCCCAGAATCATCTCCTCGCTCCCGGAGCGGGTGCCACCGTCCTCGCTCCGGTTCTTGTAAAAGGTCGTCGTGACGCCCGTGTCGGCGCCGCTGGGCTCGCCCTCGAAGCGCCGGTCGCCGAGCTCGAAGTCGTTGTTGCGCGAAAAGTTGGAGACGTTGGCCGGGGTGCGGCCGCCCGTCAGCCGGCGCGAGTTTGCGCCGTAGGAGCGGTTGCCGTAGGGTGTTGAGTTGTAGTATGAGGAGAGCTTGAGGGCTTTGCTCACGAGGGGTTTGAGCGAGGGGGCGCAGGCGGCGATCATGCCGAGGTTTAGTTGGAGACTGCATGGAGTTAGAGGCGGTATTGGCTGACGGATGAAGGGTAGCTTACAATCCCCAGAATTGAATCCATTGGTTGCTGGTGTCATAGTTAGTAGGTTGTGTGTGGTCTATGGTTTGGAGAGGTTGGGCTCACAAGGTCTTGTCCACATCCTTTGAGTAGGCGATTTGGAAGACGGCTTTCAAAATACCCATTATAACGGCCCTGCGGCGACATCTTGGGTTAGCAACCGGTTGTTTTGACTTCAACAAGGACGACGCAACACGCACAAGTATCCGAGGCTGAGAATGCCAATCAGGTATAAGCGAGTCCGAAGCTTCATTTGCAGGGTCCAGATAATGGGTACGGGGAACGTCGCGAACAGGACATCGGTGAAGATATTGAACGCTAGAAAATTCAGCAAGCACTCTTTGTCGGGCGAGGACACGAACATGTATTGATGAGCGAGAACTGCACGAACAGCACCGGCGAGTAGCATTTCCCGCCGATGCGAGTGTCCCAGTGCGCGGCCATGGGCTGGCAGTGGAGGAAGAAGGTCATGGCCCCCATGAAGCTGTATGCCGAGACGAAACCTGCGAACGATGAGTAAATCTGAAATTCCTCCGTAGTCCCTCACCGGGGACAGAGAAACGGTGTGGCGACTTTCGCCCAGGAGACGCATACCGATGCTGGTCCACAGCGACCAGAAATACCACTTGCTCTGGCTGAGTCGCAGCAAGTTCAGCGCAATGGAGATCTTGAGAAGCGCCATGGCGCAGGTGGCGGAGATGACGGATTGCCAGAAGCCGACTTTCTGGAGCTCGATGTAGTCGAGGGGGTCGATCGTGTCTCTGTGGCGCCCGAGGCCGTGAAATGCCTGGATGACGAAGATAACCCATCCGACCAGGGCACAGATCTATTCGAGAAGAAGGCCGTGTTAGAAGTCTCCTCACTCCTCCCCTCAAACCAACCATATCATACTTACCGCCGAGGCTACCATGGTCCAGTCGTCTCGTCCCGCAGCCTTGACCATTCCCAACCGCACGTAGAGCCGCAGGCCGACACTTGTGAGGGCCAGGACGTGGAAGACTGTAGTAACGGAGATGATCCGGGGGACGTTGCTCTCTGCCGCCCACGCCGGGTCGATGGGGGCATCTACATCCGTCGTCGACATGGTGATGGTTCGGGGTTTCGATGTTGGTCAGCAGGTTCGATGTCGAAGATCGATCGAGACCCGGGAAGTTGGTTCACAAAGGGCCGCTGCAAATGGGATCTCGCATCTGAGGAGATGATTCAGGATTTGGGAAGGGGATTCCTTTTCAACGCTGATCGTATAGACTACAAAGTCGACATTCTATTAGGTCCCGAGGCACATGCAGCCTGGAAGGGGGACGGTACTGCGACCCTGCCTGCGGAAGGAGAGCCGTGAAAACATCCTCCCGTTAATCTGTGCCGTGACATTGCACAAGGCCATTTGCCACGCAGCAGGCTATGGCTTGCGTCGTGCTCTGGCATTCCTGTCCTAGCCACAAAGCTGCTTGGCCCTGGGAAGCCGTTGCTTTCTTTTTCTCGAGCGGCGGCGGCCTGTTCAGGCCGGACGTCTTGGGTTATACAGGGGCCGCGAGCATGTAGGAGCAGCCCGAGGAACCCAGCTCGACTGCAACATGGCCCGGCGATCAGGTCTGGTTAAGGGAGCTGCAACGACGGAGTCTCAGACGCGGGCTGCTGACCCAGTGCTGTGGACCTGGAGCCGGGCACACAGTTGGCCAGAGATGGGGACGGAGTTGGAAGTACCAGGTCACCCCGGGAGGTATCAAGGTCTCCGCCAGACCAGGGCCTGGCCTGTATATTCTCTAGTGCCGTTGGTGAATGTCAGGATATGCAGACCTGTAGGATCCGATGCTGGCGAGACTACCGTAACGACTCAACAAATTGGCACAGAATCCTTCGGCGCTAGTGCGGGCTTGGCATGCCGATCACGCCACCACCGTAATTTAGCCATAGGTCAGTTCTAACCTCCATTCTTACACTCTTGTACACCCACCTACTTACAAGACCCTAATTTCTCGACGAAAATGGCCACAGCCAGCTTCCTAGACATCATATGTATGTTCCTTGGTGTTTTCCCTATTTCTAAGGCCCCTAGACTGACTAATCAGATGTAACAGATAACTTTAAGACTATGGTACCTTTATCTTATAAACCTAGTCTTTAAAAGACTTAGGCTTTAGACTAGGCTTAGCCCTCTTCTGCCTTATATTAGCATCCAATTCTTATAATAGTAGCATAATAGGGAAGGGCACAATAGCGATAACTTCACATTAGCATAAATACAATATAATTTAGTGAGGGGAATATGGTGTCTCACGATATATGACACTCAATTACTTTAATATCTTACCCCTCAGTTTAACATTACACACTAATCATATAGGGAAGTGATCTACAGGGCTAGTGGCAATCGGTACTTTAGCGTCGCATTAGCTGTGAAGGATTCTGTGCCAATTTGTTGAGTCGCTACGGTAGCTGGGCGTGGTACATGAGACGAGGGCAATTGGATGAGGAGGCCTCGACAGGTCAATTCGCTTGGAGAATGCTGTAGCTTGTAAGTGGAAAACAGCTTCTGAGTGGAGAGCAGGCGCCGTCATCGATCAATTTTAGACTCTCGGTTGGCGGACGGCGCCTCGCGGACGGGCCACGGGAGGCGCGGGAGGCACGGGAGGCTTGCGCTTCGGGGAGGAAGACGGGAATACTCAGCCGCGGGACGTTGAGACTATGGGCTCGAGGACTCCACAGCGAAGGCTACGGCACTAACAAGTCGAGCAGGGCAGACAGGACGGAGAAAGGTCCTTGCACGTACCCTGGCAACGGGGAGGAATGGGGGATCATGATGGCCTGATTCCGCCTGAATCCTTCGGACTGCCCTAGACTGGCGAGAATCACTGGAGTGGATGGATGTCCTACAGAACAGCATCGGCCCTATCTACAGTAGGGGTGCAAAAGTTTCGACAGTCACCAGATCCACCCGAATTTCCTCGATTACACCACCTTCTTTGACCGGCCATTATGCATGCAAATAATATCATATTAATTTTAAACCTTGATGACCTTGAAGCCTAGATCCTAGAGATTATAGTAATATATATTAATATTTGGTGTACTACCCATTTGCGTCAATAACTGCCTGCATTCGTGTCACACGCCAAAGTATCATTGACGCTATGACGCCAGAAGCAGAGCTACGAGGCGCTGCGGTCTCGGAGCGGAAGCGACGGAACCGCTGCGGTCTCGGAGCGACCGCGCCGATCGGGCGTTACTAGCGTGTATTACCCTGCCCTAGACGACTAGAGCAGAAAGGGATAAAAGGAGCTTAGATAACTAGGAAGAATAGGGAGGTTAGAGATTAATATACATTATAGTACCATTATACCTTTACTATAGTAACCTTATAGTAATCTAATAGTCTATCTTATTTCTCTACTCCCTACTGTAAATACTATCCTTAATAAGTTAATCTCTCTAAACCTATAGGTATAGTAGACTATTAAGGAAGATAACTACTACTAATAATCCTCCTAGTATACTACTTATCTCTTTAGGTTTATACCTAATAAATAGTAGAGACCTTATAATTTTATAGACCTAAGATAAATAACCTAAGAGTTAGATATTACTATTAAACTCCCTATTTAACTATAATCTTAATTCTCCCTCTAAGTATAATAATACTCTTATAGAAGAGATAGAGCTAAACCTTTATATTAAGAACCTATAGGCTTTATAGTAAATTAGCTATAAGAGATACTAGCTTAAGCTAATTAATACTAGAATTATCCCTAACTTTAACCCTAATTATAAACTATAACCTATAAAGTAAACTTACTATAAATATAATATAAATATATAGTATACCCCTAACTATAATATTAGTAAGCTTATCTTAAAGACCTCCTATTATAGTATAAAGTCTTAGACTAAATTAAGGATTTATCTTACTAATCTTAATAGCTAATTCCTTTTATATCCCTTAAGCTTCTATATAGACCTACTAAAGGTTCTACTTACTAATAGTTATCTTAAAGGATTAGTTAAGCTATATTAGACTAGCTTCCTTAATAATAATTAATAAGGTTAAATTAATAAGATTATATAGAATAATTACCTTACTTAGGTTAAAGGGACTATTAATAATAACTCTACCTAATACCTTAAAATAACTATAAAGTTAGTATACTACTATATAAAGCTAGGCTAGACTATTAGAAACTTTCTTAACTACTATAAAGCTCTAGAAGCTAAGCTCTTAGACTAGTTACCTAATTCCTATTAAGTCTACTTAGTAATTTATTAACTTATACCTATACTATAAACCTAGGTAGTTAGCTATAAAATCCCTTTGACTTAGTAGAAGTTTATTAGCTTAGTTACCTAAGTAGAAACTATCCTTAGAAGACCTAACTCTAGTAATAGTAATATATACTTATTACCTACTTTAAGTATTATCCTAAATAGTAACCCTACTAATACCCCTATAGCTCTATAGATACCTTACTAGCCCTATAGAGGTATTATTATATACTATAAGTATAGAGAAGAAGGATATATCTTAATAAAGTACTTTAAGCCTAATTATAAGATATATAAGAGTAACTATTATACTATAAACTAGTATCTAGCTAGCTATAACCTTATTATACTTATAATAGCTCCTAATAATATTTAATTTATAAGCCTTAGAACCTAATAGAGTATAAGAGTCTATATAACTAGGGTATAATATAAGGTAATAAAAGGTAGTATATAGTATATTATAAAGCTTCTACTTAGTAAGCTCTCTAAATACTTACTAAGTTAGCTTAAAAAGGGGTTAGAGGCCCTACTATTTAAGTAAGTACTATTTAGGGCTAGGGTTAGGACTCCTTACACAGCTAGGCTATTACAATTATTCCCCCCTCCTTTAAGCCTTATCCTAAGGTATATCTTACCTAATAATAATAATAGGTATTATCACTTACTATAGGGTATCCGAATACTTAGTAACTCTTCGTTAGCCTATTATTATTATATAGTTATTAGGTCTTTCCTATATTACTAGGGTAAGTCTAAGTATTAGCTACTTATTCATTAAAATTTTTTCTTAGACCTACTCTATAATTTAGTTATTTACTCTACCTCTATTTTCTATAGGTTTTCCCCTCTTCCTCTTTTCCTTAGTAGGCATCCTCTAGATCTTTAAGATTATTAATTACCTTTTCTTTACTACTTAATTTAGTTATTATTTCCCCTCTAGTTAAAAGCTACTCCTATCTTCTCTATACTCTTACTAAACATTCTATACTACTCTATAATATTAATTCTCTATATTACCTCTATAGTTCTAGAGGATTTTATAACTTATACTAAGTCTAATACCCCCTTCCTAAATATTAATTTTACTAGAATACCTATAGGTTCTATTCCTTATACCTACTATATTAAGTAGAAATACTATAACTTCTCCTATTCCTATAGGTATAGCTTACTATTATCTTAGTATATAGTATATAAGGCTTTAAGTAAGAAATACTCCTAAGTAAGTTTATTAAGTATTCTATATAGGTTTAGTAATAGTATTAACTCTCTATATTCTTTAGATTCCCTCTGAATTAGTATTTATTACTTAGTAGTATTAGAACTTTCTCTACTATCTTACCTTTTATAAGTAGGATAAAGAGTTAGAACTAATTACTATACTTAGTTACTAGTACCTTATATATACTATCTATTCTACCTCTTCTATATAATATAATCTCCTTAATTTTACTAAGAATCTAATAAATACTTACTTATAGGGTAAGAATAACCTTACCTTATTTAGTTACTAGGAAGCTCTAGCTTCTACTTAGATTTAGTTACTTCTAGTAAAGTATATATTTAGTCTAGTTACTAACTAAGAGACTCTATATACTTACCTAGCTTCTACTATACCTCTTTATTATTATAATAAATCTCTATCTTATACCTTTCTTATAATACTTAAGATACTAGTAATTACTAAATATATACTAGTTATAGATATAAATTATAAGAGTTTATTATACTATTTTCCCTCTAACTTTTCTACTATTATTATTACTTTAATCGATAAATATAAGGATAATAGTCCTCTCTAGCCTACTATTACCTTTATTAGTACTATACCTATTTACTATAGTAGTTATTCTACCCTAATTTATTACCCTAAGGATAATAATAATAATAATAATAATAAATCTACTAGTAGTAATAATAATAATAGGCCTATTAGTAGTAGTAAGGATAATATTACTAGTCCTAGTAAGTATTCACTAATCCTAACCCCTTTAGCTAGTATATCTACAAATAATAAGCCTATAGAGGATACCCCTCTAGTTATCTCTAGGTCCTATTATTCTAAATATAGTTATTTAATCTATAATAATGTTTAGGAAGCTACTAATTATACTAAGGCTAAGCAAATTATAGAACTTACTACTATATAGGGTTATAACTTAGGTAAGGTTTTCCTTGAGATAGTTAGGTAGGTCCTAGCCTTAGAGGAGCTTACTAGTTTAATAGAGGTTAGCTAAAAGCTTACTAAAATAGCCTCTCCCTCCTATAGTTAACTTCTTTATTTATTTAGCTTCTAGGTTAGTAGTAATAGAGGTATTAGTTCTTATCTAGTTTAGTCTTTTTTAAGTAGTCTTATTTATCAGTTAGTATAGTCCTAGGCTGGTTTTTCTCTTCTTAGGGTAAGTACTTACTATATTAACATCATTTTATCTTAGTAGTTATTAGGGTTTTAATTATCCTATTTCTTATATATTTACTTTTTTTACTAATAGTACTATTAGACTACTTTTATTATATTTTCTAAGTAAACTATAGGTTTCTAAGTATTATATTCTACTAGCTATCCTATCTATTTTACTAGGTAGAAGGTTTCTTAGTTAACTTTCTTATCTATAATAATTTCCTTAATTTCCTACTTATCCTCTTCTTCCTTAAGCTTAGGTAGAGTCTCTAAGTATTTATTAGTTTTTCCCTAAGCTTTATACTAGGGTTTAATCAGAGAGATAGGAAAGATATTATATATTCTTTAGTATTACTTTAGTAGGTAGACTTAGTATACTTATTTCCTAATCCTTTCTACTATTATAACTTAGATAAATTTAAGTACTAGCTTCCTATACTTAAATTAGAAGTTATATATAGATAGTCTAATAATCTACCTAACTTTATATTTCTACTTAATATATCTTTTATTATAGTTTTTTACCTATAATTCTACTACTTATTCCTAGTATACTTAGGCTTTAGTATATACTTAGTAAAAGGTCTTAATCTATTTAGTAACTCCTTAGATAGTTATTTATAAGTATTATAGGATATATTTAACTACCTATAGGTAGTATCTATATAGTACTTATATTAGTAATACCCTAATACTACTATACTAACTATTATTATATATAAATTCTACTTCTAGTAATTAAGCTATCTACCTTTATAGTACTTTACCTATAAAGATTTATAAGTATTTCCTAATAGTTTAGTTTATTCTCTCTATTTAACTATTAGTTTATAGGTAGTATATAGTAGATAGTTAGTAATAGGTTACCTATTTAATTATTAATTCCTTCTAGAATTAGCTAGTAAGGAGTTTATCTCTATTACTTACTATACCCTCTAGGCTTCTAAATTTATATTCTATATATTTATAGAGTAGCTATACTAGCTGTATAGTAGTAATAGTCTTCTTATATAGAAGGAACATTATATATTTTATTATTCGATATATAATCATAAGAATTATATTATACTCTTTACTATCTACTTAGGCACTATTTAGTAGTCCTATAATGAAATCTATACTAATTTCCTAAAATAGGTATACTAGTAGCAGTAGTAATTAAAGGTACCTATATAGCTTATATCTTAGTAAATATACACCCTAATATAGCTAGTATCAGGTTATATAGTCTACTATATCTTCTCTGATTTAGTTCTAATGGAACTTCCAGCTGACTAGCTCTAGTATCTTAGCTATTCCTATATATCCTACTCTAGGATTATTATAGTATTAGCATAGGATCTTAATCTATAATACCTCCTATATAGGGATAACTAGCCTTCCTTTGAAGAAAAGGATACCTTATTAGTTATAATAATAATCCCCTGTCTTACTAGTAGCTTATTGCACCTTTACTGACTATTATTAGTAGAATTAGTCATTAGCCTATAGTCCTTAGACTAACTCTTCTAAATATAGTAAGGATTATAATAGTAGTACTGTTTTACCTTCTATGAGTTCTCTCATAATATAACATAGGATATATTACTCTAGATTAATAATCCTAGCTCTAGTCAAGTCCTCTTAGCTTCCTTCAGTAGCTATTTCTCACTGAGCACTCTCTAACTATTCTTCAGTAGCACCTACCTATTTCTAGGCTCTAGTGACTATAGAGATTAATACTTCTTACATTAGGTTCCTCTAGTCTTTCTAGATCCAGAGGAGGTCCTAGGGTAAGGTAGCCCCCTTCTATTCGGCTTCTTACCTCATAGGGCCTGTTAGGCTCACCTATACTGCTTAGATATATACCTTTGCAGTTTCTATCTTACCTTTTAATTTAGTAATTATTCAGTGAACATCTAGCAGTAGACCTTCAACGATTTTTAATTTTACTACTAACATAAGTAGGATATTATTATACTTCACCTTACCTTCTATGTAGTCTAGCCTTCTAGATAGTCTATCTACTAGGTTAAGTTTCCCTAGTTAATATTTAATGTTAAAATCGAATAGTATAAGTCTATATACCTAATGTGTGAGCCTTCTGCGAAGGTCTCTTGTAGGTACTATAATTACTCCTTTGAGTACCTAGTAATCTATTAATAGAAGGAACTTCTTAGAGAATCCTAAGAGGTAGTAACTCTAGTGTTTAAGGCTTTTGATAACTATAAGTAACTCTTATTATCTAATGCCCTATCTTTACTTAGTTTCTATAAGCTTATAGGATATATAAGCTATTAGTCTCTATTAGTCTCTAGTCAGTTGTACTAGGATCCCTGAGATTGCTTGTAGTAAGGTGTTTATCTCTACCTGTATATGCTTTAATAGGTCCTAGTGTTAGAGAATAGTTACTAAGTAGAAGGCTTCCTTTAGTTTCTAGAATACTTCCTTGCCCTCTACTCCTAAGTTGAACTCCTCCTACCTCTTATTGTTTTTTAATAAGGCTATTAAGGGGGTAGTAATACTAGAGTACTTTGGAATAAACTTATAGTAAAAATTATAGAACCCTTAGAATACTTAGATTTCCTTAATACTCTTTAATAGTAGCTATTTAGTAATCACTTAGACTTTACTAAGTTCTATCTTTAACCTATCTTAACTTATAATATACCCTAGGAATTTGACTTCCTTTTAGTAGAATATATACTTTAATAGCTTTATGTATAGCTGAAAGTCTTATAACTGTTAGAGTACCTCCTTTATGTCCTTTGTATATTGTTCTTATATCTATAAGTATATAAGGATATTATCTAAGTAAGTAATATAATAGGTATCTAATAGACTAGTAAGTACTTAGTAAATATATACTTAGAAGGTAGCTAGTATATTAGTTAATCTGAATAGTATAACTATATACTTAAAGTAATTATAATATATATAGAATACTATCTTCTATTAATCCTTAGGCTTAATGTAGATTTAGTAGTATATATCCTAAATATTAATCTTTAAGATCTATTTTATATCTACTAGTTAGTCTATTAGATTACTAATTAAGGGTAATAGGTATTAATTCTTAATTATAATTATATTAAGCCTTTAATAGTTAATATAAATTCTAATTCCTCTATCCTTCTTTAGTACAAAGAGGACTAGTACTCTTACCTTACTTATAGATTCCTTTATCTAACTACTTATAATATTCTTAGTAATATACTTATAGATTATTCTTACTTATTTCTTATTTATAAGGTAGGTTCTTCCTAATAGTAGCTTCTTATTAGGTAGTAAGTTAATTAAGTATTCTACTCCCTTAAGAAAGGGTAACTCCCTTATAGCTTCTTTACTGAAGGTCTTATATTCTAACTCTAGTTCTAGAGGTAGGGTAGCTTTAGTTCCCTCTTCTTAGGTTTCCCCTAAGGTAAGTATAGGCTACTTATCTAGTAATAGTATACTATAAATATATATTATAAATACTTTCTTACTATTCTTAACTAAATCCTTTATAAAGGAATCTAGATCTTAGATTAATATAGGCTTATATATTTATATAAGTATATAAGTATTAATTATAATACTTTCTTCTCCTATTAACTTAGTAGATAGGAGTAAGTTACTAGCCCCTTCTAGGTATTATACTCTAATAAATAGTTAGTATATCTTCTATAGGAATCTTTAGTAGTTTAATAGGAAGAAGATTAACTAGTATACTAGCTCTAGTAGTATAACTATCCTATTAAAGCTTACTAGTACTAGTACCTTCTAGCTTAGGTTTAGTTTAAGGCTAAGTTTCTTTACTAGCCTATTACTAATAAGGCTTACTTATATATAGGTATCTATATTTACCTAAACCTCTTCTTTAGTAAGTACTTATACAAGGAGTACTCTATCCTATATAATTTCTCTGATTAGTATTAGCTTAAGTTTAAGTATAGGGTAATTACCCTCTAACCTTATATCTACTTATTTTCTAATAAGTTAACCTCTTTAATATATATAATAATAGATTAGATTACTACTATTTTATATAGCTTCTTATTCCCTATATAAAATTCTAGCTTATTATAAGGCTTCCTATAGTACCTTATAAGGTATCCTTCCTTATTATAGTTATAATAAGTAATTCCTTTAATAAATTTATTTACTAAAGGGTTATCCTACTTTTATTAATCCTTATAGTAATTCCTATATATTCTTCCTTATAGATATAATAATAATTATCTATATAACCTCTCTCTAGAGGAATAATTATATTAGTAATCTAATAACTTAGACTTCCTTAGTCCTTCTTAATTAGAATTTATACTACTTTATTTCTAGCTCTTATTCTATAAATAGTTAGTAAAGTATAATAGGTATTACTATAGTCTTTTAGCCTCCTAGGCTAGCTCTTATACTTTCTAGATACTAATCTTTATCTTATAAATCTCCTTCTTAATTTATAGCTAGAGTCCAAAGTAGTACTAATAGGCTAGGATATAGTTATCCTCTAGGTTAGATATACCTAGTAAGTTATAGATAGCTCTCTAAGTATTAAAATAGTTAGTTAGTAACTATTTAATAGTTTATTATAATATTATTAGCTTATTATAGAGCTTAATCTCTCTTATCTCTAGGTCTATATATTATTTCCTTAGGAAAAATATAAAGTCTTCCTATAAAGAGTCTTCTATTATCTTTAAATAATTCCTCTATTAGGTTTAGAGAGTCTTTAAAATATAGATAGTTACCTAGAGGATTTTCTAAAAATAGGTTACTAATATTTATATATTATTTACTGATTATACTACAAAGATCTAGTTATCTACTAAGACTCCTAAGGCTTCCTCCTTTAGGATATTATATAGGTATTATAGTAGGTATTTATATTCCTTTGGTTAGCTTAGGCTTAGCCTTAAGACTAGTTACTCTACTAACCTCTCCTAGAATTATTAATCTTCTTCCTATTAAGCTACTCTAG
The DNA here is from genome assembly GCA_001305505.1 of Neonectria ditissima. Taxonomy (NCBI): domain Eukaryota; kingdom Fungi; phylum Ascomycota; class Sordariomycetes; order Hypocreales; family Nectriaceae; genus Neonectria; species Neonectria ditissima. The sequence goes on from LDPL01000014.1 coordinate 743,182, forward strand.
CTCTTCTCTCCTCTTCTTACTAGTTAGCTATTATCCTTAGTACAATTCGAATTATACTAGTATTATCCTTATAGCTACTAGTTTAATGAGTAGTTATTAAAGATACCTAAGAGTTAGATTATTAGTACTACTTTAGCCTTAGTTACTATAATAAGCAAGAGGGTCTTCCCGTTCAAGGAGGTATTATCAAATGATCGCTAGAGCTATTGCTATTATAGGAGGAAGCCTAGTAAGGTTTACCTCTTTATAGCTCTTCCTCTAGACTAGTAGTCTCTAAGTCCCTTCTAGATAGTCATTAAAGAGTTAGTTCTCCTAGGGGCCTTTCCTCTTTAATAAGATAGTCTACTAGGTCCTAACTTAAAGCCCTTTAGGGTATAAGGTTATAGTCCTCCTTAGTATAATTATTTAGAGTATAATCCTCTAGTATTATTAGAGGTTATATAGTATTTAGTAAGTATCCTATATATCTAGCTACTAATTATATAGCTCCCTTTATCCTATGTTATATACTAGTAACCTAGGTAGGGTATAGAAGTAGAAGAATTATAAGGGTCTATATAACTAAGGTATAATATAAGGTAATAAAAGGTAGTATATAGTATATTATAAAGCTTCCACTTAGTAAGCTCTCTAAATACTTACTGAATTAGCTTAAAAAGGGGTTAAAGGCCCTACTATTTAAGTAAGTACTATTTAAGGCTAGAGTTAGGACTCCTTATACAGCTAGGCTATTATATAGAGGTCTAACTAGACCTTATCCCTACTAATATATTAGACTATTAGAACCTAAATATATATAGGAAGCTAGTAGAAAAGACTAGAGGGAAATACCTTAGTAGATATAAAAGCTAAAGTAAACTTCCTTTACTCTTATTACTTAACTACTACTAAATAGAAGCTTATTAAACCTAGTAAGGTTTAAATTAAAGGAGTTAACTAAGAAGTCCTTAAGAACTAAAGAACTCTCTAATAACTTATAATAGTCTATAATAGTATAGGGAAAATAAGAATATATAAAGTCTACTTCTATATTACTATAATCTATTAGTATAAAGTAATCTTTAGAGACCCTTAGTTTTATAATATAGAACCCTAAGTCCTTAAGTAGAAAATAAAGACTTAGAGGTATAGTATACTATAAAGTAATATTAAGGTTATTATAAAGAAGAAAAGAATATATAAGACTACTAAAGAATATATTACTACCCTTATAATTACTAGTAATCTATTAGATATACTTACCCTTATAATACTAAAAGGAACCCCTAAAGAATTATAGTAATCTAACAATAAGAAGCTAGTAACTAACTACCTTAAACTCTACCTAGAATTTAGAGATATCTTTAAGATAGAGAAAGTAAATCCCCTAATACTTAAAGGATAAATATATACTATTAATATAGAGGAAGGTAAAATACTACTATAGGGACCTATCTATAGTCTTACTATAAAGGAGCTAGAAGTCCTCTAGGCTTACCTTACTGACATATTAGCAAAAGGCTGGATTAGATAGTCTATTAGCCTGGCTAGGGCCCTAATCCTATTTATCCCTAAGAAAGGAGGTAAGCTATACCTTTGTATTAACTATTATAGTCTTAATAAGATTACTAGGAAGGATAAGGCTCCTTTACCTCTAATCTATAAGATCCTAGATTAGCTTAGTAAGGTATAGATCTTTATAAAGCTAGACTTAAAGGATATATACTACTAGCTATATATCTATAAGGGAGATAAATAGAAGATAGCTTTCTACTACTACTATAGTTACTTTAAATACTTAGTTATACCCTTTAGACTAGTTAATACCCTAGTAATATTCTAAGAATATATTAATAATATCCTTATAGAGCTAATAGATATTATCTATATTATCTATCTAGATAATATCCTAATATATAGTAGTAATCCTAGTAAGTACTTATAGTATATCTATAATATCCTTACCTAGCTATAAGCTACTAGCCTATATACTAATCCTAAGAAATATAAATTTAACCTCTAATATATAGGCTTCCTAGGGTTTATTATAAGTACTAAAGGAATCTATATAGAGCTAGAATACATTAAGTGTATTATAAAGTAGCTACTACCTTACTATATAAAGGATATCTAGATTTTCCTAGGATTTATAGGATTTTACTAATACTTTATTAAGAATTATAGTAAAATTATAGCCCCTCTTATAGACCTACTATATAGTAATAACAAAAGAACCTTCTAGCTAGACTACTATAAGTCTAATATATTCAAGCAGTTAAAATAGGTATTCTTAGAGGAACCTATCCTTACCTACTTTAACCCTAGTATACCTTTAAGGATTAAGATAGATATATTAGGATATACTATTAGTATAGTCCTATTATAGCTATAGTAAGGCTACTAGTACCCTATTGTATATATATTATATAAGCTAACAGGAGTAGAATTATAATATTCAACCCCTAATTCTAAGCTTCTAGCTATTAAGGAGGCCTTTTATACTTAGAGGCACTATTTAGCCTATATAGATACTAAGATTAAGGTTCTAATAGACTATTTGAATTATTAATACCTTATAATAAAGCTAAAGCTATTATCTAAGTAGGTTACTATACTTAATAACCTTTACCCCTTTAACTTTAAGATTATCTATTAGCCTAGAGTAAAGAACCTAGTAGATAGTCTATTAAGGTAGCCTAACTACTTTAATAAGGAAGTAGTAGATAGGGCTTAGATAGCTACTTTACTACTATTTCTTAGTAGATTTAAAGCTAAAAGGTAGGAGAGTAGTAGTAAGATAGCTCCTAAAGTAGGCCCTAACTGTAAAATACTAGATATAAGTTTTACTTTTAATACTAGAGAGTAGTATAGTAGTAGTATAGTAGCTCCTAAAGTAGGCCCTAACTATAGATTACTAGTTACTTAGGTAGATAATCCTCTTAGAGGAGGTAAATCTACCTATAGTTTTATATTAGTATATATAGTAGTAATCTTATAGAGCCCTAGAGGTAGTCTTATAGTAAGGTTAGTAGACCTTTACCTTAAGAGAGCTAATAAGCTAGGAATAGAGATTTCCTTAGCTATAGCTATATAAAATACTTAAGAAGTAGATTCCTTTTATTAGGAGAAGTTATAGATAATTTACTATAAGACTATAGTAAAGAAGCCTATAAAGAAGTAAGAGGCTAAATAGTCTATTAGTAAGAATAGCTTACTTTATTATAGCTAAAGGATCTATATTCCCCCTAGTATATATATAGAATTATTAATACTAATATATAATAATCCTACTATAGGATACTAGGGAGTTAGTAAGAGTCTTAGAAGGCTATAGGTATAGTACTACTAGCCCTTAATAAAGAAGGATATAAAAGATTATATTTAGATCTATATAACTTACTAGTAGACTAAGCCCTAGCTATATTAACCTTATAGCTATCTTACTTTACTCCTAGTACTAATTTAACTATAGGAAGAAATCTTAATAGACTTTATTACTAACTTACCCCCTATTATATAGGAAAAAGGCTATATTTCTAATAGTATCTTAGTTATTATTAACTGATTTACAAAATACTCCCTGTTTATACTAACTTTAAAGTAACTTACTACTAAAGGACTAGTAACCTTATTCCTTAAGAGAGTCTTCTAAGACTATAGATTACCTAAAGGGATTATTACTAATTATAGCTCCCTCTTTATATCTAAGTACTAGAGAATATTCTATAATCTACTTATAACTAAGTAACTACTTAGTATTATATTCTACCCCTAAATAGATAATTAGATAGAGAAGCTTAATTAAACCCTTAAGTACTATATATAGTGTTTTTATAATTAGGAATAGACTAATTAGATTAATATACTCCTATTAGCCTAATATACCTATAATATAAGTAAGTACTTATCTATTAGTAAGAGCCTAATAGAATACCTATAAGGATTTACCCCTTAAGGACTAAACTATATAGAGGAACCCTTACTAATAGTTAGTACCCTAGCTAAGTTATAAAGTATCCTACTTTACTAGTATTATAAAGTAATATAGAAGCTACTTAGTAATATTTATAAATATTAGGCTACCTAGTATAACTATAAGAGAGAGCTAATGTTATTTAATATAGGAGACTTAGTCCTACTATCTATAAAGAATATTAAGATCTAGTAACCTAGTAAGAAGTTAGTAGATAAGTATATAGGACCCTACTAGATAACTAGATATATTAGAGACTATTATCTTACCTATAAGCTTAAGCTTCTACTATAATTATAGATATATAATATCTTTTATATCTTAAACCTAGAGAAATAGAAGGATAATAAACTAGAAGTAATATAGTAGTAAGATAACCCCTTTATTACTAATAATATCTATATTATTAAATATATTATTATATATAAAGGATCTAAGAGTAACTAGTAATATCTTATTAAATAGGAAGGCTATAATAATATAGAGAGTTTATAGGTTAACTATAAAGACTTTATAGATAAGAACTTTATTATAGAGTATAAGTAGTAAATTTATAGTAAGATAGTAAGATAATAGGTCTAATATATAAATTAGGTTAATTCTAAAAAATACCTAAAGGGTAAAGAGAAAGTATACTAGCTACCCTTAGTTATACTAGACTAGGTTAAGAACTCTAAAAAATAATTAGTAAACCTACTATATACTACTAGTAGCTCCCTAGTAATACCCTCTATTACTCTTCCTTATTATTATTAATAGCTAGGTTAAGATCCTAAGGGACTAAGTTAGGCCCTATATAAAGTAGCAGTAAGGCTATACTAGAGATACTATAGCCTAGGTTCTCTATAATATTATAGAGGGTATTAGTAATATCTAGCTATACCTATAGCTAGGTTAGCTCTAGTAGCTATATATATACTACTATCTTACTAATAGTATAAGTAGTAGTAGTAGTAGTATTAGTAGTAGTAGTATAAGCCTAGGTATTCTTATTACTGAACTTAAGCTAGTAGAGTAAGTATAAAGTAGGAATATATATAGTCTAAATAGCCTAAACCCTAGTAAGTTAGTAGTAAAAGTATAAGAGTACTAATAAATAACTTACTATAAGGTCCTAGTACTTAGCCTTAGTCTCTAGGAGATTCTTACTAGTAAGTACTATAAAGAGTTAGGCTAAAACTAGCTAATTAGTATAAATAAGCTAAGTTATAGTAAGTTAACTATACTATAGATATAAGTAAGTAAAAGGTAAAGTAACTTACTAGCTTATATAGCTTCTTATTCTTTATATAATAGGTATACTTAGAAGAGATAGTTATACTAAGGAGTTAGTAGGTAAACTACTAGTAAAATTATAGTAAACTTATAGCTAGAGATAGGAGTATAGGAGGTTAGAGCCTCTATAGTAGTATTACTACCCTTAGTTTAGATAGTCTTCCCTAGATACCAGTAGGTAGTAGCATTAAGATAATAGCAGTAGTAGCTAAGTTGTATAATGTTAATAGTAAACTAGGAAAGCTACTAGAGGTATAGGAGACTTATAGAGATATTATAAGAGATTAAGAGAGAGAGAGAGAGAGAGAGAGAAGCTATAGCTTATTAGTAGTAATCTTATAGTAAAGCTAGCCTTAGAGCTAGGCTGGAAAGTTACCTATAAAGATAGTAATAGTAATAATAAAGGAAGGAAAAGTAGGGAAATCAGGGACTAGCTAAGTCTTTAAATACCCTATAAACCTACAGCTAGTTAGCTATAACTAATAGTAATAAATATAGCTTAAATAACAATCCTATTTATAGCTACTGTACTATAATTATTCTAACCTAATTTAGCAATAGAAATATAATATAGCTATTTATAACCTAATAGATAACCTAATTTAGTAAGTAGAATATAATACTACTATTTACAACTAAATGTATACCTTACTTCTAGCTTAGTTAGAGTAACCTTACTATCTCTTTCAGTAATAGCTAGAGACTAGGAATAATACTCTAATTATTAATATTATTACTAAGATCCCTATAACTACTTATAGCTAGGTTAGCTCTATCTTACTACTAAATTAAGTAAAACTACTAGATTAAGAATAAATACTATATTAATTAATATTATTATTAAATTCCTCTATAGCTACTTACAATTAAGTAATTTTAGCTTAGTAGCCTAGTTAGGCTTAGCTAATAAACTTAGACTAAATATACTATAGGACTATATTATACCTAGTATCTCTATAACTAATTATAGCTAGGTTAATACTATCTTACTACCTAATCAGGTAACTATAATAGGCTAAGGAATAATATAATAATTATATATTAGTTATTAATAATTCGCTAATAACTACATTCGTAGCTATCTCACCAGAAGATTAAAGGCCTAAGGGTAGGCCTTTATAAGTAGGAAGGCTCTATTATACGCTAAAGTGTTATTAATACTATAATGCTAGAAGTAGAGCTACAAGGTACTATAGTCTTAGAGCGGAAGCAATAGAACCACTGTAGTCTTAGAGTGACTATGCTAATCGGGTGTTACTAGTGTATATTACCCTACCCTGGACGACTAGAGTAGAAAGGGATAAAAGGAGCTTAGATAACTAGGAAGAATAGGGAGGTTAGAGATTAATATACGTTATAGTACTATTGTACCTTTACTATAGTAACCTTATAGTAATCTAGTAGTCTATCTTACCTCTTTACTCCCTACTATAAATACTATCCTTAATAATTCATTAGGGTATTAATTTTAGTATATTTTCTAATACCTTATCTTTAATCTTATTCTATAGCTCTTATATATACTTAATTAAATGTTCCTTTGTAGCTAAAGTCTTTAGAAGCTCTATAAGGTCTAGGTACCTATTATAGATTCTTTCTTTTAGGATTACCTATAGATTCTCAATTGGATTAAGATTAGGTAAGTATAGGGGCTATTCTATAAGCCTAATCCCTTGAGAGCTTATATATTTATATAGCTAATTCTAGACTAAATAGGCTATAAAGGTAGGTCTATTATTATATTAGAAGACCCTTTCTTCCTTACTAATTTCTAGAAGATATTCTTAAAGGTAGGCTAAAATAACCTAGCTTATAATACTACTATACTTAGAATTAGGGTCCCTAGCTAAGTAGACTAAATTGATAGTATAATCAAGGGTAAAAGCACTAAAAAACATCTATAAATACCTTATTTAGGGCTTCTTAGGCTATATATTCTTTTTCTTAAGTCTTTTGCCCTAGGTATAGTTAGAATTATAGTTTAAAGATAGGGTATAGGACTTATATATTTTATAAAGGCCTAGTACCTTCTTTTACTATTACTATAGTTAATTAAGACCTTATCTAAGAAAATCTAAGTATACTAGAAGCTAGCTAGCTTATTAATATATTTTAGGGTAAAATCTAGGTATAATTTAGCTATCTCTTTACTAAGAAAAGGGCACTAGCTTATAAGATAGTATTAGATACCCTACTTAATTAATTACTATATTAAAGTCATTCTATAGTAATAAGTACTACTTTTATAAAGAAGCTAGCTAGTTATAATAAAAGGCTTAGAATTAATAATTCTAAGGATATAACTTTTATCCCTTAAAGTAAGGATAGTTAGATGCCTAGAGTATAAAAGACTCTTTATGCTATTTTAGTGTTTATACTAGTAGATAATGCTAAATATCGTATACTTTATAACTCTCTCCTTAGCTACGATTAAATCGAGGGAAACGCTAAATTTGTACATTATTACAATCTTCGTCCTTTTATGAGGACTATAATGTATTTTTAGGTGCACTAGAGGTATAATGTTCTTGAATTAATATGCGTTAAAGTTATCGAGGCTACGCGGTCGCGTCGGAAGGTTGAGGTGCAGGAGCGGGGAAGCCGGAATAATGTCAGAACTTTTGCACGGGATTGTAATCCCTGGAATTCCCGTCCGCCTAGGGCACAGACGGCCTGCTAGCCCCCTATCCGTATCCCCGCGATTTGCCGGTAGGGTAAGGGGATGGATTAGTTTTGTCTCCACAGTCAACTCCACGGTGCGCTTGAGTGAGGATGTGCGAGGCGGAACGTCGATGGGCGTCGTCGTGGATGTCGCAAACTGGTCGAGACTTGTTTGCTTACTTTAGTAATGAACTGACATGCTGCCGCCTTTCTATCTAATTAGCCGATATGAATATTATAAAGTACGAACAACACTGCCACGAAGTAGAAGTATGCTGCGTCTTCTGCTAGTCGACTATGAGCAACTGCTGACTATGTCTGTGGCATGTCTTCAGCATTGGATGGCATGAGCTTCAGAGATGAAGGGAGGCTTGGATCCTGAGTCTGCCCATTGTCAACTATAGGATAGGTTTGCATAGTATGCATTGGACGACGAGGCTGCTCCGTTCACTCCCGCAAGGGTTTGTCAAATGAAGGAGACCAGGAGGATGGCGCTATCCTAAGTTGTGTGTAGTGGCAAACGGTGATCCGCGGCCCTGTCATGATTGCTACGACAGTTCGGAGGCTGGGTCAAACTGCAGTCAGGTCTTCTCTGGCGGCTAAGGCGGGGACGTGATTGCCGAAGTTTCTTAGATTGGTAGGCAAGTCTGATATAGATGAAGGTCACGATCGTCAAGAGAGTAATCCGCAGGTCAAGAGTCAAGGTCACAGCCGATCACAGAGATCTCCTGCAAGGAAGGTCTGCGGACTCGATGAGAGATGCTGGATTGTGTGGAGAATACCGGCGGCAGAGTCTGATGGTCAGTCGACATCAACACTTTGACGACAGTCCCCTATTATCAGGAACCTGGACCCAGAGCCTCGGCCCAATACTTTGAATCAATGGCATAACACTACTCATTCTTGAGTGGTGCGATTCTCTTCAATTCCTGTCCCTGACCTTGCCCAAGGCCTCAGTTCACACCGGAACCGTGACGTTGAGCAGTGGTGAGGATGACGGAGAACCCACAAGCCATGGGGCAAACTGGCACTATTGAACCCTCCCCCATGTCAGACCGACACGCTGGAACCCGAGCTGAGAGACGTGTGCAAGAAAAATGTCGTAAGGAACACAGCCATAGAATTAGAATATTCTTCTGGTTTGTGCTGGATCCATGTTGTTAGTGGGCAAGGGTGTGTCCACTACGAGGCAATCGAGCCACTGTAGCGACAGGTGCGCAGGCCAGCGGTTCCAGCGGAGGAGGTTCCGCTCCGGGGGCTAGACAGGGTAGTTTTAGAGGGGGAGGGCCCCGCAGACGCAGGTACGGGCGCCCTAACGGCTTCCTGGCAAGGCGCCCGCTGAAGAGCCCGTCCAACTTGGCGCCAACGAAAGTGCGTCTTCGTCTTCTTCTTCCATGTCCGAGTGTTTGTGCCTCATCCATGTGAAGTCCCCCACCAGGCACTTTGCCAACGACCACGCGGCGTTCCGGGTCTCGGCTCTTCACGGACCCCGGGCGAAATGACGAGATGAGGGACGCTCTGCAGATCTGCTTATAAGATGCCTTGCGCTCCCTCCTCGCCGACCCCAGAACCCTTTGTGCTGGCTCATCGACCTTGGTTCTACGAGATCGTATCAGTCGCTGGTTTCCGGGCTTCCTCCTCTGTGTTACGTTCACGCCAGACAAGCAGAAAACGCAGCAGTACCATGACGTTCGCCAAGTCTCTGGTCAGCCTCCTGGCGACCGCTGCCGCCGTCACCGCATGCGTTTCCGTCCTCGAGAAGGACGTCGTTGTCATCGGTGGAGGTGCCTCCGGGTGTCATGCCGCGTTCCGCCTTCGCGAGGACTACGGCAAGAGTATTCTCTTGGTTGAGAAGCGAACCCATCTTGTAAGTCTTCGAGCACCTCCCCTCTCCCCAAGTTGGGAGAACCTAGAAGCCATCAACCCAACTGACAACTCTCCAGGGCGGCCACGTCAACAGCTACGACGCCGAGTCGGGCACCAGCTACAACTACGGCGTCCAGTCGTTCCTCGACGTCCACGGAGGCGCCGAGTTCGTCAACGACCGCCTCGGCGTCGCAACTGCCACCCCCGGACGCACCGCCACAACCACCCGCTACGTCGACTTCGCAACCGGTGAGGACTTCGACTACACGGCGCCCACCTCCTCCGAACTGTCTGCGGCCCTGGCCAAGTACGCCGAGATCTGCGCCCAGTACGAGGACAAGGTGCTCCCCAGCTTCTGGGACTTTTGGGCGCCCGAGGACATTCCCGAGGAGCTCTTGATCCCCTTTGGCGAGTTCGTCAAGAACCACGGCATCGAGGCCATCGTACCGACTCTCTTCAAGGTCACCGGCATGGGACTTGGAGATGTGACCAACGTTTTGACGCTTTGGGTGATCCAGGCCTTCGGCGGCCCCATGGCCCGCTCGTTCCTTGGCACCCAGTCCTCTTTCGCCCCTGCTTCTGGACGGAACCAGGACATCTACGATGCCTTTGCCGACAAGCTCGGCGACGACGTGGTGTACTCTTCCACCGTCCTCAGCGCTAAGCGCTCCGACCAGGGCGTACTCATCACTGTCGCCACGGCCAATAACAAGACCCTGAGCGTCAAGGCCAAGAAGCTGCTTCTCGCCATCGAGCCGACCGAGAGAGATCTCGCGCCCTTCGACCTCGACGACCAGGAGGAGGCCGTCTTTGACAAGTTCTCGTACTCGAGCATCCAAGCTGGCATCGTCTCGAACCCGGCCCTCCCCAAGGGATACTCCGTGACGAACCTGCCATCGGACGCCTCGCCCAGCAACTGGCTCGTCCTCCCCGACCTCACCTTTACCGCGCGCTTCGACTACATGGGCACCGAGACGGCCGAGAACCGGGACTACTTCCGCGTCCTGGTCATCGGCACTGCTGATCTCACCGGCGCCGGCGCCAAGGAGCTGGCCCAGACCAACTTCGACACGCTGATCAAGGCCGGCGCCGTGGAGACGCCCGAATCCAGCACGCTCGACTTTGTCGCCTTTGCCGAGCACGGTCCCATGCATGCCCGCGTGTCTGCCGAGGAGCTCAAGGCTGGTTTCATCCAGGATCTGTACGCCCTCCAGGGCCTGCGATCAACCTGGTGGACCGGCGGTGCGTGGTTCGCCCAGTTTCAGACTCACCTCTGGTGGTACAACGATATCCTGCTTCCTAAGCTGATTGCGGACATGTAAATTGGTTCGAAATAGAAGCTGGCGGAGTGATGGTGCGCTGTAAGGGCTGTCTATGTTACTTTAATGTGAATATTAAGCATGAGAATAAATGTAAATAATGTGTATAGAAGCTAGATCTATTAACGTGTAGAAACTAACGTTATGATATGAATGGCCTTTATCCTTGTCGAGCGACCTCTACAACTCTCCTGGCTGCCTCTCCAAAATCGGCCTCGACATGTAGGCCGAGATCAGCCTCTTTCAACTATAAACGTTCATTAATACTGACTTTTCAAGGTGCGGATGGTACTAACCAGCTTCAAGCCTTCCGCCGAGTTTGTTCCTTGCAATCGGACGACGACTGGAACGCGAAGCGGCCCCAGCTCGCTCGCTGCAGCGATGACAGATTCAGCAATCATGTCGCACCTAGTTAGTCCTCGAAGCTGTTCAGGATGAGTGCGATTTTGAGCGTCGAGAGTTCAACTTACCTCCGTACGTGTTGACAAGAATGGCCTTGACCCTCTCGTCTCGCAGGATGATGCCGAAAGCTTGCAGCATGGTGTCCTTGGTAGCCTTGCCGCCCCCATCCAGGAAATTCGCGCTCTTTCCTCCGTACAGACTGATGGCGTCGTTGGTAGCCATGGCCAGACCTGCCCCGTTGACGACGTTGCCGATGTCGCCGTCCATTCTCACGTACACGAGGCCGTGATTCTCTGCTTCCACCTCGTCGCTGATTTCCTGGCTGTAGTCTCGCAGCGCGAAGATGGCTGGTTGACGACCTTCGGCGGCATCGTCAAAGGTGAAGTCTGAATCCAGGCAGAGGAGTTGGTCGTCTGCGGAGCGTCGAACCAGCGAGTTAATGGCGAGGCTTGTTGCCTCCTTCTCGGCGAAGATTGCGTACAGCTGCTTGAGGATGTGGTCAATGTTCTGGAGTTCTTGATCCGAAAGTCTCATTTCAAGGGCGATGGCCTTGGTGAGGGCTGGTGTTATTCCTTCTGTCAAACTGAAGTTGAAGGTAGCTGGTGACTCCGATAGCCTTTGTGCCTGGGAGACCCCGTCAACGGTGCGGGCGCGGATCTCAATGACGGGACAGTAGTTCTCACGATCGATGGTCATACAAAGCTGCCAGCTTTTGTCAAAGTCGACTGTCTCCTCGACGTATACTTTTGTGGTAGGACTGCCTCTCCTAGCATGGTCGGAACGAAGTTGATGGCGAAGGATTTGTGAGGCAAATGCTGCCCCTTCATCAAGACTGGTAGCAATTTGACTTCCAATGTAGATATTGGAATCGTTCTGTCTTTGGCCCTGGCTGGCTTTGGAGATCTGAGGCTTGATGAAGCATGGCCCATCTGTCAAAGCCCAGTCAGCAGGAGAAGGGTCCTTTTCGGGCACGTCACATACTGAGTGTTTTGAATGCGTCTTTCACTTCGTTGACTGATTGTGCTAGGATCCCACGCGGAACCGGTACACCTGCCTAGGGGTTCAACGTTAGAGACTGCAGTAGATGCGTTGGTGGAGTTTCGAACCTCTCTCAGCAAGCCTTGGGATTGGAAGGAATGCAAGTGAAGGCATCGCCTCTTTACGCTCAATGAGCCCTTCAAAGAAAAGCGGTTAATTATAGCAAAAAAGATACCTATGATGGAGTGACTTGCCCTCGGGATCCTCCACAGAGGCTTGGTGGACAGCTGTCTGCCACTCATGGTCGCTGAACGTGACACAGGACAGGCCAGGTGGACAAGGCACGACAAGCGGAGAGAAACGGAATGAACCACTCAATCGAGACGACCTTTAGAAATCCCGATAGCGCATAGATGATGGGCTTTTGGAATAAACCTAGGAGGGCATGGATGACGGTGTGGCGAGCTGCGGGGAGTGGAACAGAGGACGCGGGGTCGATCGGCAATTCATGCGACGCGCGCCGAAGCCGCCGAAGCCTATTACCATGGATAGCGAGTTAATTAGTCAAGCCCTCGAGGAATTGGACTATAGCCTCAAACAGACTATATATCTGGGAGGGACTTGGTTGTACAATTGCCATCTTAATTCTGCCGCAAATTGGAACCTGGATAGACCCACGAATGTGTGCCTCGGACAACACTGTTTTGATCTATCTAAGGGCATTGACTTGGGGGCTTTAATTACTCAAATACATGTCGATAAGTCGTCGAGTAGGTTCTAACCACTGCCTACAAAGCAGAACAGATGTGACGCTTAAAGTGTTGGGAGTGCCGAACAAGATCAAGTGTAAACCGCAGCTGGCAAGAGGAGTCAAAACAAACCTACTTACTATCCTGAAACTTCCACCATTCATCAACAACATCGCTATAGCCCATCTTTTCGAGATTCTGGGCGACCCTGCGGCGCCAGTCCTTTTTAGAATCCTCATCCCCATGATTGAGATCCATCCCTGCCGAGAGTCGAAACTTTGTCCTGACCCATTCGACAGGAACATAGCCAGCAAGCTCCCAATCAATGATGCCCAGCGAGCCTGTAGAGGCATTAATAAGAAGGTTCGTAGGGCCAAGGTCGCAATGATAGAAGACAAGTGTAGATACATCCATAGACATTTCGGCACAGTTCTTCAAGAGCTGCTGCGGAGAGAGGGCATCTGCCATCTTGCTGTTGCCTTTGACGAGATAACGCTCCAACAGCTGATGTCCGTCCACACCGCTAATGTTGTCACCCTTCCATGCTGCCAAGCGATTGCAAATATCTGCCACCTTGCCGATGTAGTACTCGCGCATGGTCTCGTCGAGGTTGGGCCAAGCCTCATCAAGGAGCTGGCCAGGGACCCTCGAGACGACAAGGAAGTATCGTGAGCCAGTCTCAAAATGATGCAATACGTGCGAAAAGTCAAAACCCTGGGGCTGTTGGTCCTTGAGAACTTGTAGAGTAACGTGCTCTCTGGTTACATGGGGATAGTCCATGTGATGCGCTTTGATGAAGGCTTCGCCCGCCCGCCAAACAGCCGCCTGGTTGTCGACTGCGTGCACTCTCGAGATGGACGGTGAGTTTTCTGCAAGGGGTTTGGAATCTGGAAGGGGATCAGGTGCGGTAGACAGGGAGAAATATCCCCCATGGCTGTCGCTCCAGCATGCTCGGTCGGTTGGAATCTTGTCGGGGGGCGGCGACGAACGAGTGAGAAGAAGGGTGTTTGAGATGAGCCAGGATCTTTCATCGACTTCTCGTACTGACTCATTGAGATGCGGCTGAGACAAGTTGATCGACATGTCGATTGATCTCGATGTTCAAGGTGATGAGTGGGTGTGCGTGTTGGGTGCCAATCCCACGTTCTTGACCAGAGCTGTAATAAGCGGTGAGCGATTAGTAAGTACTTAAATTGAACTTTGAGAACTTGAGTATTAGTATTTAAAACTACTACGATGGTACATTTAAAGCCCCAGAAGCTCTTTCATGGTTGCGCCCATCACACCAGGATGCGGTACCACCACCGCGCCAGCATCTTCCAGTGCCTTTGCCTTGGCTGCAGCCGACACGTCGCCCGGGAAGCGAATTGCACCAGCGTGGCCCATTATCCGTCCCTCGGGCGCCGTTTGGCCAGCCACCATGGCGATGATGGGCTTGGGGTTAGGACACGACTTGCGGTACTCTGCGATTAGCTCTGCGGCGCGAAGCTCTGCCTCCCCGCCAATCTCCCCAATGAGGATTATTCCCTTGGTGTCCTCGTGGTTGAAGAACAGCTTAAGTCCATCAGCCAGAGTCGTACCTGTATCCGTGAATCAGCACTGTCACCACTGGAACAGTCGTGCAAACAGGAGTCCGTACCGGGTAGTACATCCCCCCCCATGCCGACGACGATGCTCTGGCCGAGCCCCGCGGCCGTCGTGGACCCAACGGCCTCGTAGCTCAGCGTGCCGGACTTGGACACGATGCCCACGCAGCCCCGGGCGTACTGCTTGTAGGGCATGAAGCCGACGCGGCACTGCTCGGGGGCGATGATGCCCGGGCAGTTCGGGCCGACCAGCCGGGTGCGCGACTGGGTCCTCAGCGCCTCCTGGACGCGCAGCATGTCATGCACGGGGATGTGCTCGGCGACGGAGACGACGAGCGGCACCTCGGCCTCGATGGCTTCGGTGATGGCCTTGGCCGCGTGCTGCGCGGGCACGAACAGGCAGCTGGCGTGCGGCTTGACCTGGTCCATGGCCTGAAGGGGGTGGGAGTTGAGCCGGTGAGAATAAAGGGGCTTTGGTCTTCATTTGCGGCGTTTTCGTGCTCTTACCTCTTGGACTGTGTTGAAGACGGGCAAGTTTAGGTGTGTCTGGCCGCCTTTGCCTGGAGACACGCCTCCCACGATGTTGGTGCCATAGGCGACTGTTTCTTGGGCGTTGACCGTGGCCTGCAGTAGTGTGAGCATCTTCACTTACTGCCTGGGGTAGCAACTCGGTGGTCATCATACCGCTTTGCCGGTGAAGCCTGGGAGGCCCGGTCAGCACGCGAATGAAAACGAGCTTCACGGCAGATGCAGCATACCCTGATAGATGACACGGGTATTCTTTGATATGTCTAAATTTACTATCGTGTCATCGTACGACCCGCGCAGCGGAGCCGAGGCGGAGAAAGCCCTGGCCGCTGGTGAACGGGAAAGGTGCTTTAGACGAGACGGGTTGAAGACACGAAGCGGCATGGCAGAGGCACCTTGTTCGGCGAAAGGGGAGGTCTGATATGATGGTGTGCAGAAGAATTATGCAGAAGAGTTATAGAGATGCCGGAGCTACGATGCAACACGCGCGAATGGGATGGGCACGGCGGCAGTCGGTTATCCGTGTCCCGCGGCGCCACTACCCCGCAATCTTGAATCCATCTCGGCTGGGATCGTGGGTGGGCGGGGCCGGAATCGGATTGATGCCAGGGGGCGAGTTGAGTTGTTCTTTGACATCTCACTGACTCTGTCCCGTGATGCGAATTGGAGAGGCAGCGCGGTGGTTGTCCGGCAGATGGGACAGGTTGGACTGAGGCCAATTGGTAGCCATATTCCTGTGTCGCCACTGCACCAATGAACGTCACTCAGCTATCTCGCCAAAGGATGCGTGCATGTCCATCGGGGCTATTCATCCGTGGAAGCTGTAGGTAATGACATTAACCTCCGAATCCGTTCGGCACCATATTCACGCGTCGCCTTCCTTTGTACCCTGCACAGAAACTGTGCCAAAATCTCCCTACCGAACAAGTACCTTCAGCCGCTCCTACTTTTCTTTTTCTTTTTTTCCTTTTTTCTCGTGTTGCGTGTAGACACCTGATCCCAGCCAGCCCTCAGCTCGCCGGGCTGAACAATGGCCTCTCTCCACAGCGCCCACCTAGGAAAACCCCACAGCGCATAACCTCATTACCTGCCGCGTCTTTTGCGAGTTGCCACTGGAAAAAGGTCTCAAACTTATGGCCTGATGTCTTGGAAATTCCCTTCCGCGTCTCAGAGTCAGATCATTGTTCCGGCTGCCTTGCGCGCAGACTAGAATTGCTTGATTGCACTGACTCGTGCTTGCTGGCCGTTGGAATCCCGGCAGTTCATGGAGCGTTATCTCGCCGCGTCAGATGGCGACTCGCGTCATGGTATCACGGCATCGTAGCATTGGAAGCATACAGCAGCCGCGTATACAATGCAAACAAGGCCTCGGCAGGCTACTTCGGGGGCCAATGCAAGGTTGAGCGTCCCGGCTGCTGACCGGGACGGGAAGAAACGTGCAGCATGGAAAAAGGGATCGACAATTGACGAGGCAATTTGCTAGCCGCCGAAGTGGATTAGGGAAGAATGCAACGCCAGATCTGAAATCGAACGAGATTTTGATCCCGGCCGACGGCAGTCCATCATTGGCTCCCCTAGGGACGCCTTTTAGTTGCCGCCGCCGCCGGTCCCGCCAGCCATCTATCCTTTTAATCCCGGCTACTCCAGATCTCCTGCTTCCCCTGTCCATGTCGACGACATCCCTCGACGAGGTGAACGCGGGACAGCGACGGGCGGGGAATCGGAACTGTCCGCTAATCACATCGCCCGATGTCGTGCATACGTGTTCCGGCAGTCCTCCCGGCTGTCTCATGTCTGCTGCTAGGGCCGCTCGCCTTGCATGAGGGCATCCCCGACAGCTTACCACCCCTTCTGCTGCTGAGGTCTCGCTCCTCACCGCAGGCTGGAGCCCTGCCGTGCTTGTTTTTTTGGGGGTTTCTTTTGGTTGGTGTACTTGTGGGGCCGGATATGACAACACATCGCCCGGCGAGGCTGGTGCAATTGGCCTTCTAGTGCTGTCGTTGCGTCTCGCCCCAGGGATCAGGGAGGGACCGACCGTGGTGTTGTCCAGCGCCCTTCGGGATGTTTAGGATGTTGGTCGGCAATTGTCTGGGCCTCGGAGCGGTCTCTCGAGGTTATCGCCGACCAGATCTGTGTATATAAGACTTCGTCTCGAGCCCCCTTGGACCAAAAGAATTCATCACCATCAACTCACTCACTCTTCCACACTCAACAACCACTTCAATCAACTTTTTTAAAGACTCCAGTCTTTTTCCCACCCAAAAATCAACATGTCTGCCCCTACTGCGTAAGACTCCTTCCTCTCCCTACTCCTCTTGCCTCTGAGCATCACGCTTGTGGCAGCCAGCAAACCTTGACCCCCGTCTAACATGCAAAACCTCAGCTCCCTCTCCAAGAACGCCTACGACTCCGACTCGGAGCGTGGCAGCCGCAGCCAGTTCGTTGTTCCCCTGCCCACCGCCACCGGCCTCAACCGCCCTGCTGGTAAGTCATCCCAACGTCCTCGCCTCAACTTGGCCAACCATCTTACGATCCACTAGGCCAGCTCCTCAAGGGCCCCACCGACGAGAACGGCAAGAACACCGCCGCCGCTCTCCTCGTCGGCATCAAGCTCGACCTTGAGGCTGAGGTCCACCTGACTGCCCGTGTCAAGGGTGACATCTGCGTCGGACTGTACTAGACGAGATTCGCTCCATCTAGTCTCTGACTGGGACGAGATGTTTGGTCTCTGAGAAAAGTGGATTGATTGATGGCCCTGCTGATGCCTATGATTGGGAAGGACGAGCATCTCAAGTAATGGAATCCCTTCGTGGTGACCACAGGGCTTCTGGTTTTGGGTGATGGTTTCGCTTTGTCTTGCATGTCATGCACTAAACTCTTGAATACACGGATACTCGACCTTCAGTCGACCTACTTGATTCCGATTGCCATTGTGGAGTTGTGACTTGTGCCATGGCAGGTTTGTCGTCTTATTGATCTGATACAAACGTTTACAGAAATTCGACACTTCATCGCCGGTTAGATGACGGGGTTGGTGAGTATAATTTCTTGAAACATTTGTAGTGCATTCAAGTCCTTGATCGGCGAGTCTGAACATATTATTCTTATACGTTGCCACTGCTGTGGCTTCACAGCCCAAATTTAATTGCATCTGCCACACTCATTGCGACGTCCCACCCGTTCTGATTCATGCATTCTGTATCGACGAGTCTTGAGAATCCAATCTTGAGGAAAAGGACACGAAGTAAGAGGTAGCAGTGAAGGGAAGAGTAGCGGCCACTTGACCACGATGAGTCAATTTAATCCAAGTTTAACACCATGGTTTTGACACTTCAATGCAGGGAAAGCAACAAACACAAGACTAGTTACCCTATTGCTGGGTGCTGACTAAAGAGAACATTAATATTTCACTTTCGCCTTCATGATATCCTCTCGGTTTCGAGCTTACAGCTAAACTATAGCACCAACCGACACGGATAGGGTTTAAATGAATTCAAGGGATAGAAAGACTAAATGCAGATTCGTAGTTAAACAAACGCTGACAGCGAATTCCTACGGCAGACATGATAGTCTATTCGTACTTGCAAGGGCATCGACAGAGTGGATTGCGTGGGGTCGGTACCTGTTCATTAGCATGGCGGGACCGGCACATCAGCCAAAGAGCTGCCCTAATTGTTAGTAAAATAACCCGCCTTGCATGATGAATGGCAGACTGGTGGTATGCGGCTTCGGGTACGAGCTTTAAGTGTGCCAAAAAGGGCGCAATGAAAACGGCAATAAATGCTCCGAATGCAGCAAAGCCTCGCGCGGGGATAGCCGGACTTTGTCGAGCCAAACAGGTGCAGAGACGGTGGATGGGGGTGACGCAGCCGACTTACAAAGTTGCCAGTAATTCGTGGTCGGAATACCGGAATCGTGCTAGGCGCAATAGTTAAAAAGTGCCGCGACCGCCGCCACTTTTTCCATCTTGTTTCCCCCCGCCGTGTTAGCTGGCCGCCCATTCTCCACGCTTGGATCTATCAGAGGCCCGAGGCAGACCTCCCTCGCTTGATGGGCGCCGCAAGCCCAATCATCGACGAGTTGCAAAGTCTGAGTGACGAGTTGAAAGCCTGGGTGAGATTCGTAGAGGGTGGTGGCCTCTGCTTCGGTATAGGCCGAGACTCGACGGCCGGACGTCCAGTCGGAGGCGCAGCTGTCCCTCCCTGACAGCAATCGTACCGCCAGGCGACCCGAGCTTCATGTCCTTCACTCGGCGTGAATAGGACAAAAGCCGTCACGAGATCTGCGCCGAAGATGGTTGCATCCCGTCAGCCCATCCCTTTCAAGCTACGGCAGCCCATCAAGCCATGGCAGCCATCTAACCATCTAGCCTTGTTCTTAAGTTCCATTCTACCCCGCCTTCTGCTATTCTGGGCATTATGTTCAAGCCCGCCTTGACAGCAGCTCCGGGCGTTCCAAACCTTCTCTCCACCAACATGACGGTTGAGTAGGTGTTTCTAGCCGGCTCCCAGCTACCCATCACCTATTGTCATTTGCTTTTTTACCGCGCTTAAGTCATTTTGCCTCGTCAGTCTAGTCTCTGTGGCGGCTGGTCTCCCGCTGCAACGGGCGCGAAACCTCATCCGCATGGTTGGTGGGAGGCTCACATGTCATCCATCCAGGAAGAAATCCACCACCAACACCGTCTTTGTCTGTGTTTAGAAGCAAAGACCACGTCCTGCCGTCTTCCACTTCTGGGTTGCCGGGTGGCTCGCAAGCCATTTATATCAATCCCATTCATCGTCCACTTTTCGTGACCCCGGTCTCCGAGTTTCCGCCTGTCAAACATGAGTACCTAGCCGCCGTTGTCGTGTCTCCATTCTCTCCGACCCGTACCCACCACCGACGCTTCGCATGTCTCAAGACGTAAAGGTTACCCCGGTGCACAGGAACCTCGTTGCGCTGGGTATTGTGGAACGCGTGGGCTCAGTCTTTTCTCTGCTGGGATGCATCTTTATCCTCACCACGTTTTGTTTCTCCAAGTCGTTCCATAAGCCCATCAACCGCCTGGTCTTTTACGCGTCTCTTGGCAATGGCATCGTCAATATTGCCACGTTGATGGCCACCTCATATGTCGGGACCCCCGACTCCTTGGGCTGTCAGGTCCAAGCCTTTCTCATCCAGATGTGAGTAGCTGTTGCCGTCTCCCCACCGAGCGTCTCTAACAGGGTCTGAAGGTTCATGCCTGCTGATGCACTTTGGACTCTCGCAATGGCCATCAATGTTTACTTGACATTCTACCGCCACTACGATGCTGCCGATTTGCGAAGGATGGAAGTCATGTACATGATATGCTGCTATGGTATTCCGTTCGTCCCTGCCATTATATACATATTCGTCAAAGACAGCGATGGAAACCGGGCGTACGGCAACGCTGCCTTGTGGTGCTGGGTTTCCAAGGAGTGGGGTATCTGGCGAATTCTGACATTTTACGGCCCAGTCTGGTGAGTTGTCCCTTTGAAATATTTCCTCCCTTTCTAACCTTACTCTAGGCTTGTCATTTTTACCACCCTGTCTATCTATATCCGTACCGGGGGCGACATCTACCGGAACCGGAAACAGCTTCGCTACGTCAGCCGCAGCGATATTGAGACAATCACCAGCACCTCTACGTGGTTGAAGACGACCGAGATCCACGTCACTTCAGAGGCGGCTTCAAAAAGCCCAGAGCCGGGGCTGCATGGGCGAATCGAGCCCAAGGGATGCCCTGGAACCTCATCGTCGCACAAGACGGCGTACTCTGTCAGTATCTCGGCCAACCCCGACAGTCGAGACTCCCGCGAGGATACTATCCTGTCCGTCCCCAACCAGTTGCCAGAAGACCCATCCAACACCAAGCTGGCACCCGCGCTGGCAAACGTGGCGCGCCCATCGATGAGCCAAGCCGAGTGGTCGTACGCCAAGTGCTCGATGCTGTTCTTCACAGCGATGCTCGTCACGTGGATCCCATCAAGCGCGAACCGCGTCTACTCGGTCGTCCACAACAACCACTCCTCGGTCGTCCTCGAGTTCATGAGCGCCGTCGTGCTGCCGCTGCAAGGCTTCTGGAACGCGTCCATCTACATCCTCACGTCTTGGAAGGCCTGCAAGATGGTTTTCGAAGATGTACGCCACTTCCGCCGTTTTCGGGCCGCTGAGCCTGTGTGCCTCGAGCCCGCGGACCACTTTCGCACTGCTCGTCGAGGCTATGGTGCTCGTGGGGACCAAAGGAGTGAAAGCAAGACCCAACTGGCGAGCAGTGTGGTGGAAAGCGTGGCTGGTAGTTCTAGTGTAGGGAGGAGTGCAGCTTAATGAGTGGCGGGTCATTGTTTATTGTTAGAGTCTTGATGCCAGGACAACGGTATTTAACTGGATCGGGTCATGGTCCACATCACAAATAGGCCTGGGACCTGTGGGACGCAGGATGAACATGATGGAGTGATAATCTAATAGCTTGAATTACAAAAACGTCAACAACGAACGTGTCCATCTCCAGGATAGTAGCAGCTGTGTGTCAACCATGCTGGATGAAGAATGGGGCGAGATGAGAGCACTCGCCTCAAAACGGGATGGGCCAAGTGAAACGAACGAGGCACCCCTTATCGCCAAAACAGATCCCCGTTCCCACAGAGTAACCAGAATGTATGAATCTCCATCCTAACACTAATTTCCCTAACCTCGACTATGAACTTGTACCGAGAAGCCCGATCTTCTTCATCTCGTCTACAAAAGTGACTCTGCTGCGCTCACCAGCCGCCCTGCGTTTCCTAGCCGGTCCGCGTGATCCGCAACATCCAGAAAGCTTGGCTGGGCTTGGTGGACCATCCAAGTCAGGCGGCCTCGGGTGCGATCCCGGTTGTTCCGGCAATCTTGGCTGTGAAATCCATCCACGTCTCAGGCACCATTAGCGCCTTTCTGGCTCAGAAGCTCGTGAGAGGCAGGTGTCTGCCACAGTCCCTGAACTTGGTCTTCAAACATGTTCACTGTACTCTCAGACTGTTTGAAGTTCCGGTAGATTGTGAGCAAGAGTGAGGCAGTGACAATGCTGACGGTGAGGTACTTGACCCAATATTTGGCCTGGCGGGTTTCAATATCACCATCAACATGTGAAATCATCTTTCATTCGTTTGCACAGGAGAAGCCAAGCAGAAGTCATCTGGTATCCCGCACTGCCATAGTGCGACTCTGAATGACTCACAGCATTGTCGTGTCTATGAATGAGGTAATTATGGTGTCGGCGAAGTTGTTGATTTCTCCTGTCTGCTATACGTATCTATCAAAATCCGCGACCACGGACAGGTGCACCATCGCGGTGATGCACGCATGAATGCCACCGTCATCAGCAAATTAAGAGAAGATCGCACCCGACAGAGCACGGTACAGTGGTGTTCGACGCCAGTCTGCGGTAGGTAAAACCCCCCGAAAATTTTTGCCCCTGGGCGGCCGCCGGTCGATCAAGGCTCTGAATCTTTGGCTGCGGCTTCTTTTGCCGATCTCAGATGGCTGCCTCCATGATCTGCAGCGTCGATAAAGATGCAGAGTTCAGCGACTAATCTAGTAATGGTAGCCAAGGAGCAAGTATGATGTTGGTTGGATTACATGGCTTCAAGGACATCTTTGGGGAACATCTGTACGTCCATCCTGAGACGGCTTGGATTTCATCGGCATAGACCACTTGGTCAAGCTGCCATCAGTGACAAGCAAAGTTTTCGCATCGAGACCTCCCGTAAGCTGTAGCAGAGTCTTAGATTTCTGTTACCGGGGGCTGATTCTGGAGAGGTGGCTTGTTTACAGCTCCTCTGCTCCTTGAATAAGGGGCCGATCTCTTCGAACCAATGTGACCTTTGAATCCTTGACCGGTGCGTTGGGCTCACAGTTCCTAGAATCTCGTTCGTACGTACCTGGTCCCTGCATGCCGGTGGGCCATTATGAGGTGCGAGGAACGGCTGCTTCCTGCAAGCATGCCCGAGACAGCGGGAGAGCGAGAAATACTGTAACATTCGGCTACGCCACTATGTGATGTGATGATTGTGATTCTTGAGTCAACGAGTCTCCACAAGTCATCCCTGACCATCCAAGCTAGAGATATGCCACATGTTCAGATTGCTTCGGAAGAATATGAAGCATCCACGGAAGGTAACAACCTCCAGAAGTGCCATCGGAACACAACAGCGAAGAGCTTACTGGATGTAGATCGGAGCCGAAAACCGGAGATGGATACATGAGCTATAGCCGCACCCATGAGCAGATCTAGTGTCGGATCATGGATGGCAAAGCAAGATAGATGGTTCAGCAAGACTTTAGAGCGAGGTCGATGGAGGGGCCAGTGCTCTCTCCTCAGAATCGACTTCGCGGACCAATTACAAAGGATGAAGTCGACGATAGCAACGACGAAGCTATGGACCTAGTCGAGAGATCCCCCAGTCTGCCACAAATAGATTATCGGCCCTTTTCAAATGAACCAGACGAACAGCGCTCTAGCTCCAGTCCACCTGGTAGTGGGGCCCTCAGCCGTTGTTGTAGCTTGAAAACGGGCACTTTTAAACATCGGCCTGAGAGCCATGGCTGCGTCCCCGGGGCGCTTTTCGTGCGAGGCACGGCTGATAGCCAACTGCCCGGTTGGGCTGCTGTGGCAGAGAGACAAGGCGAAGATGCCGTGGCCCCCCAGCGAGTGGACTGATGATGCAGAGCAAGGAAGCGACAACAATGACGTACCCGCGTCTACACGCCGCCACGCTAATGGGGGTTCGAGGCGTCTTGACGATGCGCAGGCGGCCGACCGAGCAGAAGCGAAGGTGAGCTACGGAACTTGCCGGTAGACGGGCGAAGAAGAAAAGGCAGAGGAGAGAGGGGGGGAAAAAACCGACAGGGTGAGATGCCGAAACTAGGACTTGAATAGAGAAAGAGAAGAAGAAGAAGAAAAAATAGTCCGGGCCAGGGTCCCGCAACTAGAGTTTCGCCTTATGGGCTTTGCAGCTATTCCGAGTCCCGCAGGAGTGGATGAGAAAGTGGCTGAATGACAAACGGCGCATGGATGATGGGACGAAACGGCGGGCGGGCAGGTCACGTGCCGCGGCCATAGTTGCCCAAAAGTCCAGCTGGTGTGGGGCACGGACCCCCTGCGAACAAGGATCCGGCCTGAGGCATCTGCACTTCTCCGGGGGGAGGGACCCTGGAGATCCTGTTTTTAGCAGCACACTCCACCATTGCCCACATGGCCACCTCTTTAGGTAGTTTGGGGATATCTCTGTTGTCTGGGGATGCCTCCAGAAGAGCATGTGCAAGCGAACGCCATTGTTCGCCGTTGCCGGGGATTTCTATAATTGGCCTGCCTTCCCCCTTTTGTCGTGAAGCCTTGGATGGTTTTCTTTTCTCGTTTTGGACCTGAGCTGTGAACTGGCCGCTTTCTCGGGATTCTTTTCCGTGCTTGGCCTCCTTAAGAATATTGTTGATGAACGCCGCCTCTGACCCGACAAGCCCACGTCCAATTCGTTTCGAGTTGGCATTAACCCGGTGGACTAATTGCTTCACTCTCAAACACAGTGATATCTCCAGCTTTGGCAGCACTGCTACCTCCACCGCCACCATTACCCTACCCCACTTATTACCCTCACCACCATGGACGACTTCACATACGACTGCCCGAGCTCTCAGCCTTATCACCACTTCATGTCTATTCCTTCAGTAGCGTCTCCTCACTCCGGCCCGGGTGCATTTTCCACTTCAGCCCCCGTAAGTCGAGACTGGCATTCCTCCATTCCCCGAGCTTTCAAGTATACGACCCTGCCTTACACTCTCCTTACTTAAGCATTACTCTATCATCAGTAATTGTCTACGTCGTGCCATCCCCCCCCTCTTCCCCCGCATGAGTCGTATAGCAAACTGGTCCCGCTCTGCTAATACTTAAGGTTTTGCCCTTTTCATTACAGGAGCCCTTTAAGACCCATTCTCATCACCTCAACAAGCACTTCTCCCCGTTCAGCTACGGCCAAGGCTACAGCACCAACAGTTCGCCGACGAGTAGCTTCCCAAGCCACCCTAGCCAGGACTTCTTTAGTGCCCATTCAGCCCAGCACCAGCCACGACATGGCGGTGTTGCTAGCGCCATGAAGATAGGCAAACTTGATAGCGCGACCAGCGAAGACAACGATGAGCTCAGTCCCGCCCAGTCCAGGCGAAAAGCCCAGAACCGCACCGCGTAAGTTGTCTTTCTGCTATATAGGTTTACCAGACTGTATCTGCTTACAATTTTCTTCTTGGACTTGTTCAAGTTGTGGGTGTTCTGGTGCTTTTCAGGGTTTGCTCAATTCTCAGCATTCAATATGCCTCTTATACAACTTACTGACGTGTAGCCTGCAGCCAACAAGCTTTCCGCAAACGAAAGGAGAAGCATGTGAAAGACCTCGAGGCCAAGCTCGCGGATCTAGAAGCAACTCAAAAAGAAACTACCGCCGAGAATGAACGCCTCAAGCGAGACCTAACCAAAGTGTCTACCGAAAACCAGATCCTCCGCATGCGTTCGATATCATCGGCATCGACTGCCAGCCCCGGCCGCTTCAACTCCTCCGAATTCTATTTTAATATTCTACAAAACCAGCCCAATAAGACTCCGTCCCGTCGTATCACCACGTCAAGAGATGGTGAACGTCTCCTAGCCGCTGGTGCGACGTGGGATTTTATCCTCAACCATAAACTCTTCAAGAAGGGTCTTGTTGATGTTGGCAGCGTGAGCGAATATCTCAAGAATTGTGCTCGGTGCGACGGCAACGGCCCGGTTTTCCGAGAGAGTTCCATAATCGCAGCTATAGAGCAGAGTGTTGTCAGTAGAACAGACAATCTCCTCTGAAAAATGGCTTGGTGGGGTCGGAGAGTCTATTCAAGGCGTATGGAGCGATACCACGGTGAAACCATTAGGCTGCACTGCTGCGATTAAGGCTACTATTTATACTTTGTTTCTTCAAGTTTTAACTCCAAACTAATAGCTGCAGCAACGTGTTTCAGTTAAGAAATAAAAGAGAGTTCAAAGATGACTATTCTGACTATTCTGAAGAGTGTTTGATGTGTGGGGGTTCCCAGTATGAAAACTGCCCCTTTTAGGCTTTAGGCTACATAGATGCATAATGCATTGCCCTCAACTCTAGGACTGTTTGACAACAACATCCCACTCCTCTGCGAAGCTATCCTCAAAGTCTTTCCTCGTCTTCTTTGGCTTCCATCCAATCTCACGAGACAAATCTGCCTTGGTCCGCGACCGAGAAGCGAAGCTTAACTCAATGGCATGCGGTGGGATCGGCTTCCCGAACTTGGTGATTGCGTCCTCAAGGGACAGTTCCTCCACCTTTTCAGACTTGAGATGCCCCAACGCTTGCCCCTCCTTTGCCACGCGCTCTGAGATTTCGCGCCAAGAGTGATGCCCGGTCTCGTTGAAGTAGATGCCCTTTTTGTTAGACGGCAAGTCATCACCGGCGAGCAGACGAGCGAGCACTAGCTCGTATAGGTCGACCAAGTCGCTGACATGAACGTGATCCCACTCGGCATCGCCTGAACCCAGGACAGAAGTAACACCGTCGCGACGGGCGGCGCGGATGACGGTGTCGATTTGGATCGAGGTCTGATTAAAGAGACCACTACCCAACCCGTAAATGGTCGGCGACATGAGGATGTACGTCTTGACGTTGGCAGCCTCGCCTTTGTCGAAGACGAAAAGGTCGGTAGTGCGCTGTTGGTACTTTTCTTTGTCCTCGCGGGAACGCTGGTAGGAGTAGATATCCTCCTTGTCGGACAAGACACGGGTCTCGGTGATCTTGCCATTGACGGGTAGCTCACCCAGGCTTGAGGTTCCAGATGTCTGCGCAGGTCAGCTTCTGTGAATAAATAGAGATTGCGAGTGACTAACGTGGATGAAGTGCGTCTCTTTCCCCGTCTCTTTCTTGCGGTCTGCAAGTCCGAGAATCAGAGCCTCAGCAGCTGGGGAGTGAGATGCGCTTGCGGTGTTGATGACTACGTCATGCTTGCTGGCAACGTCCCTGATGTGGGCAGTGTCATCGAGGCCACCGAAGACAATTGCATTGACACCCTTGAGTCTGAGAGCATCGGCCTGGTCCTGCTTGCGAACCAGTGCAGATATCTGGCTTGTTTTGATGTTGGGGTCTGTGGACTGCAGCAAGGTCGCGAGGAC
Organism: Neonectria ditissima; assembly: GCA_001305505.1. Lineage (NCBI taxonomy): Eukaryota > Fungi > Ascomycota > Sordariomycetes > Hypocreales > Nectriaceae > Neonectria > Neonectria ditissima. Next base: position 770,694 of record LDPL01000014.1, read on the forward strand.
GGAACCACCGCTGGAAGAGTGTAAGCAGACTTCTGGCCAGAAGTGGTGGTTAGGGGACATACATGTACCCGGTGGCACCTGTGATGAGGATCTTGGTCGCAGACATGATGGGGAGCGGTATGAAATGATGAGTTACGGGTGATGGTATCGGACATGCTTTGGAAGGGGAATGAGCGAGTGCGAGTGAAAGTCCTTTTATGCCATTTGAGTGAGACAGTGTAATCTTCCTCCCCCTCCGACTTGCATCAGTGGCGAGCACTGGCATTCAGCATGCAGAATTTCCAACACACCCTCAAGCCCAGTGACGTTATAATGCGGCCAAAGTTGCCCGTTGCCAACGGGATTACTAAAGTCGTGCATGCATGTGCTGTAACCGGCGTACGGTGTGGATCTGAGGATCTACACAGTGCTTCGCCGAGTCGGATGGTCGGAGTTAGAGTCCGGACAAGATTCTTAACCCCTCCTCACCACAATCCGCTCTTGGCTGCAGTGTAACTACTGCCTGTCGGTCTCGGCTCTCCAGGCTCTTGGGTTGCTCTTGTACAGCTCGCGATCTCTTTTCTGCCTCAGGATAAGATGGCTGACAGTGCCGGGGCTCTCGCGCAGAAACCCTGCTCGAATTGCCGCAGTGAGTCCAATCCCCCCGCACCGTCATTATTACTTCAACCGTTCATGACAGTGGAAGAACCGCCTAGACCGTAAGATCGCCTGTGACAGGTCCCTGCCGACATGCACCACCTGTGCAAAACGCAACAAGGCATGTGCGGGCTACGCAGTTAACCTGTCCTGGCCTCGTGCTGGGGACAAGCGCCGGGCCACGGTAGCCAACGTGCGAAGCCACACAAGCCCTGGCGCGGTTGCATTCCTCAACACATCCACCTGGGATGTCGGCCTGTATCTGCAAAATACTGGGACAAGGCCCCTTGGTCAGTTGCCCGCGTCTGTCTCCACTCTGCTTGGGCAACTCATACCTAACCTGGATCCAATACCAGACCATCTTGGTATTTGGCGAGTGCCAAGTCCGAGACCTGCATTGCAGACGCCTCAGTTTGGGACAGAAATGACCTCTACTCGTAAGTGACAGCGGCCTTGATCCAAATTTCAGCATTGAGAAGCCCTCCACCTAGATTACTCTGCCGCTATGCAAATGGTCACGTCCCAGGGTGACCTGCGTCAAGACATTTGCAGCCTTCTGTATCGCATGTCGCTCAACGACGAAACCGCCCCATCCCTCGCCGTGCGATACTCGATGAATGCAATCTCCTACCTGCACCTACAAAACTCGCCCAGGTCTACCCACCACCACATGCTGGCCGTTTCGGCCTTGCGACAGACCATCGGCCAAAAGTTGGATTTCAACACTAGATCCCAAGCCATCGCCGCGAGCATGCTCCTGAGCATATACGAGGCAAGGGCTTAACTCTAACTTTATCCCACGTGCTAACCGGAAACGTTAGCTTGTCAACAGCCCTGGCATGGCTAGAGATTGGTCAATCTACTTCGACGGCACTCTGTTGATTTTTGAGTCGGGCCAGCAGCCACATGTCTCTCACCAAGGCGATGGTGCAACTCTGCTGGACTGGGTAATCTACTATAACGTCTTTTACAAGCTCAGCATAGCTCATTGGCTGCATCGCACGGAGGAGCAAGAAGCGATTGCCAACCGCGAAATCGTAATCGGCCAGGTCGCCGCACACCCTCGTCGACAAATTGTACAGTTGTTCTCCGTTATGCCGACTTTCACCTTAGTCGCTAATTATTTTCCAGATACAAAGTACTCTCGGTTGCTCACTCGAGCTGCTTGGCCTCTTAAGTCAAGCTGTTGACCTAGTTCGGCGTCGAAAAGACGCCGAACTTCCCACTCAGGATCAACAGGAAGCGGCTGATAGAATCCAGCGTCGTGTCGAGCTCATCGACCAGCAGCTTTGCAGTGGCATGAACGTTGAGGCATATCACGGCCCCGGAACCATCAAGCATTACATTGCGATTGCTCGGATGTTCCAGCTTGCGGTCATCATCTACCTAGATCGCGTGGTGCGAGCATCTCCCGTATCGTCTCCCACATCCCGAAACGCTGCCAAGGAAGCGTTTGAAATATTACGGAATCTTGGGGTTTGCGAGCGGCCTTTCCCAATATTTATATTATCACTGCAGGCGGAAGAGGACTCCGAAAGAGTGATGGTTCTTAATGCCATGCAGAACTCAAAGAGAAAGAGAGCCTTGAGCAATCTAGACTTGACGGAACAAATGGTGCAGAGAATATGGTCTCAACAAGATCTGCATGGTGATGGAAGCGCAAATGCACTATTTGTCATTAATGCTGTTTTCAGTGCTTTTAAAACACCACCATGTTTAGCTTAAGAATGGGACTAAATGCTGGCCTCTTCAGATCTACGTGCACTAATTTTACGTAAACTTTGTCTTTGATCCTGACAGATTCCCGTTCCTTTACCACTCTTGTTTGACTTTATACTCTTCGGTCTGGCTGACTTACGTCAGTTGCTCTCCTCTTACTATGGAGCGACCATACTAATGCTAAATAGTTACGCTCATTACGATTTAATGAGCAATCTGTACCAAACCTCTTTTTGCAAGGAGTTCTTGTCACAACTTCCGCGTATATTTCATGCATAACGTCGCCTTCTAATTCGGTCCACTACCAATTCTTTTCTTGCACACCTTCTATTCAAGCAGACGAAAGAAATTAGGTTCCCTCGAGTTTCTATCCCAGCAACTAAAAGAATGCATCACCAAATGTGATAGGGACTGCACAAAAATAAAAAGTCCGGAAGCACACTACTCTGGAATCAAGTTTCAAAATCCCTGATATCGCAAACGGCCATCTCCCTTGTCTAGACTTTCCGAGTACAAGGATCACCCTCTTGTTGAAACTTTTGTCGTTTTGTATTCTACAGCGACCAAGGAAGAGACGAAGAACCTGCACCGAGTTTCCCTATCCCGGATCGTCGAGGTCGCTGTAGTTCCATGGAAGTGAGGAAAGTCGAATCATGTCGAATGCGCTTGGGCTTGAGACTTGTAGCTCTGAATATCCACTCTCCATATCGTCTGGCTGGTAGTGAGGATTTCAGGTGTGACTTTGAGCCCACAATCGTTGGCTTGCAAAACCCTATGGTGGATGTGATAAACTCTGCATGCAGCTGCAGATTTCTTAAATTCTTCAGGCCGTCTTTTGTGCGTAGCAGAGCCTTTTGCCGTTAAAGAGTTGTTCATGGGTATAATAAAGACAGCTTGATACGTTTCTCGAATGAGGATACAATAGCTAAAAAGTGAGAAGGAACAGTCCCCAGAAGATCCCTAAGACCTATATTTCGACAACAAGCAGTGTGCTTATTTCAAGCTTAATGTTTGGAGCCTGTCCCCACTCCATATCAGTGTACTCTCGGCAAGCAACCTAGTAAGTCAGCAGGTTGATAAAGACAGCTGACCAGCTAGAGGCAGACGCAATTTTTACAATTACTGTACATATTCTCACAATCCAACGACTGGCGCCTTTTTATGTATGAGACGTAGTAAATCTTTTCTTTTTAATGTACATGAATTTAGCATTTAGCATTTGGTGTCCAGTTCTCTTCTCTCCAAGAAGACCTATAAGGGTTTTCATCTATAAGCCTTATGAGACACTTCAGGTTGAGCATGATGTAATTTCACCTTGGGGTACAATAGTTATGACATTTGGTTGGGTGTACGACTCATTCAGAACCCCGGCAGACAACTCTATAAGGAGCCAAACGCACTCCACATGAAACATTCATTGCCCATCTGTCCCATATCCCATTCCTCTCCTCCACCATTCTTGCAGCCCTCTAAGCTCCATTTCCTTCGCAAACTCCGCCACTGAGTCCGTCTCCTCAAACCCCGTTGCTCTCGGAAGAGCCTCCTCCTCCACCTCATCCTTCGCCTCTTTCCCATTTCCCCTCATGATTATCGGCGCTGGCGCTGGCCGTACGGCGCATCGAAAGTCTTTGTATCGCAGCGCTTGCACTGCGGCAACCCACTCGTCGAGAGCAGCCTTGTCGCGCGACTCACCAAACATGATGCCGGGCGACCCGCCACTGCGGATGAGGACCCAGTCTACATTGAGTTGGCTGGCGGCGCGGCGAACGCGCTGAACTTTCTTGCGAGATGTGATGTGGTGTGTTCGGATGAGGCAGTTGAACAAAGCAGGTGTCCGGGACATGGCGATGAAGGAGTTATGTTGAATCATATCTTGCTACAAATTTCACTAGTGGAGAACCGAGCGCGGACGGTTTAACATTTTACCCGGAACGTTTCTGGTTCAATCTCATGCATTTTTCTCCCGCTGCAAACACAAATTCGTACACATCAAGATCGGCTGACTATTCCGCTTGGCAACTCGAGTCCAACAGGCAGCCCCTTGACGAACTCTTCAGAATAAGAATTGCCTCGCCTCTTGGCAATATTCTCCTTAACGTCTTGATACATGTCGTACCTACATGTCATGTTAGTGCGTGAAATGATGGGGGGCATGGTAAGGAGGGACTGACGCGTTCATCTCCTCGATGGTCAACTTGTTCTTCTCGTTCTCGACCTTGTATGTTGTTGTTTCTTTGTTGTTTGAGAACCCTAAGTGTGTTAGTATGTATACATCTGTCATAACCTTCAAGGAACACCTACCGATCCTCTCGTTGATGTTGTATGCCGCCTTCGCCGCAGCAGACTGAACCCTGGTCGCTCGTGGTAGTCGAATATCCTGGTACACGCCAAGAGACTCCGAGATGTTTCCGCCAAAGTAATCCTTGTTAAAGATGATGCCGAGAGCAGCGGCATCCTCAATTGCCATGCAGGCGCCCTGGCTTTGATGAGGCATCATCTGTTCAATGTCAGCTTTGAAGCAACAAAAGAGATGGCGGGGTGCGTACGGGATGGCCAGCGTCTCCCAAGAGACAAACCATGCCCTTTTGGATGTACGGATAGGGTTCACTAAAATGACATATTAGTTAGGCTCCTTCTAAGGAAGCGTCGAGTACTCACTGTACCCAAAGACGCCACGGCTGAATCTCCTTGCTAATTGCAAGGTGTGCCAAGACCTGCTTGTCGAGGTTTGGGTAAGGAGCAAGCAGCTCCTCGACGGGACGGTCTTCAGCGCCCCAGCTTTGGGAGATGTAATCCCCAACCTCCCGCGGGAAGAAGCAATAATACGAGAGCAGCTTGCCCCCGTTGCAAGGAGACAGGACAATCTTGTCCCACTTGCCCTCCTGGCCGCCCCAGTACTCCAGAGCGTCGTCTTTGGAGTAGTCGACCAGGCCTGCCTTGATTGCGTCTTCCGTCAAGACGTTGGCGTGGAGACAGCTGGAGTCGGATGGCTTCTTCGCCGGGTGGACGCCGAGGATTCCGCGGACGGCTGATCCGATGCCGTCGGCGCCAATGATGAGTTCATGCTTTGCCGTGGTGCCATTCTCGAAAGTGACGAGGCCGCTCTCAATGTCAATAGCTTGGCACTATTTCACTATTAGCCCTCGAGCGACCAAGGTCTAGCATGCCAATTCTTACCTTGTGGTTGACCAAAAGCTCCGCCGGTGTCCCTTCACCATCCTCCCCCAGAGCAGTATCTTTCAGCATGGAGTGCATGTACTGGCGATGGAACATGTTGTAGACGTATCCCCAGCGCTTCTCGTAGTCTTCCAGGCTGTACACGCTGACGGGCTCTCCGGTCTTCCAGTCGCGGTTGATGAGGCTCTTCAAGATGACGGGATCGCCCTTTGCCACGTCAACGCCCCATTCGTGCAGCCAGCGAGTCCCGTTGGCAGCGCAAGAAACCGAGGCGCCAACTTCGCCGGCAAAGTCGTGCTTCTCGTAGATGGTCACCAGGTGGCCGGCGCGACGCAGAGCGATGGCCACCGACATGCCGCCAATGCCGCCGCCGACGACACCGACCTTGAGTTGACGCCAGCCGGGAGTTGGTAGAGAACCCATTGCTTCTGTTGATTCTGGGATTTATTTTGTCGAAGCTTGAATTGTTCGTGGCCGTTGTCGATGAGGGATCGTTGACTGTGAGGAGTTTGTTCGAATGACTTCAAACTACGATGCCTCTTTTCCAACTTATCTATCTCCATGTCTGACACCCCATGATGCTCCGTGCCGTCACTATCCGAATCTTACAAGAAGCAAAGTGCGTAAGAAGTTACCAACCGGCGAATCAAATCACGGTCCGCTCGCAGCTATGATAGCAGAATGTCACGGCGGGTCGGAATGTCGGATAGGGGCGTGCATTACCCGCGGATCGTCGGAAGATGATAACGGAACTTCGGATGTAAATACTTGAGCCTCTTCCTATCATAACAGCACCATTAAAAGTTTCTGAGACTATTGGAGTGAGGTTCAAAAATGAAATCTTCAAGAGTAGAAATAGCTGTCTGCCTCAGCATGCAATGTTGGAATTTAGGGTAAAAGCTTTCTCTTGCGTGTCTATCTAAACAAGCTCCATCCAAGCAATCTCTTCATTAATCATCCAAATATTATACACTCGCAGTTCCTTGCCTCGGTAATTTCTCAGGCTACAAGAAAACTGCGCGGACCTCAGAAAGGGAAATTATCCCACTGTGACAGATCCAGTGAATCCCATCCCGACAAGAAATCGCCGTCAATATCTGCAAATGCTTGCTGCTGAAAGCCAGTCCAGCCGCCACTTTCTTCATCAATCAACCCTACTACGTCCTTCCCTACAGATTGTTTCATGCCATCGGGAACGGAATCCAGAGCTGAAGAGCCTTCTGCTTCCTGATCAAGTGCAAACAGTCTTCCCACGTACTTGTTGCCCCCGCGTGATGTCAGTCTTCTCGGTGGCGTTTCGATCGCGCTCAACAAGAGACCCAGAATTTCGGAGTAGTGTGCTGCTTGCGGGCTCTGGACGGCCAAGCTCTCCAGGATTTCCTTGGCACTTCGAAATGCCTTTTCGACTTCGTAGTCTGTGTTACGTTCGGCAACCATGACAAAACCGAGGATCAGTCCAGTGGCGAAAAGAAGTGCCCTTGGGAGATTTGGTAAGCGTCAGCCGTCAAGATGTCCCTTGGAAAACTTACTTCATGATACACATGTTGCCTAAAAGCAGCCTTGACCGGTGCGCATCCATACACGTCTGTATCAGGTAGAGTGCAGCATCCAAGCATGCAGATGCCATTTGCGAAGAGGACGAACTTTCAGGTCCGGGTCGAGAGCTCAGAGTCGATATCAGGACCGGCCGTGTAACCAACGTCACGGCAAAGTAATACAAGCAAGAGACGTGGACGTTTCGAATTGTCTCAGCTTGTGACCTTGCCAAACCAGGTCCTGGGGGTTCATTCTTCAAGTATTCGGGGAGCGACTGACGCCACTTGTCGATGTCCTCCAGCAAGCGTTCCGCAGCAGCATGGGCTACAGATTCTTTGCCGTATAGTTGGTGGGCCGCCTCGTTTATTATGGTGCTAATTCGAAAGGAAGCAATGAGGCAAACAGCGTCCGGGTCGGTGGAAATGCTTGGAGATTCCACGAGGTCGCTATCGACGTCGAATCGTAATGACAGGGTAGCTGGTGGACGTCCAAGGATGGCGCTGACCAACATATCGACGATACAAAGACTCATCCAAACTCGCAATCTAGAGCGAGGGAGTGTTAAAAATGTCGACGACACAGAAGTTCTGGATTCTCACCTAAATTTGCCCTCGTTGCTCACATCGGAATAAGAGTCTCGGCGGTGCAAGCCCAAGGCGACAGCCGCCCGCGTAGCAATCCCCAGATAGAGAAATGCCGTGTTGCGGCGACAGTGCCCAAGCATGTAAAAGGTCATGAGTATGAAGGCTCTGACCATGTCGATGTCTGGGTCTTCAAGCATGGCTGCAAAACTGCGACGCTGTGCGCGTTGAAAGTAGTCTTGCCCTACCTCCTGGGCAGCACTCGGGGACTTGCATTGCGCGCCGAGGGCAATGACGAGATTAAAGATGGTAATGCTGCCTTCGTTTGCGGTATGTGATTGCGTGTTGTTTGGGTCGAGGATGGCCTCAACTTCGGAGGGTGCGAGAACATCGAGGAACCCGCCAGTCTCAGGTTCGATGAGCAAGTAGCATGACGAGTGAGATGAGGTGACAACTTACAGCGGCGCGATAAATGTCATAGTAGAGCAATACCTCGTCCTTTTTGAGCCCTTCGGTATTTAGAATAGCTGAGATAGTGGTGTTGGATATGGTCGGTGCCGTTTCTAGCATGTTTTGGCTCTTGTCATTGCGAGTGAACTGCGACGGGCCAATCTGCTCCTCCACCGTGTCACGAATGAATTGGAGGAACGAGATTGAGGCGGCCTCCCCGATAAAGACTGTTGGAGTGTGTTAGTAGGAGGACTGCGAGCAATTAACAGCATGTCTCATGGTTTATGAGGATCATGAAGTGCTCAAACTCATTCTATGTCGTGATTGAAGAGGCTGGAAATGCTGCACGTACCTCGATTTCCACGTAGATTCAGCAGCATCCGAGCATGAGGATCCCGCGCAAAGGACAGCTTGCGCGAGCTCGAAGTGGCATTGCTCTGGACGGCGTCTGGGCTGTCGACCCTCGACTCCGAAGGCGAGATGGGACGATACTCCTCGGCATCGTTGCGCGGGGAGCCCGGGCTCCACGCCGGAGACGCGACCGGGGGCAGCGACGGCCCGGTCCCGGCGCTCCGCAAGACCCGACTCTCGGCGGAGGTGGATTCGGATGCGGATGCGGCGACGAGCGGGCCCGCGGACGAGGCCGAGACGGAGCCCTGGCGAGGCGAGCTGGCGGTGACGGCGACGGCGGTTTGGCTGCGTCGTGTGCCCCAGGGCTTGTGGGTGAGGTAGCAGGAGGCCTCGATGCCGCGCCGGACGCAGGCGGTGCAGGGCGCGGTGGCGCTGCAGCGCTTCTTGGAGGTGCGACAGTAGTTGCAGGCTTCGGCGGCTCGTTGGCGGAGGCTGGGGTGTACCCTGGGCCGTGGCATGGCGGGCGGGCGTGGATGCGAGTGTGGAATGGAATGGAATGCCGTGATGGTGTTTTGGAGTGGGTTGATGATGCAAAGGGAGGGAGGGAGAGAGATAGACAGATGAAACGGGTAGACGGATGAATGGATTCGTAGGAAAGCTAGATCCGGTAGGCAAAGTAAGCAAGCAAGCAAACAAACAAGCAAGGTATCCTGCTCTTTTGCTCTGTTGCAGTGCGTAGCAGGAATTGATTGTCCCGAGACGAAAGAAAAGACCTTAACCATTCAGTCAGTCCAGTCCAGCCCAGTCCCATTCGCCTATCACATCTCGCACCCTTGCATCGCGATACTACCCCGTATCTTTACCCCACACTTCACCAGGTGGGAACAGGCTACAAGCGGTCTAGGCCGCTCGCCGTATCTCGTCCTTCGTTGCCGGTTATCTCGAACGTGAAGCTTGCGAGACGGTGTCCGAAAGGCGGCTCGCAGACTGTGCGGATCCTGAAGCCCCTTCGTCGGTCAACCTTTCGCCTACGCGAGCTCAAGCCTGAGTCAGGCGGTGCTTGTCCTACCGAGTCATAAATCCTCAACCCAGATAGATAAGTTGTTCCCTTCTCTGATAGCGGGAATCGCACTTATAATACGCCCGCTTCGCTTCGACTTGCTTCACTGTGCTGGGACGTCGTGATACGAAAGGTGCCGATGCCGGATTTGGGCTATCTCTCAATTGAACCCTTGCAAGCTCCCAGAACAGCAGCATCGATGTATCTCCCAGATAGACACATGTAGAAGACCGATAACAAACCATCTATATCTTCGCAGAAATGCCCCGTTTCCAATGCCACCTCGTCTCCAGTCACAGCCCTCAATCCCCAAGCTCAATATTCTTCGTCCTCGCCACTCCGCCGTCTTCTCCGTCACGAAGAATCCAACCATGGACGCCTCAGAGAAGGGCGCCGAGCCCAAGTCGGCTCCGGACAACATCGAGCCCCATGTAATGACCAGCAATCCTCCCAGCGAAAAGGGCGACATGTACGAGACGCACGAGGTCTTCAAGGACTCGACCGACGGCGTCAACTTCCGGACCGTCAGCTGGCAGCGCGCCACCATCATCTTCCTCAAGATCCAGTTCGCCATGAGCATTCTCAGCGTCCCCGGGGCGCTCGCAACGCTTGGCGCCGTGGGAGGAGCCCTGTCCATTGTCGGGTGGGAGGTCTTGAATACGTGTTGGTGAACAGCTTCCCCGGCGAGATGCCAGCCATGGGTTTTGACCGTTCTTGTCTAGACACCGCCGTCATCCTCGGGGACTTCCGCAATCGACACCCTGAGTGCCACAGTACGTTTTAACCTCGCTTCGTTTCCCGCTACAAACCACGCCGAGTAACGTAACTCCACTAACAAACCCCAGCTTTGGCCGACATGTGCGGCCTCCTTTGGGGCCGAGCAGGCAAAGAACTAGTCGGCATCCAGATCCTCATCGCCCAGGTCCTCATCACGGCGGCCGGCATCGTCTCGTGCTCGACGGCCTTCAACGCGCTCTCGGAGCACGGCGCCTGCACCGTCGTCTTCAGCCTCGTGTCGGCCGTGCTCATCACCGGCTTCTCGTCGGTGCGCACCTTTTCCCGCCTGGGCTGGCTGACCTGGTTCGGCTTCGCGACCTTCTTCGTCGCCGTCTTCATCTTCGTCGTCGCCGTGACGCAGCAGGACCGTCCCGCGGCCGCGCCCCCGGCCGGCGACTTCGACCTCGGGTGGGTCGCCGTCGCGTCGCCCGGCTTCGTCGCCGGCATCACGGCCAGCGCCAACGTATTCATCAGCGGCAGCGGGTCGTCCATGTACCTGCCCGTCATCTCCGAGATGCGCCGCCCGCAGGACTACCGCAAGGCCGCGCTGCTCACCGGCGTCCTGGTCGGCGCCATGTACTTGACCTTTTCGCTTGTCATCTACCGCTGGTGCGGCGTCTGGCTCACGACGCCAGCGTTCGGGAGTGCGGGCACACTGTTCAAGAAGATCTCGTACGGGATCGCGTTGCCTGGCTTGATCATTGGCGTCGGCATCTACCAGCACGTTGCCGCCAAGTACATGTTTGTGCGCATCCTGCGGGACTCTCGCCACCTGCAGGAAAACACGGCTACTCACTGGGCCACTTGGCTGGGTTCGAATCTCATCCTCGGTGTTTTGGGGTTCATCATCGCCGAGGCCGTCCCGATCCTCAACTATCTCCTCGGCCTTGCAGGATCCCTTTGCTTTGCTCCCTTCAGTCTGATCTTTCCGGCTTTGCTGTGGATGTATGATTTCAAATCGTACAGAACCGGGTCTGGACGCGAGAAGGCCTTGTACGGTCTTCACATCTTCATCGTCTTGATTGGACTTTTCATGGTCATTGGCGGAACGTAAGTGCCGAGTCCTCATCCATCGCATCGGATACGCTAAACTGACTCTTCTTAGATATGGCGTGGCGGTTTCTATCAAGCAGGCATTTGCCAGTGGTTTGATTGGGGAGGTTTTCAGCTGTGCCGACAACTCAGGAACTATCTCGTGAAGCCAGTACTGCAAAGAGAAACACGATACTACTCATCTACCAAGAAGAGTATCTTAGTTCCACAAATCTAGACAGCGTTATCGAGGTGCCTCAGCTATTACTTAATCTATCCAAGTCGTATCTTCTTCCATATTCGCAGACACTCTTGCAAATCCATTGCCAGTGTGCCATCCAGAGCAGTAGACGTATCTTTTATCAGAGCAATCAAGAGCGTTGCATGAGCGAACGTGAACTTATTATCCAGAATCGCCTGGTAATCCGTTTTCTTCATCCCTCCCATGTCACCCCAGGCCTTCCACGTGTCCAGCATTCTACAAATACTGGAAGTGTACTCGCCCTCGAGTACCATGCGATGCAACATGAAGCCCACAACCTCCTTGAGGGTTAAAGACTCGTCCCACGAGCCCTGACCTTTCAGCCACCGGAGGGTGTGCTCCGCCACAAGCTTCGTGTCCCATTTCGGACTTTGCAGAGCTTCCATCATGCGTTGGTCACGCCGCTGATTGTCGAGCCGCATCTTGTCACGCACTGTTTACTCGGTAATTAGAAATGAACATTCCGAATAGTCACCAAAAAGGCGAGACTCACTGTCATTCATCCGCTGGTCCATTTCTCTGCGCATTCTGTCTTTGGCGGCTTGTTCTCGCTGAGCGGGGGGCATTCGTGCTTCTGCTGCCATGGCAGTGCGCTGTTCTTGGTTTCTCCTTGCAAACTGATCGAGGGAGGCACCATAATCGACGTGATTTGTCGCCCATTCGGGAGTTTCAGATTCGTCGACCATGTTGAGTAGGACCATGACACCACACGGCACTGTTTCCTTCCTAGAGAAAGACAGAATATCGTCTGGAATCTTGTAGTTCCATAAAATCGTCTGATCCGAGGTTCCGTACGCCGTGACAGCACTAGCAAACCACACACCGTCCGTTACCCCTGACCGGACACGAATATGCTCGATGTAAAGGCTGTCGAGTCTCACCGTGCTTTGGAGGTGATCTTCCTGGACCAGGGCGGTGACTATTCCAGACAAGTTGATCTGGCAAGTTATGTTCTTTTCAGAGTTAAACCCTCCTTCATTATTGATGGAATCCAGTTCAATTGACCCGTCTCTCTTGAAGGAGCTCTCGCCGTTGACTAACCCATCCTCGGAAGCTGCAGTTTTAGGCACTTCCTCTGGGACAGACCTCTCGCCAGGTTCGGACTTCCCGAGCTTCTGCGGTGGAGATGGCAGGCGAACCCAGTACGGCGGCAGGTGTGAGTAGTCTCGCGTGATCCATGAGCTCGACCACGCCACAGCCAGGGACAGGTTCCCATCGGAATCATCCGAAGGGCCAAGGCTAAGTGCCTTTTCTCGCCCGTCCGGGGACATCATCAGCGAGCAGCCCACCGGGGTCCAGAGCCCCGTCGACCGCAGGAGTTTCCAGCCGTGGGCATCGGGCACAGCGCCCAAGTCCAAGAGATAGCAGACCAGTTCATCGAACGCAATCTCGACCTGGGGCTGGCGCACTTGGTCGGCATACTCAACGCGCTGGGTCTTGAGGCCGATGGCGTTGGTCCTCCAGTTAAATGTCGTCCAGCTGCCGCCGGGAATGGAGCTGGGATGACGCGAAAGGGTCCAGTACTCGGATCGGTTCTGGAACCTATCCAGGGGCATTACTGCATACCGAGGAAGCTCGATCTCGATGACGCGGTTTACGACATCGCTCCGGGTCAGCGCAGTCAAGCGGCTGCGCCGGAGCATACGTTTTATCCGTGAGAGCGAGACAAGAGTCGCGAAAGTGTTGTACAGGATTGGGAGAACTTTCAATGTGAGGTTAGAGTCTTGGCACGCCGTTGAGTGGAGAGTTGAGGGGCTTACCTCCGAGCACGGCCAACGGTACACCAATGTAGGTGATAATATCAGTTGCTGACCTCCCATTGTCAGCCATCTTGCCGGTACGTCTCGGGACCGACTGAAATCCAAAAGCGACAAAAACAAAAGGGGCGCGGAGGTACACAAGCTGAACGGCAAGCTGAAAAGTGTCGGGGACACGCTAGTCTAGTTTTGGGCACTTACATGACTAGCGGTAGGCTAAGAGCGCAATGCGCAGATGAGGAGCATTGCATTGCGCTGTGCATCATGTGATAACTTCACATCAATGCCGAATCAATTGCTTCTCTTGGAAACTCAATCATCAAGGCCACCATGTCCCAAAGGACGGACGAGTAGAAACGTTGTGGTCATGGCCAATGAGGTTGATGAGTGACGAGCTAGCATACTACGAACGAGCTGTTAGTCCTCGATTCGGGCTGTATCAGAACCTGAGCGTGCAAAACCAAAGGAGAACATGAGAAAGTTTGTCACAACGATCAAAAGGCTTTCAGCTAGGAGCAATAAATCAAATTGCGGAGCCAAGGTCTGCAACGGGGTTGGGGACGTAAAATACGCATACTGCGGAAAAAGGTACCAAGGTTTTCAATTCTTTTCTCAATGAAGATTCAACTGGAACTTCTTTTACTCCTCCAAAGCTGCCAACGCTTGATCCAAACGGCGGCCAGTCAGCAGCTCGAAAACCTCGAGATACTTTGCCCTGGTCTGGGCAATCACGTCCTCGGGCATCTAGGTTGGGCAATTAGAAACCTTGTGGGCTGGCTTGTTGGAAAACGGAGACATACCTCGGCGCCTTCTTTTCCCTTTAGTCCATGAGAAGTCAACCAGTCGCGCAAGAATTGCTCTGAATCATTGATCAGTCCCAGAATGTCGCGTTTGAAATAAAGAAAGCCTGTCTTACTGTCAAAACTCTTCTGTTCTTGACCCATGCTGTACTCTGTTGCAGGCCAGAAGCGAGAGCTGTCGGGTGTCCTAATTACCTTAGTGTTAGCCGCGGCTGATAGAAGGTGGCGGGAGGACATGTAGGGGTAATAGAGATGAGGGGCATCCAAAATGACTTACAGGACCTCGTCGACCAAAACAACTTCGTCTGTTTCCTCGTCAAGACCTAAAGCAACTCTTAGCACAAATAAGAGCAACAAGTAACATTGGGTAGTATACCAAATTCGAATTTGGTGTCAGCGACAATGATGCCTCGCTCAAGCTACACAAGCAGGGTTAGTGATTTTATTCGGGCGTTTTGAAAGGAATTATCGTTCCACGCAGTGAAATTCGCTCAGCAGAAGACCTAATCTGGCACAAATGCTCTCTATCTGATAAGAGGCCACTTACTGCGTAGGCATGCGCGGTCTTGTAGATGGTCAAGGCCAGCTTCTCAATCTTGTCTGCGTACTTGTCGCCGACGATCTTGCGCGCCTGCTCGGGGCTGATGTTCTCGTCCTTCTCGCCCGCGGGCGCCTTGGTAGACGGCGTGTAAATAGGTCCTCCAGGGAATGCTTGGCAGTTCTGAAGCCCGGCAGGTTGCTGGATGCCGTGGACGGTGCCTGTCTTCTTGTACTCTGTCCAGGACGAGCCAGTGATGTAACCACGAACAATGGCCTCAAGGGGGAAGATCTTGTACTTCTTGACGAGCATGGAGCGTCCACGGACACGCTGCCTCTCTTCGGTAGTGAGGACCTCGGGTGCAGGGGGTGGCGTCATCGAAATGAGATGATGTTTTAGATCCGGGATTTGAGAGGGCAGGACAGTGAAGAGCCAGTGGTTTGTGATCATGGTGAGGACGGCACCCTTGTCTTGCACGCCGTTTCCAAGGATGCAGTCGTATGCCGAGATGCGATCCGTTGCAACCAGGAGATAGGTGGCGTCGTCGACTTGGTAAATCTCCCTCACCTTGCCCTTGGCAACCAGGGGCAGAGAGGTCAAGCCAATCGAGGTCAACACAGGAGACGACATTTTGGCGGTGTTCTAGCGGTAGATTGGTGTTGGGTTCCTCTAATCAGGTCTGATGACGATGATGTAGTTGGAGGTTTGACGATCAGAATTCGAGGAGGGGCTGTCGAATGGAACCGGAGCGACTCGCGCTAATAAGCCGCTGCTAACAGCTGTTGCGCAGAAAAACTTTTTACTTAGAGTTGTGCTCGCTGCCAATGGACATTGATTATTCCAGGACGTACTCCACTCTTTTCCACGAGGATGGGATGCTTTGCAGTGCGCTCTCGGCCCTGTTGAACCTGAGTCATATTCTGATGCTGTGATGTTCTGATATTGAAATCTGTCAATCGCATGTGCTCTCACGTGAACCTGTTGTACGTCTCATAATCCCGTGACGAGAGCGATGGCGAGGAGTGCCATGATGCGAGCGTTATCATGAAGGAATAGGTCATTGACGACGAGGAATAAAATCATACTTGCAGAAGATGATATTGATTATTTTGAATTGCCCAGGAGAAAGCCCCTCGTTCGGTTCTTGCGCAGAAGAACAAGCTAGACGGGGGGCGTCTCAGTATATCAGCGTCGACCTTGAATGTTTTCTCTGCCACACTGCCTCATTAGAGTAATTGCTACGAAACGAGGTTTCCTAACTTTCTCTGCATGTTCTTGACCAAAATCTTACTGAGAGATCTATAAGTCTCTGACTAGGAAATTTCTTCTACGCGAGCCTCGGGTCGGTCGACCACCCCATCCTGTTCGTTAGACGGAAGTTTCATTTATTTAGTCAGTACTCATCTGGCTACTTTTTTTGTATTCAGAAACAGTCCCAGATTCCCAAACTCTATTCCCTCTTATCAACCAAGTGGCTGTCCAGCCACGCAACCGCCTGGCGAAACGCCTGCTCCTTGGCAAACCGCTGCACCTTGACCTTCGGGTCACCCCGAACCGAGAACCCGTGCTCCACGCCGGAGAATAGATTGATCTGGTAATCCTGCTTAGTCTCTATGAGGATCTTCTCCGACTCGTGACGTTTCTCGGCAGGGAAAATCGAGTCCACCTCGGCTGCCGCAATGGACAACGGGCCGGTTATCGCAGCGAGCTCCTCGGCCTCGACAAACGATGGGTGAGCGACGAAGCCACACTCGATTCCGTCTTTGTAATGGCGAATAAGGTACTAAAATATGGTTGGTTTCTGCAGTGTGCTTTGTTGGTAGCGTACTGACCTTGGCACCGAAGCAATATCCAACGGCTCCAATGTGCTTCACCCCGCTATCCCGCAAGTACTTAATTCCAGACAGGACGACGGGGTCGATGAACTCCTTTGTGTGCGGGTTCTCGCCACTGGAGCCCTTGGCTATCCAGCCCATAATGTCAAAATCATCCGGCATGTTCAAGGGCGCCGCGTCGCCATTGAACAAGTCCAGAACCATACAAATGTATCCTTCTGAAGCATATGCATCGGCCAGCAACTTGGTGTTTTGCCAGATGCCAATGATGTCTGGCAAGTACAGGATTCCAACGCCGTCGTGGCCTTTTGACGCAGAAGGGGTAGCCAAGTAGGCCTGGACTCCATTGTCAATGGTGATAAGACTGCCCGTCGGGTTGCCTCTGTTTCAGCCTGAGTGAGTCAGTGTTTTTGGTGCCTAGGAAATGATTTGGCTTACTCGTGAAGAAATCCGGTGAAGCAGCACTGAGCAGGAGGGTTAGAAGCCATAGTGGAATGTCGAAAGCAGATTTACGCTTATTGGAGAAAACGAAGCAAGTGAGTTTGAATTGACCTGAACAGCAATAATTATTTTAGCAATCATGCTTGGACCAGCTACTCGACTAGTTGTTGAGCTCCGCATCTCCATCTCAACACCGCAGACCGGGTAAGCGACCGTCCGCGATCGGCTGAAGAGGCCGCAGCCGAGGAGTCAGGGTCTTGAAAGCTAAGCTATCAGCGACCGACTTATAAAACTAATACTAGTACTACGTAATATCCAGTTTAGCATTGATTACCAAATACAGTCGTACAGGCTTGGAATCCTTTACCGACCCTGTCGACTACCCGGGGCGGTTTGCCTATCGCAGGCTGGCGTCGGACACTATCAAACAGTGCTCTGCCGGGTACAGTTCTCTCTTATCGCTTCATGCCCTCTGCGACGATAGGACAGGCTTACGAGTCGGGTGCATTAGCCGACGAGGCCGTGCCGCACACGGTAAGCGGATAACGCACCCATTGGAAATGCGCTGCACTTGACTTGGTAAGTTCGGCCGGCACGCAGATAAGCTCCGGCCGGCCCTGGAGAACGGGGACTCCGCATGCGCATCTCCATTGGACTGTGCATATCCGGCCTCTCTGGGCATAACTACGCCTCTGCCATCAGCACATCTCTGTGCGTATGAGTTCCGGTTTCACAATTCATCATCACTACCCTCACCACCATGTATGCCGACATCTCCAAACCTGCCGCGGCCCTCCCGCAGCTGCAGCCAAAGAACATCCAGCCCGGCGTGTCGCTTTTGGCGCCGCTTTCTCGCCGCGGCCACGGTCCCGGCGTCATCCTCCTCACGCCCGATTCAGCCGATCAGTTGAGCATCAAGGAGGGCGTTCCGTCTGCGTTCATCAAATGGGCCGAGGAGGGATTCACCGTTGTGGAAATCCAGGCCGCTGCCCTGGCTGCCGGCGCATCTGCCCTGGAAGCAGCCATCGCAGCATTAGAGGAGTCTGACAAATGCGATGGGGCAGAGAAGATTGGGCTCGTCGGTGTGTCTTCGAAATTGCAACTTCAACTGATTCATTGCTAACAGTTCTTAGCCTACGATCCAGACCTATGGAGTCAGATCATTCCAGCCCTCCCATCAAATCCTCAGATTTCAGGGGCCATCTTGTATGCCAATCAAGGTTATGACGCAAAGCAAAGCCAAGCGGCGGTGCCAGTCCTCGTACACTTGGCCGGGCCATCATCTGTCCTACCAACTCGGACGCCCAAGCTCACTGAGTACTCATATCCCTCTCTCACATCCTTCAAATTCGCCACACCCTTCAGCAGCGAGTTCAACTACTCCGCCGAGGCCGTCTCTCACACTCGTAACTTGACGTTCCTCAAACCCCTAGTCGGGGGCCCGTTCTTCGATCTGGAAGCGATCTGGGACGAGCACACGCATTATGAGTTTAACGACCGCTCCGTCGAGCACACTATGGCCACCATGGTTCAGGAGCCTTATGTGAACCACATACCTACTGTATGCTGTCATTGGCTTGCTCCTTGGTTGATCCCTATACTCACATCTTCTCCTCCAGATGACCGGCGGCATCGGCCGTGACCGCCTCAGCAACTTTTATCGCCACCACTTCATTTTCCAAAACGCCGACGACACGGAGCTGGAGTTGATCAGCAGAACAATCGGCATTGACCGAGTCATTGACGAGTTCATCTACAAATTTACCCATGAAAAACCTGTTGACTGGCTGTAAGTTCTCTCCGAGGACCAAGCGTCCTCCAACTTCTAGCTAACATTTTGCAGAGTCCCCGGAATCCCTCCCACAGGAAAGTACGTCGAGGTTCCCATGACTGCAGTCGTGAACGTGCGGGGAGACCGTCTGTACCACGAGCATATTGCGTGGGATCAAGGAAGCGTTCTTCGACAGCTGGGCCTTTTGCCAGAGTTCTTACCGTTTCCCTACCCGCTTCCAGACGGCCGGGTTCCCGTCGCGGGGAAAGAGTTTAAATATCAAGTGCCGGTGGCGGGAGTGGAAACGGCAAATAAGATGAGAGAGAAGAATTCAACCGAGTCTAATGAGATGTTCGGCTTTACTATACAAGAGCAATGACGGTAACAGTAACACGGGTAATCAACGGCACGAATAACGCACGCTCAACTTAGAAATATGTCTGAAAATTAAGAATTACAGTAATTCTGCATGCATTGAATTATATGCTTTCTTGGGCCATCATCAGAAGTTGTTCATGCCGTAAGCAAGAATCCTGTGCAAGAAACCACGCATTGAAACACGTGATGATACCCTGCCAGTTTGCTAACTTCATATCGTAGCAAGGCATGCTGACGAGTTATCGGAACCAGGTTATTATATTCTGACATGTATACATCTTGGGACCCAACCCCTTCAGCAACCTTAACGCCGTCCCTTTCCTCGGAGGGCTGCATCCAAATCATACTTGATCAACATGAAGCTAAACTACCATCAAAGTACACGTAAATGCAGATCCAATAGCAAATAGCTCCTAGTCCCCGACCCATGAGACTCTATTCATAAACTGGGTATAAGCCGAGAAAATACAAACCACGTCTGGTCTCATCGTCAGTACCAGACATGAGGTCATTATGCATACTCAGACGCCGCGGAACATGCGCACGACCAAGAACCACATGGCACCAAGGAACTTGAAGGTGCTGAGGAACGCTACACTCCATAAGACGATGGCCATGTAGATGTTAGAACGCTCCAACTCCTGGTCATCCTTGTCTTTCCCGGGAGTGATCTTGTCCAGACCAGCAGAACTCAGAACAACTGCCGCGAGACCAAAGTTGGTAACCATCCAGACGAGAACCACGCCAGTTCGAACACCCCTGTAGTAGTCCATTTGCTTGTCTTGAAGCTGTTGGGGTGTGGGTTCGACTTTCTCTTCGACGAATTTGCTGGCAAATACTGTAACCTCCCGCTGATACTGCGCATTAAGATCGCCTTCATCAGGCAGGTCCGTTTTACCCTGTCCATCCTTGGTGCTGACGGAAGGCAGCTTCTCGACCTTGTCATCACCTTTGGTACCCCATGACACGTCGTGAGTGTTGCAGAAGGCGTACACGTTAAGAACGTTGGTGAAAGTGGGGGTCAAAAGCATGTACTGGCCTAGGGAGGTAACCATGTGCCAGGGGTCAAACATGATGATTGAGGCAATAAGCCAGATTCCGAAAGTCGACATGACGGAAATGATCAGTGTGTAAAAGACCTGGTTCTTGAAGAGTTGGTCGATATTGAAGCCATCAGAATCATTCACGTCGGCCATGATAGCCTTGACGGAGATGAAAATGGCAGCGAACAAGAGATACCTGAAAGCTGTTAGCGATGTCCACAAAACACGGAGCGGGGGTTTCTTACACCATGAGCAACGCCCAGAAATAAACCATGGTAAGATAGAGCTTTCCAGACCCACCAGGCCGGTTTCCCAGTGAGAGAACGAAGCAGGTGATTAAGAATACGCCATAGAGCCAAGTGAAGACGACACCCAGGATCTCTCCGGTTCTACCGAGGAGATTGTCGTCACCCAAGCTTGTTGTCAGAATCTTGAAGACCAGGAAGAAGTTGCCAATGGCAAACCAAGCGAAGATCATGTTGACGGTGTTAAAGACGAATTCAATGAAGAAGGCGAACTTTCGGAGGAAAGTGTGATCAGAACGGAAGAAGTCGTAGAAGTGGACGATGGCGTAGATTGCCGCGAAGAAGGAGCCGTTCAGCCAACGACGTCGCTGAAGGATCAGCTCCGTTACGGTGTCAGGCACATCGGTCTCTCCAGTGGCAGACTTGACGTATTGAAGGATCCAATGGCAATTCCTCTTGGTGACCAATTCGAAGCACAGGATTCGATCCTCGGCCAGGTACATGTTGGATTCGAACAGACCCGCCTCGCCTCCACCATGAAGTGTCTCACCTAGGAAGTACTTTTCCAGAGGTCCTTGTCCGTTCTTGTCATTTTGCAAAGCGACGTATCGGTAGGCGGAAAAGGCACCAGGCAGGACTGAAATGAAACCAAAGGCAGACTCGAGAGGCTTGTCGAGAATGTTGCTCATCTTGTACTCGAAGTTCTGTGCAGCAACGATAGGGTTCAAGAGGTACTTTCCACCAGTGCCCAACATGGCCTTGATTTCACCACAGGTACCTCCACACATTGGCTCCAGGTCAAACGCCTTCCAGAGATGGTAAATGGAATTGCCACCGGGGCGAGTACCAGCATCCAGGAGAACGCAAATGTTGGGATCGAGCACCCGGCCGAAGGCTGAGAAGAACCATCTGTGTGAATTGATCTTCTTGGCATTCTTCTCCTTGAGGCAGAAGAGGATCTGGACGGGTTGACGTCGGTGGACAAGCGACACTATGTCGTTCTTGAGCTGCAGGTGGGTTTGGGTCGTGTATTCGTAAATATGGGCAGTCACGTTCTTGTCGTTAACTTTCTGCTTGGCGATGCCCTCCTGATAAACGCCCATGCCAGCCAACAGAGCCCTAGTTCTAGGGTTGATCTTGCCACGACCATCACTGACAACGCAGACGACAATCTTCTTCCAGGCATCCTTGCCCCAGGTCTTGCTGTTGGGACGATTGCACATGTATTCGACGTTCTTGAAGACACCAATCATAGTTCGAGCAAAGAGGATATCGTCTTCGTTGTACATGGTAACGACGATGAACAGTTCAGTGTGGCGGGGCTTGCTGAAAAGTTTCTGTCGCAAGGTGAAGTTTTCCTCGTAGAAGTTGTTGGGGTCACAAGTCGCAGCCGAATACCGCATGTGAGTAAACTCGTCTCGCTCGCCGTGGGGGTTCTGCTGAAGCAAGACAGGAGGAACTGGACAATCAAGAACAAGGTTACCTCGGTAAAGCAGAACCTGCTTGACTGTCTTCCATCGCTTGATGCCTCCACCCTGAGGGGGCTGTCCCGGCTGGTCATGGTATTGCTCGGAGGGCGCATCGGATTCTTGGTGCTGTAACATAGGGCGGCGATCGTCGAATTCATAGCCCTGGTCGTACCCTTCCTGAGGATGCGGCTCATAGGGCTGGTTGTAATAGCCATCGTGGTGTGCCTCGGGATTCACCGAGTAATCGCTGGGGCCGTAGCCGGAGAGGTTATCGACGGAGTGCTACGAGACGTTGTTAGCTTATTTCACTGGATCGTTGCGCCGGGATCGTGCAAGTTGCGACGCAGGCCACAAGAGGCATGTACGCACTGCCGCATTGAGGTTCAAGTGGTCACTTGGAGTACCGAGTCGGTGCGGATCGGGAGTCGGCATGTGGGTGGGCATGTTAAGGTGCGACTGCGAATGCTGCTGGTGGTCATAGGGATTATCGTCGAGTTGGTAGCCATGCTGGAGCGGATTCCCTGGCGAAGGGGTCCTGTGTGGGAGTGGGGCCCGGCGCTGGTCCATCGGATCGTTGTAATTGTAGTCGTCGTCTGCTCGAGTTGGAGGTTAGATATCGGTTGGGCTCAGAGTCAGGGTCGGCCGGTAGTGGAGGAGAGCAGGTAGGTAGTTCTTGGTCCTGAGACTCCGCCACAGTGGTTCGCGTCGCCCACGCACGCAAGTCTAGTGGAACCTGCGACGGAAGCTTTCTTGGAACGGAGAAAAGGTGCAGAAGGGACGCAAGAAGAGGCAAAGAGGCGAAACTGCGCCTCTTCGAAACAAAGAGGGCGAGAATCGCAATGCCGGGCAAACAGCCAGGGGGCGTGCTCAAGGGCGGAAGGGTTTCGTCTCGTGCAGAGGATGCTAAAGGGGGGCCATATGACGAAGGACGGGTCACGAGGGGATATAGAAGACTTGCCTAAGCGATTATACGACATGGCTGCTAGTGTTTATGCGCACCCAAAGGCGCTGGCTTGAGGAATGGTTTGTGGTTGGCGCAGACTCGGGCTTTGCTGCTGGTGATGTTTCGAGAGAGAGTGCGCTCAGTGGTTGCCAGGTTGTCAGGTTGCTGGGAGCAGGGGGCCAGCACCGTCGTATCGAGCGTTGTTGACGTCGCGCGGAAATGTTGGAGGGACAGAGAAGCAGGAGCTTGCGGAAGCAGCAATGCCCTGATGTGTCACAGTGTATTGAACCACGGAGGCAAAGCGATGCGCACGCTGAATCCGGGACGAGAGAGACACGGGGTCCGAAGCAACGGCGTGACGGGAGAGGATGGGAAGTAGGAGGGTGGTGGCTTGTTTGTAGGACGAAGGGAAAGTTGCGGTTTCAAGCTGATGAAAATGTTACAGCCAGCGAGACGGCGGCATTGCGCTCGGGGATTGGCGCTGGGGGGGGGGGGGGANGGGGGGGGGGGGGTAAGCTGTAAGCTCAGTGGCTCCAGGCGTTCAGTGGGACTGGGGCTTCCTGTGTGTGGGGTGTGTAGGAGCTGAGTCGGATGGATGCGCGCAGCCGGGAGATGGCAATAATTCCAAGGGACGGGGCTTGGCAGCACGGCTCCCTGTTTCAGACGCTGGCTCCGATGATCACCACCCTGTTTGCAGAGCCAGTGCAAGCACCAGTGAGGGCGAGGGGAAGGGATTTGGAGGGTTCCCGCGAGCTCGGCCTGGGTTCGTTCGGCGATGATTTGCGCGTTGGCGGGCGATTGTGACGTCGCTCGGTCGGAGTCGGTGCCGCGGGGGAGAGGGTTGAACTTGTTACGGGGCAACGTTCCCTGTAATCATGGAGCCCAGATGATTGGTGATGGGGATACGAAGGGAAGAGAGAGGGAGGGAGATGAAGAGGAAAGGGAAGAGGGGGAGAGAAGACAGCAAGCCATCGGGTTCACGATGCTGACGAGGGCTTTCAGCCGTAATATTGCCCTCCGTCCCCCATTTCCCCATTTCCCCATTTCCCCCTTCCAACTTCTTCCCCCGGCGTCAGCCATCAGCCCTCAGCCCTCTCAGCCATCTCGGTCATCAGCCCAGCCGTCCATAGCGGCGTAGCCTGCAATAGACCTGCAATAGACCTGCAATAGCACGTCCCTGCAGGCCCAGCGCAAGCCTTAGTCCCCCGGCCCAGCCCCCGCCAGACTCCCAGCCTAGCCGCGTCCAGCCAAGCCATTCCGCCGGCCTCAAGTCAGGCAAGGCGTTCTGGCAGTTCGCCAATCGCCCAGTCTGCACGCAGCGCCGCGAGTCGCCCAATCACTGCCGCCCGGGTGCCAGGCATCCTGTCATCGGGCTTATCAGCGTCTGCAGTCCTCCTTGTCTCCTTAGTCAGTCAGCAGCATGCCAGCATGCGCCAAAAATATCGACAAGCGAGGCGGGTACATTTGCTGCAGGATTCAATCAACGGCTCGGGTAACTGCTGCTGCGCCACCGGAATGCGAGCCTGGGTAACTTATGGAGTAAAGTAAGTAGGGAAGTGGATGAATTCGACGTACTTCATTCACCCGTGGATGTACATAACCTGAGAGGTGACCCCGGCCCTAACCTGAGGGGTGGTAGCGCTAGCAGGGGTTAAAGTGGTTTTTTTGCAAGTTAACCTGTGAGGTAGTCCAATGATCATGATTGGTCAGAATTTAGAAAAAGTAGAGCACCCCTTAGGTTAACTTTTACTCTTTATAGTAGCTCCTTCCTATATAATATAGACCTTTATTTATCTAACCTTAGATACTTAATATATTAATAATATATTATTAATATATTATAGTATAATAGTAGGTAGTTTTATATATCTAGTAGTAACCTATAATACTTTCGCTATCCTTAGTAGGTTTACTATTATAATACTTAAGGTATTATAGGCAGTTATTAAGCAAATAGCTAGTTTATTAAGGTATAATGCTTTATTAATGTATTATTGATAGGTATAGTATAGTGGGGGGATTAATAAATTGTTAATTGATTGTCGATAGGTATAATATAGTAGGTGGGGGGGTAATGTATTAATTAAGCTTAGCTGAGAGGTGCTCCACCTTTTTCAAATTCTAACCAATCATGATCGTTAGACCACCTTACAGGTTGACTTGCAAAAAAACCACTTTAACCCCTGCTAGCGCTACCACCCCTCAGGTTAGGGCCGGGGTCACCTCTTAGGTTGTCTACATCCACCATTCACCCTCACCGGCAGAACCTCGCACAGCTTCACTACCTCCAACCCAAATTACCCATCCCTAGCCCAAATGCACTCTGTCATCTCTTTTCCTACGCCTTTCAGTAGTAAGTAACTTGGCATGACACCGCTTTCGATCCTAGCTTGTCCTACTTCGTACTATGCGGACTACGAAGCTGGCACGAATATTACGGCCCTGCCCAGAGGCCATGGGCTACTTCCAGGCTTCATAATCGGCAATGATAAAAGGGCGAGACGGGCGACCAGGCCCGCCGCGTCCGTTGCCACAGTCAGAAGCAAACGAACACGCGCTGTTTGATCCTAGCATCAAGGGTCCCCCGCATCAACCGTTGCGCCCTTTATTTTCCATTCCCGCCCAGCCGCTGCAACCCAGTGCCTGGTAATGCGGTAACACGGCATTTGCAATCCCTTGGCTGAGCCTCAACTGTCCGGCAAGGACAACACCATCAGCACTCCTGGTGCCTTTCTTTATTACAGCCACCTCTGCCGCCAATATTCCCCCGCATCAAATAAGCTTGGTGGATAGCGCCAGGGGCCATCGAATGAAGATCAATAACGAGTGGTGATAGGTATCTATTCGGCTTGCCGTCTCGCCTAAGCGCCTAGTGGCCACACCTTAAAGCTTCGCAGCTTGCGGAAGCCGTCTCAACCTGAGGAGGTTCTCCCAGTCATCGTCTTTGGTCAGCATCGTGCCCTGGATGACTATTCACTGATTTAACCTCTGGGTTGCTAGAGCTGGCGGGGGGAATACCGGTACCAGATCATGTCCTGTATGAGCCCTCTTATCACGGGACTGTGCCGCACGCTTGCGTCCTTTGGGTGTGCTTGAGCCAGTGCCATGTGACGGTCCGCGTCCCTAGCTCCATCTGCTTCAACCTCGAAATGCCGGCTCGACGCCCATTCGCCCATCTCCGGCGGCTTCAAGTCATCTCCCATTGAACACAGGCCTGGTTTATGACATCCTCGTGGAGAGACACGGAGCGCATAAATATGCCCTGGGCAAACGTGAACGCAGAGAGTAGTTTCTCCGAGACATCCGTTCCCCCTTCCGTTTCCACCCTACCCCAAATACACGCTCCAGATGCCTATCAAAGTTGATGAGCATTCTCTCCCCCATAGATGCATTCACCTTCCCAGGACCGAATCTGCCAGAGGCCCTTCTTCTGGCACCGGGAGAAGCACCGCTCATTTTAGAACACCCGCTCGCTTATGATAGGCTCATGGCATGGCCCTCCCTCTCCTTCACCGCATGAGGGTATTCGTCAAAAGCCAAGAAGCCCCCTCGCATGCTTAGGCGTTTTAAGTTGGCGATTAGGCTTGCCTACCCCAGCAAATACTTTCAGCTCATGCACTTTAAGGGTGTTGAGGCGGTTATATCACCAGATCATGGCCAATAAGATGCTGTTTCCCCTGGGACCTACATTGTGCGATCCTACCTCGTCCGTCTTGTACGACCCGCAAAATTGCCCGCGTGTCTCATTCGGTCTATCGCATAGTAGATCGCCAGCTGAAGGCTGAAGCGTGAAAAGACGGCACAATGATTGCCCGCATATGAATGAGTCTTACGGACAAGCCCTCACTCACCTCTTAAGCCGGACGTCCCCGTGGTTTTGGCCGATTCCTCTCCCTCACGTTATTACCTCGGACTGATTTCTTGGCAACAACATCACTCGCACATACAATCAACTCTTGTGGCAGCGAAGACTCGAGTCTTGCAAAAATGTCACTTCGTCTTAATTTTCTTCTGTCTCTGGTGCTTCTCTGCCGGGCCTTCGTCGGGGCTGCCGATACAGTCACGATCAGTGAGGCCCTCGACACCGCCGGCCACTCCTGCATCAGTAAATGTCTCTACTACACCTACCTCACCGATATGGGAAAAGCCATGGGATGTGGCGCCCCCTATGACAACAACTGCTACTGCGCGACGGCTTCTGCATCTGCAACTGTCGCTGATGGCTTTATGTCCAAGTGCGCGTCGTCGCTATGCCAAAGGGGAGACTACACTCTAGACCTCAGCTCCATGCAGTCTTACTACGGATCCTACTGCATGGCTGCCGGATATACCCAACCCGGGGCTACAGAGTGGTACAACCCGGCTGAGGCAACTTCGGAGTCGGAACCTGCATCCAGTACCGGCAGTAGCGATAGCAGCAACAACAGCGACGATAGCGACGCAGAACCCAGCAAGACACTCAACTCTGGTGCAGTAGAGACGACGACGCAACTCACCATTGTCACACAAACTACCGAGGGAGGTGCCGGGGCCACCCAGTCGCGGGGTAAGTTCCTGCTGCTCATGGCGACGGTGCCTTTGCTGTTGCTCCAGGTATTGTGCCTGCGTCTGTCATGAAGCGTAGAGATGCTAACTGGCAGCTTTTTTAGTAATCGTCTACGCCACGTCGACCTTGTTGGTGAACTCGGATGGATCCCCGGCGAGCCTCAACATTGACGACTCGGACGACAACTCCTTGGTGAAGATCGGGGTGGGCGTTGCGGTTCCCGTGGTGGCTATACTTGGCGCTGCTTTGGCATGGTGGTTCTGGAGGAGGAGACGCCGCAACGCGAGGTTTGCTCCGGGTACTCAGCCGTCCGAGGAGGCGGGTACAGGCGACGACTCAACCACTCGCCCTGCCATGAGCGCCGTCCCCGTTGCCAGAAAGCCCGTAGGCAGCTCCTCCGTGTCTCCCGTTTCCGCCTCCGTGTCCCCCGTCTCAAAGACTAACGAGCTCGCTGGTCACGGCGTCCAGCGCGAGCTTGGCGGCCAGGAGATTCACCCCTTTCCCGTTGTCACGCCGAGTCCGCCCATTGCCGCCGCAGGGCACCACGAGGTCAACGGCGATACTACCTGGCGCCCGGAGATGGATGGGCGAAGTCAACGTGTGGAGGTGCCTGGAGAAGGTCGGCCGCTCGAGCTATCCGGGCAGTCGCAGAGTCCTCCGCCTGGTTACACGCATGCGGCACAGGACCAGTCTACACAGCGCTGGGAATTGCCAGACAATTCGCGACAATGATCTCCAGTCTTACTATTCATATAACCACGTTGCATCTTGGCTAACTTCTGCGGAGTTGAGCCGGTTTTTTCCTTGGTAGTGCTAGATAGGTTGTATAGTTATGGGGCAGAGGAGGATGGGTCGGAATGTAATCAGCGAGACTTTTTCCGTGTATAGTGGCACTCGTGCATGTAAACGCTTAAACAGTTACCAGCTTTCGTCCGCCGCTTCCGTTCTTCGCTCTGACAACCATAAACCAGGGGTTTGACACTACTGCTATGAATTGTAGGACTGGTTCTCAGATTTAAAACATCTGAAGCTTGGAAATGAGCATTTGCACTACCCTATGCCCAGAACGTTCTACATAAAACATCCATCTGCAACATGAAGCAACGACAGCCTAAGACTTTTATCTTGCCCTCTGATGAGTCTGAATGGCCCGATAGATTGAAAATAGATACACAAGGTTATAAAAGTATTTAGTTCAGTCATATCCAGTGGTTCGAACAAAGTCAAAGACAGCAAGGTGTCACGGACCTCTTCGACGCCTTTCACCCCCTCGACAAGCGCACAGACCAGTCAAGAACTTCCCGCATCCCAGCAAAAACAGTAAAAATTGTACCTGTTACCCAAGACGCTTGGTTCATCACCTGGGTCACATCAACCACAAACCACTTTGGAAGCCACGAATACTGCAAAAATAAAGGGTCTGGCCGGGGATTGAACCCGGGACCTCTCGCAAGCTGTGCTTCAGGGTGTACCCTAAGCGAGAATCATACCGCTAGACCACCAGACCAATCAAGTTGCTATGAACCTGCCGTTGAGCATCACGTGATGTGCTTTTGGATGGGAGCCTAGTCCGTAGAACCAAGTAATCAACCCTTGCCGGAGCACTCGTAGAGACTCTTTAGCTTGGCGGGTATTTTGAAGCAAGTGATAATTAAGCCACTGTGTAATGCAATCTACAGAGGCGCAATCGAGTTCACATGCGTTCAGTCAATTCTTCTGACAGTTCATGAGCCGGTCGTTTGTCATAGGAAGCGAGCAACGGACCCAAAGAAGATAAATTCTGCAAAAGCTCAAAGTCCGCCCCTCCGCCATGGAAAGTAGACCAACCCATCAGCACGGGCTGTAATCCGACCGTGTGCCGCTCTCACTTGGTGCCTGGTTACGCGGGGCGGAATTAATAATCGTCTTGCACGGCTGGCCTTGGCGAGCAAGCCACAACCGCTGGACACGTCCGCGGAGTGCGTGGCCCGAAAATGATGAGAAAATCGTCCATCGGCGTTTGGATTATCTGTTCGCTTGATGATTTGATGCTAGACCGGTACTCGGAGGGGATCGGGACTGTGCGACGTAGATATACGCCACGAGTGTTGTGGGTTGCGGAGTTGTAGGCGGAGCGGTTTCGAGGGAGATGGCCCAGGTGCTTGAGCGCGGTAGCTCATTGTGCTCGGAAATGCTCCCATGTCTCGTATGGAGTTTATCAGTAATCGTGATATTGTGCGGAGATGATGTCCCTTGGAGTAATACAAATGGACAAGCCTCGTGAAGTATAAAGGGCCGACGAGCCGGACTACTCAAGCAAGAATCAGCAAGCAGGCCATCAACCTTCAAATAAGCCTTCCAAGAACATACACCCTTTACCGCTGTTAGTATCCGACTCCTAGCACTACCCGTTACCCTCAGTCGCAATGCCCTCCTCCAAGCTCGTCACCGTATTTGGTTCCACTGGCACCCAAGGTGGCAGCGTCGTCAGCTCGCTTCTTCAGAACAAGGAAAAGACCTTTTCTGTGCGAGGCATTACTCGCAACTCTGACTCCGGAAACGCCAAGGCCCTCGCCTCACAGGGTGTCGAGGTTGTCAAGGCCGATGGTTTTGTCAAGGAGCAGATGATCGAGGCCTTTAGGGGAAGCTGGGGAGTCTTTGTCAATACAAACTCGGACGATCCTGTGAGCTTCTGAACTGCACGGGATATCTGATCTTACTGATTATTTGGAAGGCTCTGAACCAGCCTGGTGGGCTTAGTGAGACAGACCTGGGAAAGATCCTGGTCGATGCTGCTGCCGAGGTTGGAGTTCGCCACTTCGTCTACAGTGGGATGGAGTCTGCCTCTAAGATCACCGACGGAGCTGTGCCTAATAAGGCGTTTGAGGGTATGTTTCATCGCCTTGAAGTGATGCCACTGTCCTAATTGTAACAGACAAGCACGACGTTGGTGAGTATGCCAAGAGCAAGGGTGTCTTCGAGACTGTCAACATTGTCAGTCCCGGTTGGTACATGGAGAACCACCTTGTTGAGGAGATGGCTCCCATTATGGGAGGCTTCCCATTCCTGGCCGACGAGGAGGGATACCTGACTCTGAACGTCCCTCGATGGGGCGGAAATGAGGAGATTCCCTTCATCTCTATCGTTGAGGACTATGGCGACCTTGTTCACGGTGTTTTCCTTGCTCCAGAAAAGTACAACGGACGCCTAGTACAGGGTATTAGTTCCAGTGCGACTGCAGAGCAGTTCGTATCCGACTTCCAGAAAGGTATGCTCCGGCCAGTTCATCATTTCCACCACAGCCATTCACTGACAGTAAGAAGTGACCGGTAGGAAGGCCCGTTTTGTGCCAGTCGAGGACTGGAAAGATATGGAAACCTATGGTATGGTGGCTTTGGAGACTGTCAAGTACACGTTCGGCTTCTGTCAGCACTCGGGCGGCCTGTATTACGGTGTGCCCAACGATGTGGTCACTGCTGGCGAGCTGAAGTCTCGGGCGGCTCAGGCTAAGGGTCAAGCTGGGGATCAGGCCAAGCTGACCACGCCAGAGGCCTTCATCGCCAAGTACTTTGCAGCCTGAGTGTTGAATCGTGGGGGGGGGGGGGGTGGGGCNGGGGGGGGGTTCGGGACTGGAAATCGTAGCGTATCAGTAGTGTGCGAGAGGCGATGTGTTCATCTGCAGTAATTCCATATGTTAGCTTTTGGACTGAAGTGATGGATTAAAGCAATCCGTTGCGCACGAGTGGATGTTTCTTTCAAACTCTTCCGACGTTGTGTAGAGGGGCAAGGGAAGTGTCAGCGAAGGATGGGAGGGCTTCTGGAACGTAGACAATGCGAACTTCGTGAGTGAGTGGCTGAGAAAGGACCCAGGTGCAGGCACCAGAATGGGGATAGAGCCCTTTTCTGGAGTCTACCAGTGGCAGAGGAAATATTTGCTGGAATTCGATCTTTGTTCAGCACCTTGTAGAGAGTAGGGAGAGAAAATGGGCTGGCTGGGGGGAAAGCTGCCACCAGCTGCCAGGGCTGATGGCATGGACTCTGTGACTAGCAGACCACGATCGACCACTGAATCGAATACAACAAGCTGTTGTGAATAGACGAAATCATTTCAGTACCAAGTCCCAAGTCCATTTGACCCTGAGATGGTTTTCTGCGAATGCAGTAGCAGGCCTGTTGCACGTTGGGCACAAAGTGTGTCTGAATGAGAATGGCTAGCAGCTTCAAACTTCGAACTGCGACAAACTTGAGGCTAGGTAGAGTCCCTTTTTTACGATCAAACAAATCCAAGGCAGCCTCTGCCTCAAAGAATAATTTGCTTGCTTTCTCAGTCGACCAATCCTGCAACGAGTGGTGCACCTGCAGGTCGCCGCTCTTTCGCGTCAGTACCTACTTATCTAATCTCCGTGTGAACGGGAAGATTGAAGTCAACGGAAGTTGGAGAAGCCTGAATTCTGAGTGGAAGAGGAAAGAGCTCACTTCTCGAGGTCCCTTCCATTGGCCAAGGTATCCCGCTGCACCTTCCACCACACCAGACAAAAGCCCTCCTGCTTGAGCTCGCGAATCAAGTCACCCTGCTCGAATTCACCAACAGGTTACACTCCATAATCCTAAGGTTCCCTTCCCTGACGCATCCAATCTGGCCCCGAAGTCGGACTTAGGGCCTTGCCTTTTTTCGTTGCTCGGTGACAGCTGCGCTTTTGCACAAAACACGAACGCGTCGCTGCATCTCGCCTTCTTCACTACCTCCACCAACACACGAGTGACACCAAAAAGACCCAAAGACGCGAAGGAAACCCAAGAGATTAATTACATCCTTAGTCGTGGTACGGCTGCGGCCCTCTTCTGACATGAGTGACTACATTGATCCCCGAGTGGTAGAGGCGGCCTGCATGGTAAGATTCTCGCACGCCCATTTCTGCATCACGCCCGGGAACATTTCCTCTCTCCGCGCAGTATACCGGCTCTTCCGATCTAGCCTTTTCCTTTGTCTCCTCTCCCGGAGCTCCATCGCCGATACGCGGCGCACAGGGTCCTGGGATGGAGCCGAACGTCCCTGTTACGACCCAGCCCGACTGCCTCGAGCCTCACCCACCACGCCTCTCTCATCTACCATGGCATGCTGAAGAATATATTGCTGACCATTTAAAAGGCTGACCTCAGCCGGGCTCGCCAGGAAGAGCTGCCGCTCAGCTCAGTCGCCAAAAGGGGCCCCTCCTTCGACCCTCGAGGAAGAAATGGGACGAGCCATTATTCGGCCAAGCTCAAACAAGACTTGAACAACAGATGGAACGGTAAGTTTAGTATCTAGTTATATGTATTGGTCGTGCTAACTGCTCTTGTAGTGACTATCGATGATGAGGAGTCTCGCCAAATCGAAGGACTCCATCTCGACAACGCTCGCCCGTGGGGGAAGGAGATGGCCAAGCAGATTATGGAGTCCGACCCTGTCGCAAGGCAAGTCGTATCTTGTGTACGTGCTGAGGCTGTTAGACTGACTCTTTCGATTTAGCGTTTCCGTTGTCCGTCAACAGGCCAAGGGACCATCTGGCAAGCAGCAACCACAACCTCAAAGGGCCAAGGCGCGTCAAGATGTGGGCAATGCAGTTACATTCAAGCCTGCAAACCCAGAATAGCAGTCTCGGGTGCAGAAAATGATGGTAACTAGTACCCCCCCTCCTATTCCCACGACATGGGGGCCACCAAAGATTTCCGCCACCTTGAACCCCGTACTACCATCACCAGTCTTGGCCACCGTGTCGAAACCAAGCAGCGAAGCTCATCCTGCGCGCAAAGATCTCACTCACCTGCGGCTTGAACTTGCCCAAAAACCAGAAACCGTCGATTCTACCGAACTGGTGATCTGCACTGGACGCTGCGAAGTGGTGCCAGAGAAACAAGAATTGTGCAGTTTTGAGGTCGAATTCGAGATGGTGTTGTTCCATAAGACAGCCAAGGCCTTCCTCCACCTGGAGGCGGTAGGAAGAGGAAAACGAGTGCATGGAATATTGGACTTTGAGGCACCAGTCATGGATGGGCCATATTGCAAGCTCACACATCGCCCAGACTCGTCGGACTATTTCCTGAGACTTGCCGATAATGAGGAGACAGGGAAGTTCAAGAAGTGCGTCCAGGCTCTTCAACAGTCTATGACCGTCCATCTCCAAGCCCACCCAGCAGAGGCAAACCTCGAAAACACTCAGCCTGTCCGAACTTCCGAACCCGACATCGCGGACAGTCAGTCCGGCAAGGTTTCTACGCCTGTTACCCAACACACACCGGATAAGATATCGCCCTCTGCTATCGAAGACCTGACTCCCGTCTCGCCCGAATCCAAAGAAAGCGGTTCTGTCTCTGGAGCAACACAGGACACGCTGATTGCTATGGACGACTTTGAAGAGGTCCGCAATTCACAGATTCCCTGTCTCCTCAATGCTACAGAGCACATTGTTCATCTCGTCGAGACTGTCATGGTCCACTTTGCGCTGGAAGACAACATAATCGACTCTGTCGTCCAAGGCATTGAAGATGGGGCGATTGAATACTGGATTCAGCATGGGTTCATGAGGGATTGTGAAGACGAGATCAAAGACAACTTTATTGCCGTTCTCCGCAACATGGCCCAGATCAAGATCAAGCTGCACCTCCGTCAAGCTGGTCGCGAGAAAGGACAGGGAAAACAGATTCAAGCCCAAGTTGAGCGTTGTGCGGAAGCGATTGCTGAGCAGGTACGTCGTATCCAGTATACTCCTGAAATGCTCGAGTCGCTTCAGCAACTGGCGGTGATTCCCAAATATTGGAAAGCCACGAAAGGTCTTCCAGTGTCTACATCTGTGGTTGGGAGTTCGGGCGTTCAAAACACTGAAGCAGTCAAGAACAATATCCTCGGTAATGGTGCGGTTCCAACAACACCTTCCACACCTTCCACCAGAGCCAGCGGCCGGCATCGACCCAACAAAGGGCTGGCCGACTCGCGTTGGGCCACAACCGGAGCTCACGGTGGAGTTTTGACTATTCATAACGGGACACCGAGCCGTCGGGTCTCTCAGCCCCGTAGTGTTTCGTCTATGTCTAGTGATCCAAGCACTGGCAAACGACTCCCGCAGGGGCTAAGCTCATCCCGATATGCAAGCAGACCAGTGCAATTCGAAGGAAATTTCACAGGAGCTCAGTAGGCACCTTTTGCCCTATCAGTGGTTTCGGGGCAGTATCAGCGAAGGAGACGAATACATGTTATTCTCATGTATAGCCAGGCTGCACTATTTGCAATGACTTATCTCGGCGTCGACAACAAGCCACTTCACAAAGGCCATAATGTTGGTTAAGAGATGAGTAGACACGGGATAGTGTGGTGCATATCTCAGTTGTGGACTTGTGCGGGAAGCACCGGAGATAGCTAAAAGAAAACAATTCACAGCCTAAAGCCTTTTTCGAGAACGTAGCACCATCACTTCGTGTGAGACTCGAGTGTTGTAATATTCCGTGTCACTCAAGCCTTGAGTTTCTTTTGACACTTGTCCTGATAGATACTCAGCAACTGCCGCGTGTCGGCATCTAGATCTTCGCTTTCGGAGAGTGCTTTGCTGATAAAATGTGTAGCAGACTCGTAGCGGCGAAAGAAGTACAGCTCCTCAACAGCATGGACCAACTCTTGGAGGTCTTGCTTCGAAGCGTCAGAACTGACGGGCAATTGAACCGTTTTATGGATCTATATTATATGAGTATATTTTCCGAAGAGACTGGAGGGTGCGAGCCGGGACTCGAGAAACTAGACTTACATCGCCGTTCTCGATCTTGGGTTGATACTCCCGCCTGATAGCATTCCAGGTGTCCTCGGACTGGCCGGTGCGGCGAGCTTCCTTGGCCTCTGGCTCGTCGTCGGAGGCGTCCGAGACTTGGATGTTGAAAAGGCTGTTTTCTTCGTCGTCCATGGTTGGGAGCGTGGCCTGGATGGTGATTGAGTGTGGAGTTGTGGAGAGTTGATTCGCCCGATTGTGTTGGAGGAATTTGTAGAGGCGTGAGGATGTCAGCCCCACCAGTGAGCAGGCTACTGGTGGGACGTGAGCTGAACTGGACGAAGATTTGACGGTCTTTTACTACCGCCAAATTCAGGGGAAAGAGGAGTTATCTGAGCTGGAAGCCCTTGAAATATCAATGCAAGTAAGTCTACATTTCGAAATATGTATTGTGTGCAGTGGCATACTACGAGATAGGTGCCGGATGATGAGTGAGGACTTGAAAACTACCGCTGACAAACGTTGGGACCCTCGCGAGAGTCAAGGGAGGCGGGACAAATGAAGGCAGTGCAAAGCCTGAAGATGTTTTATTTCAACGCCTTACTTGTAAGCTTGCCCATTGACCCAAACCGTCCACCGTGTAGGATACTCCGCAGACAAAACCCTGCGATAAACATTCGCCATCGTCGACCCTGACATCACCGACTTGCAGGGATGCACCGCAAGTGAGGGGCAACCGAAGGACCCTTGATGCAACGACGCGGGGTCGCAAACGGCGGCCCCAGATAACGCGGGGGCACGAGCAACGCCGCGTCGACAAGATAGCTTCAACCCCAGCGACAGCCCAAGCATGGATGACCAGGTTCAGAGGCTCATGGAAAAGGTGTGGAGGCGGTACGAGGAGACGCCGCAGGATCAGCGGCTGTGTAAGTTTGATGCTTCTCCTGCGTTGCGGTGGTTGAGGAATACCGGAGAGCATTACTGTTCCTAACTCAAGTTGACGACTGACAAGCCATCATCCAGTAATTGGCATCGCCGGCATCCCGGGCTCAGGTACCGCTCCCCTCCCATAACCCTCCCTCCCCTCACCCTCTGACCAACCGCCAGGCAAATCGACCCTCTCGCAAATCATCGTCGCCCAGCTCAACGCCCGCGCACCGTGGAAATCCCCTCCGCCCGCGATCTTCGTGCCCATGGACGGCTTCCACCTCACGCGCGCCGCCCTCTCCGCCATGCCGGAGCCAGAAACAGCGCACGCCCGCCGCGGCGCGGCCTTCACCTTCGACGCGCCCAAGTTCCTCGAGCTGGCGCGGGCCCTGCGCGCCAGCCCCGTCGCCGCCGCCGTCCTTGCGCCGTCGTTCGACCACGCCGTCAAGGACCCCCGCGACGATGACATCACCGTCCTGCCGCACCACCGCGTCGTGGTCCTCGAGGGCAACTACCTCGCGCTGGACCGCGATGTGTGGCGCGAGGCTGCTGCGCTAATGGACGAGCTGTGGTTTGTCGAGGTGGGCTTCGAGACGGCGCGGCGTAGGTTGCGGGAGAGGCATGTGCGGGCTGGCATCGTCAAGGATATCGAGGAGGGTGATCGTAGGGCGCTCGAGAATGACTTGGTCAACGGGGAGGATATCCTCCAGCACCGGCTCAAGGTCGACGAGGTGATCCACAGCAGCGAGGATCAGGAATGGGTGCACGAGTAACAGATAAAAAGAAACAAGACAACATGTTGGTAAACCGTTTTGGCGTGTCATCACCTCTATCCTTCTATGAATTCCAGTACGCGCAAAGCCGATTCTCAAAAACGGCGAATGAGTGCAGGTACTTTAAAATGCCAAAAAAACCCAGTCCCTACTCCAATGCTGTGACCAAAATAAAACGCCCCAGCCTCGATGAACTGGAATAGACCTCGACTACTCAGCCCAGCGGAGATCTACTTTGTTCGGCGCTCAACTTGCGAATCTGCTCCGCCATGCTATGTCCCCTACCCTTCCTCGTCTGCGACGTTGCGGAAGAGGGCCCGGCTGAGCCCCGGGGCTGGACTTGGCCTAGGATCCGGGTAGGATCGAGACCGAGCACCTCGATAATCTCTGAAATCTCAGCGTGGTCTCGCGTGGTCTTCATGCGATGGCACCACGTCACCGTCTTCTCCTCGTCGCCGTGGCGGTCGGGGGCCTTGCCGTTCTTCGCCCTGTTGTCCTGCGGCTCCTCGAAGGCGCCGACGCGCTGCGTCTTCTCTTCGCGGGGAGTTGACACGGGCGTGACGAGGTCTCGCGGTTCAAAGAGAAACTCGCCGCCAACTTGACGCTGGTCGCCAGACTTGAGAGCGTTTCCAGCGGGGATCTGTTTAATACCTTGGACGACACTCTCCATGATGCTGCGGGTCATGCTCTTGCGCATGTAGGCGGGCTTGGTGCCCATGGCCAGCGTGTTGGTCATGTCGAGGGCCTGGAAGAGAGAGCGGGTGGGGTCCGTGTAGACGGGGAACGGGCACTTCGTCTCCGAGACATACATGTCGATCAGTTTCGGGTCGCCACATCCGATGACGGCGATGAAGGTGCTGACGGGTAGGCTGATGAGGGCGTCGGGCGTAACGGCCTCGGAGAGCGAGCGGAGGAATTCCTGGCAGTTCTGCAAGCAATTGCGGTCAGCCTCCTGAAGCACACAGACACGATGATGCATCTACGCCTGCAGACGGGGGGCGGAGTCGCTCCAACTTACGCCACAGAAGAAATGGCGGACAAAGATGATGAGCACGCGGCGGGCGACGTTGCTGCCGGTGTACAGGCTCTTGAAGGGGTGCGTCTTGCCATGGCGGTCCAGCACGATGTAGTTGTCGATCTTGCGGAGGGTGTCGCGGGACGGCAGGTCGTGGTTGGTGGCGAGCTCGCCCTCGAAGTCTTCGGGTTGCGCCGTGTTGATCTCGAGGGTGAGCGACGGCGTGCGCGAGTTGGAGCCGACGGCCTTGCGGGTGATTGCGCGGGGCGGTTGCGAGCGCGTGGGCGAGGAGGACTTTCGCCTGTCGCTGGTGCTGGCGCCGACGCTGGCCGTGTCGTCGTTTTCGCTGTGGCTGGGGGTGTTGTTGTGGTTCACGTCGTCGTCCGGGTTCAAGCCGTACGGCGGCGGTGGTCTGGATGGGAGAGGAGGGGCCTTTTCGGTCGGTTCCGCAGTTGGCGAATCCTCTGGCCGCGGCGCCGAGTCCTCGAGCTTAGGATCTCCCATGATGAGTATTTGAGGGGCGATTTTTTTTTTCTCTCTCTCTTTTCCTGTCCTTCTCTTTGCACTGTCGATCCGTCGTCAGGTTACTTGCCGGTGAGAGCGAGACCGTCCAAGGTATTTATTTAAGCGCGCTCAGGGAAAGAAGTTCTGACGACGGCGGCGCCTCGCTTCCCACGGCCCGAGAAGAAAGGGTGGCGACGCTAGCTGGGGCTTGGCCGGGGAAGAGCAAACGCTGCTTCGTCCTTGGCTGCCGACCGACTTACGAAGTACATGGAACGGCCTACCGCGTATTTCGTACGTACAAAGCTGCCCGCGCCACGCCACGCAATCATGAGGCGACTGGTGGCTTGCGCTGCAAGTTGAAACGGGTTTCGGGGGGGGAGTAGTCGTCCAGCTCACAGCAGCACCAACGACGGGAAATCCTGGCACGCCTTTTTTAAAACTAGCGGTTATTAGGGGTTGTCATGGCGTGGTTGGGAGCTGTTGTTCCTTTCCTTGGCCGAATCGTTGCTGGCCAGGTTGGCTGATGACGCCCATTTGTTTGCCCTAGCGGTGTGTGAGGTCATCGGTGGTGGGGGGGTCTTCTCAGCTCTGAGACCCTGGTTGTCTGGCAATTGGGCCTCTGGGTGTCACAAAGTCGACGGGCAGCCTTAGGGCCCGATCGGCAAGAGGATTATCATAATCCGATTTCTAGGAAAAGATACATCAGCTAGCATAACCTGCCCAAGGTACCAGGTCAATTGATGCATTACTAGAGGTCTCACCGCCTTCCTATTCTAGCAGGAACTCGGCAGTATTTTTAGCATTTGGCGATAATCCTGCCCTATGGTAGGATTATTGCAGCTATAGAATTTCCCTTGAGGCACAGCTAAAAAGGGGATAGGTGCCAAGAGGCTAGGATCAATGAGGGAAAATGCGAAAAGGTACATTGGACGCTTTCATAAAACCTGTTGCTGTGGATCCCAGGGACTAACGGGGGTTTCCGGTGTGATTTTAGGCCCCAATGTGGAATAGACCGTGATTTGATTTTATCTCTGTCTCCACAACAAGCCGCTGGATTACGATACTCCTCTTGCCGATCGGGCCCTTATACCGCATCCAGAGGTTCAGTAAAAGAGGAGCCCGTCAATGTCTGAGCTTCAAGCGGCCGGCGAGCTATCCTCACCTCGGATGCTATAATTAACATTTACGTATTATTTGTTATCAGAGTTGCCGCGCTGAGCCACCACCTCTCAGCGATACCGTCAGCCGCCATGTCCAACTAGGGAGGTCCGCAATGGAATTCTGCGCCAACCCGACTAACACCACTGAGTCGCCGTCCTCTTCGCCGACGTGATCAACAGTGGCGGGCTGAACCGCTGCCACCAGGGTTGTCTTCTCTTCCACGGACCTGCCATTGGGCCGCTCATTACTTCCCGCACGTGTGCGCGCGCCGGCTCAATCTCAACCACCAGGCTGTACTGCGTGTATCCAAGAAAGGTGTTGGGCCGGAATGTCGCCCTCACCACCACGTCCCCCAGGTCGACCAGGCGTCCGTCGCTGCGCTTCTTTCGGAATCGGTTCATCATCTCCACAAACGTCTCCCGCGCCGAGAAGAGCTCCACGGGGTCGCGGTCCAGCACAAAGATGTCCGGCTCCCCCTGGATATGCACCTCGGTCCGCGACGCTCCGGGCATGGCGCCTTTCCAGGGGAGCACTCGACACCACGGTCTGGTCAGTTTCGGGGCTTTGGTCTGGTCCGTGGCGCCGTCGTCGTCGAGTTGCCCGTAACCCCAGATGAGAAAGAAGCCGCGGGACAGCTCGTTCTCCACCACGAACACTCCGATGTTGTCATCCACGATGTGTGACTCGTCGGAAACCAGCTCCGATGTCCCGAGTGTGTAGTGAAGAGTCGGTGGTTGAACCAGCGGGGTGATGGAAAGTCCGGGGTTCCGTTGTGTCGCTGGATAAGTCTCCGTCAACGCCACTTGAAGACGTCCAACCTTTGCATCCTCTTCTTTGAAGGAGACTGGGCGATATGTTAGTCAGGTGCATTAGTGTAGTCGTGAATTGTGACCTACCTTGCGTAATAGTTAGACTAGACATAGAGCCGATAACTTTGCCTTGAGGATGAGGCTCGAGCTGGACAAATGGCAGTTCGTGGTACTGTTCGAAGACTTTGTCAACCCCACGCATCCGCAAAACTATGCCAACTCTCGATTGACTTCCGTCAAATATGCAGTCAACTATTGCAATAGCAAAGTGGTCCTGGAGGACAATGTCTCCTGCGGCATACACGACACAAGGACAGGTCAAGGCCTCGATGATGAGGGTCCGGGGGTTTGCGATCGACACCCTCGAAGACGCCGACCCTTGTGTTTCTAGCCATCTCACGCTCCCACTATACTCGTAATGCGAAGGGCTTTGGCGTAACGGGGCGCCGGCGCCCCACGAGACCAGCACCGACGGATCTCCCGTGTACCGAATAATTTCATGAAGCAGGCGCTGGAAGGCCTTGTCGCCCTCGCCGTACAGGAGGGGCATGTTGACGTCGAAGAGTCCCAGCAGGCTGTAGGCCGTGTCTTCTCCGCGGGTGGTCTCCCTGCCTGCAGCCCAGGAGAGGCGAGCTGCGACGCTGTAGGAACTCAGAATGGACCGGACACGATAGTCCCTGTGGTGGTGGCGCTGCCATTGCATGAGATCGTATGCGCTAGAAGCAACGGGTTGTTTCCGGGCCAGAACCGGCTCGTGGATGCTGGTGATTTCCGAAATGATACGGGCCATGGAGTTTCTATCACCAATGTAGTCCCAGTTGGCATCATAGAAAGCCACCGTCTCGGGGGCGATGAGCTCCTGCAACGTCCAGCCGCGTTTGAACCATTGGCTGAGGGCGAAGCCATGCTGGTCGTCCCGGTCCACGTCAACAAGATAGGCATAGCACACAGCGGCTTCGTGATACCACAGGAACATGGAGTTAATGGCCTCGGACAGTTCAGCGCTGCTACTCTTGTCGATGCAGCAGGTATCGATCCAGATGTAGTCCAACCCATCCTCGACGGCGCGGGCGCAGGCGCGCTTCACCTTGTCGGCGCCGCGGGAGGCGATGCGATCGGGCCAGCCATCGCAAGCGGCGTCCTGGAAGAGCAGCTCGGCCTCGCCCCACCGGTGCGACAGGATGGCGTATCGCGGGGCCTGACGGACGAAGGACTCGAGGCGGAGCGTCCTAGAGTTGAGAAGGCGCATGACACGCGGGTACGAAGTCGACGGGGGG
>LDPL01000014.1:812434-922288 GCA_001305505.1 Neonectria ditissima
GGGGGGGGGCGGTCGAGGCGGCGTCAGTTGCACCGGCCGGCCTGAACAAGGAGGATCATGATGTTGTTGATGTTGCGAGAGGGGGACCGTCTGCCGGAGTCGTAGCCTATGCGTGACATGGCAGTGAAGCAGGATACCATACCGTCAACGGACCGGGGGCCATGCGAGCGCTGATCAGCACCGACGGAGCATTGAGACTGGGACCTCCGTCTCGTCCAATGTTGGGCCGCGGTTGGTCGAGACGGAGCGGTACCTGGGCCGGAACATGTGGTCAACGGGGCAGCTCAGCGCCAACGTCAGCGGCCACGGCGAGTGGCGCTACGCCTGAGGAGGTGTGGGCAGCCACATCCACTGCTGAGCGGCCGCTAGAGGATAGTGTCGAGGGCGTTCTTGAACTTGAAACATAGGTACCTTGGGCTATGGGAGGGTAGAGTGTATAGTTGGTTTAAAAAATGTAGTCTTAGTATCTCAACAAGAGATAAAGCAGGTGTGATCAACGTCAATAGTAAATGGATGAATGTCACAGGTTTTCGCACGTACTGCGTAGTAATACATACGCCAAGATATTGCGGAGTGGAATGTCTCTGGCTCAACCTCAGTAGCTACCCAAGCTCATCAGAGCCGCGACACAGTCAGACCAAAGAAATGACCAACAAATGCTTCAGTGACTTCTTTAGTTTATCAAGTCGTCCTCAAATGGCTAGCACCGGATGGTGTAAATTAAAGGTGCTGCCCCTTCTATTCCTGTCTCAATGTCTCGTCTCAACCAGGAGAATACTGCCTGGTTCCATCCGAGAGGGATACGTTGTAATTGGGTCGGTGGGTGTCCTCGCTGGTACCTGCAGCAGCCCAACCAAGCAGGCTTCACTGCAATATTAGCCTTCAAAGAGCAGGCAGGGCACTTGGCTCCATCGCTAAAGTACGAGTAAATGGAGGCTACCTACCTTCCTACCTAGGTACCTATGTGGCCATCTCACTTCACAGCAACTGTAACCTTCCAGGGTAGATACTAAGATATTGCACACGCCCAACCAAAAACGAAAGAAGAAAAAAACGCACGGCCTATTAACATTTCCCGCAGGAGCTTAATGAACTTGGCGTAATAATGAACCTGATGAATTCCAACTTAGGAATAAGAGTGTGCATGCCTGTTGTACACAGACCCCGCAGAGCAGCTGCAATAATTAGTAAACCGCCGTCTCTCGTGTCAAACCGTGCGATGTGCTACCCACTTCCATCATGGCAAGAAAAAACCTTCGGTGGGGTGGGCTTCCCTGGCATCATGAGGTGGACAAAAGCAATCTCTGCCTCAAAACGGCGGGGACGATGGCGGCGTGATTTTGTCCACGGTCAGCAAATCGCCGTGGTGGGGTAAATCCATCCATCCCGCCTGTCCCATCCCACCCCGTCACAACCCTCGCACTGATTTCTTTTGTTCGCTCGACAGCAGTCTTGCTCCATCAACTCTTCGCGCAGGTCCGCCAACATGGCAGCTCAGATCCCCACCGAAGCTCTCAAGGAGCTCAACGGTATGCAATGCCTCCATTCGCAACCGTCGTCACCCGTCTCGCGCTCTGTACTGACTCCTCCACCCCGCAGTGGCCGAGACCTCCCAGAAGCCCGGCTCCTCCGCACAAACCAAGACCGCGGCCGCCGACGACGAGCACGGCGATGACTCCGACGACGAGGCCGATGGAGCCGCCAACGGCGCTGCCGCCCCCACCGGCGCCGCCAAGAAGAAGAAGAGAAAGCCCCGGAAGAAGAAGAAGAACCCCACCAGCCAGACCGACCCGCCCACCGTCCTGATCAGCCAGCTGTTCCCCAACAAGACCTACCCCAAGGGCGAGGAGGTCGAGTACAAGGACGACAACAACTACCGCACCACCAACGAGGAGAAGCGCCACCTCGACAACCTCAACAGCGACTTCTTGGCTGACTTCCGCGAGGCCGCCGAGGTCCATCGCCAGGTTCGTCAGTGGGCGCAGAAGAGCATCAAGCCCGGACAGACCCTCACCGACATCGCCAATGGCATCGAGGACAGCGTTCGCGCTCTGACGGGCCACCAGGGTCTGGTCGATGGCGATGGCCAGATTGCCGGCATGGGTTTCCCTACCGGTCTCAGTCTGAACCACTGCGCAGCCCATTACACCCCCAACGCCGGCAATAAGATGGTCTTGCAGCAGGAGGATGTGATGAAGGTTGACTTTGGCGTCCACGTCAACGGTCGCATCGTTGACTCGGCCTTCACCATGTCGTTTGAGCCCAAGTACGACAACCTGCTTCAGGCCGTCAAGGAGGCCACCAACGCCGGCATTGCTGAGGCGGGCATCGACGCCCGCGTTGGCGAGATCGGCGGCATCATCCAGGAGACCATGGAGAGCTTCGAGGTTGAGATTGACGGCACCACGTATCCCGTCAAGAGCATTCGCAACCTGACGGGCCACAACATCTTGCCCTACAGCATCCACGGAACCAAGGCGGTGCCCATTGTCAAGAGCAACGACCAGACCAAGATGGAGGAGGGCGACGTGTTTGCCATCGAGACATTTGGCAGCACCGGCAACGGATACGTGCGGGACGACCTGGAGACGTCACACTACGCGAAGCGAGGAGATTCGCAGCACGTTGATTTACGCCTAAGCTCCGCCAAGTCGCTGCTCAGCGTCATCAACAAGAACTTCGGAACCCTGCCTTTCTGCCGCCGATACCTGGACCGCCTTGGCCAGGACAAGTACCTGCTCGGGGTATGTTGGGCTCTCTGACCAGTTTTCACACGTGCATGCTAACCTTGCCGCAGCTCAACAACCTGGTCAACAACGGCATCGTCGAGGCGTACCCGCCCTTGTGTGACAAGAAGGGCTCGTACACTGCTCAGTTTGAGCATGTAAGTGGAATTTGAATTCCTTGACGAAACGACTACTGGACAGAGA
Source organism: Neonectria ditissima (assembly GCA_001305505.1). Lineage (NCBI taxonomy): Eukaryota > Fungi > Ascomycota > Sordariomycetes > Hypocreales > Nectriaceae > Neonectria > Neonectria ditissima. The sequence goes on from LDPL01000014.1 coordinate 815,365, forward strand.
ACTAATTCCTTGCTTTTACCAGACCATTCTGATCCGACCTACCGTGAAGGAGGTCGTCAGCCGTGGAGACGACTACTAAACCGTGTAAGTGGGAGGCTTGTAGTGATTTGCGAGAAGGATTCTGAAAACGACTCTCCTCTTGTTTATATAGGGTAACCCAAAATGAAAGAATGAATGTGTCTTGGCTACGCTGTGTGCAGAGATGGGTTTAGCGATGATCATTGTATTATGGATTTTGTGTCAATCGACATGATTTTGATGATGGCTAGTGAGTAACTGGTCTATCCAGCTGGCAGTCTACTCCGCGGCTCTGGGGAAAACGACGAGCAAGCAAGGTGGCAGCCATAACCGCTTGCCAGCCAGGGTTCCTCCACCCATCCCTTCATCCTGCTACAGAGCACGTCGCCAGTCGCGTGTCAATGCTTGAATGGGTGCGGCCATCCCAGCCCCGGATATGCAGAAGAGTGGCAGCCGCAACGGGGGCTGTGAGACAATCGAAAAGTCCTCATTCGCCGGCAAGTCTGCAAGATCTCTCTCGATCGATGCCGAGCATATTGTGGCTGGCCCACGGAACGGGGTTTGTCGAGCCCAACGGCCTCTCCCAATTTCCACAACAAGCCATCTCCAGGACAAGGCCCGGAGCGCCGATCAAGGGTCCAGGCAAAGCAATCGACTCAATGGAACCGTCCCGATCGTCTCCGCAAGGCGATCTAGTTGCGACCCCGTGGAGTCGCGTGCACCCAATGTAGCCTGGCCGTCCATCAATTGCCCGTTTGCGCCCTCGCATCTTCCTTGCTCCGGTTTCTTCCCTGCCGGGACTGCGTCACTCGCCACCGTGTGGCTCAGCAGGTCTGGCTTTCCCCCCCCGGTTTCCCTGTTCTTTTCCCCCGGGGAGGGCGCCGGCGCAAGCTAGCTTGGTAGTGGGCGCTGGACCGCTGGGCGGGTATCCTGAGGCCCGGGCCAATGGCGCCGTGGCAAATCGCTTTCCAAATTCCGAGGCTTTCTCGCGGTGTCGCTCGCGCCTTGCCGCATGGAGCTAGGGTTCGACCCCAACAGGACTAGCCGGTGTGGTTGCACGCGCTCGGGCCAGGTAGCCGACGGGGTTCCGAAGGGGGCGGGCGGAGATAGCGACTTTTCCTTCACATGCGGCGAAACAAATTTGTCCAGAGGCATCGCGCTCCAGAATAAAGGCCGCACGCACGCACGCAACGGCACGCAACCACCTTTCTCACATCCCCGTCTTTCCTGCTGTCGATCGCCGTCGTCGTTTCTGTCTTGTTCTGGGGCATCCTTCACAAGCGGCTTTCTTCTTTCTTCTCTGTCGTTGCCGATCAAAGAAGTCCCTTGCGGAGGTCACAGCTCGGCTACTGTACCTACCAAGTGACCAGAAAAGTCTGTCTTACTTCCAGACAGCTTCATCCAAAACCTTCCCTCATTCGCCAACTCTCCCTCACTCTCCCTCCTACAACACCTGCTCCTGTTTTCCCGACAAAACACTACGAACCCCTCCTCCTCTCTTTCCCCGTCACCCTTCATCCGCCACCCGTCATCATGAAGGTCTTCTCCAACACCGTCACCTACAACTACTCGTGGGATGAGGTCTCGACCGCCAACTGGCGCAAGTACGGCCCGTGGAACAACAAGTCAGAGCACGTCATTGCCGTCGACACCATCGGCCGCGAGCTCAACCCCGAAACCGGCATTCTGCGTACCGAGCGCCTCATCACCTGCAAGCAATCCGCCCCCGACTGGATAAAGACCATTGTCGGCCACGGCATGGAGGAGCAATACGTCTTCGAGGCCAGCTACGTCGACCCGGCAAACAAGACCGTCACCATGGTTAGCCAGAACCTGACCTGGAGCAATCTCGTCAACGTTCAAGAGGAGGTCATCTACCGTCCCCTCGGCGACCACCAGACCCAGTTCATCCAAACGGCGAACATCACCGCCCTTTGCGGCGGCTGGCAGCGAATTAAGAACAGCATCGAGGACACCCTCGTGCATCGCTTCAAGGAGAACGCCGTTAAGGGTCGCGAGGGCTTTGAGCGCGTTCTGGAGATGAGCCGCAAGGTCTTTGCCGAGGAGAAGGAGCGCCAGCAGCAGATGGTGATGTGAACTGCTCACGACCACGCAACGACCACCACCACCGTTCCACCAACTCCAATGGCCGCTACGCATTTGACCGCGGCAGCGAATTCTTGCATAAACGACCCATCTCCACTATGACACTTGCCACGTCCACTCCGCTGGAACTACGCACGACGACGACAAAGATTCTTGTACATTGGCGCGAAAAAAGAAAGGGAGGCAGCGGGAAGAGCCTTGCATTTGAGCATTTACACAGGTTACGGCGTTTAGAGGTTCAATTTTCAAAAAAAGACGGACGGTTCATGAAGAGAAAGACGAGGTTTTTCGTTAGACTGCCTTGCTAGACCAAAACCTCCCTCAGTTTCTTGGTTATTTCATTTCGAGGAGTTGTTCGGTTTATACCCCCGGTCTATTAGACAGTCTACAAGCAACCTGGGCCCTCGCTGGGGAGTCTGTTCCCGGGCCCGATATGCCTAGAACGGGCTTTTATTGATAGAGTCACGATTAGAAAGTTATTCAACGAAGACGAAGACAATCAGATGAATTCCTAGACACCTCTGCATGCCACTCTCGCCGGCTTTGACTTGTGACCGCCAGCCCTCTTTGTTCCCAGGACACCGACAAACGATGACTCAACCCATCGACACTCATTTCTTTGCATGAGCTCGATAAAGGCCCTTGACCGCCTGTCGTCGTTATCAGCGTCAAAGTGGTCGTGTGCACTGGCTCACAGCTGTCGTGTGCTCCAGAGCTAGCCCGGCCCACATAATGCGGAGAAGCAAAGCCGCTGCGGGGGAGAGAGGCAGAGAGAGACACTGGGCAAACGCGTGCTGGATACGTAGTAAAACACCATCGCTGCATCCACAAAGGTTCGGTGAGAGAGAACCTGCGGTCGGGTAAGGCTAGGTGAGGTTGGGTTTGAGGCAAGGTTAGGTAGACCCAACCCGCTTTGAGAAAGACGCTGGGTTGGGCCGATGATCGGCTGGGAGGAGGTACGTACCTACCTGGCCCAGCTCGCCTTTGTCCCGGGAGGACCTCCGGATGGTCCTTCGGCTGTATTCGTAGCTTTTGCGGCTCTAGCCGGGGAGCTGTGGCGGCTGTAGGGTGTACCTCGTGTCTCGGTGAACTACGGCGATGGCTCGGCATGTGTGGGCTGCGTGGTCACTGCAGATGGAAACGATGGTGAAGATGAGAACTGATTGATACCAACTTAGAGCAATGTACGTTGATGCTTGATCCATTGATCGAGTGAAAGGGAACCAAAGGCAGCTTATGCCTGATAGCAAGGGCTCATGCCTTTCCACATTCCTTCATACCTTGTCCCTTGTCCCTTGTATTCGTCCTCCTGCCGCAGTCTTTGAACTCTCTCATGGACAACTCTGGGTGACTCGGGAGCTACATCTCTCACCACATTGCCAGCCCTTCTTCAATGCCCCCAGCGTGCTCTCTCGCCGCCAGGATATCATCACAGAAGCTAGCCAAAACGCTCTCCAGCTGCCCGTCTCTCCTAGTTTCCCACCCGTCCGGCTGGGCCGCACGGCACGCGACGTGCCACAGTATGAAAGCCTGCCTCTCTCTGAGCGCTTCGCTGACAATCGGGGCCCGCATGTCGAAGGCCGCCTCGTGGAATCGCCGAACCGTCTCTCTGCAGCGCCGCATGGCGCACAGGGCCGACTCCCGGAGCGCCGAGCACTTGTGGGACGACATCTGGTCCGGGCGCGGCTGGTGCACCTCGTTCTGGAGCACGCCTAAGACGTAGAACTCGCGGAGGGAGCGGGCGGCGCGGTCTTGCTGGTCCCGCATGAGGACGTGGGTGGTGTGCGTGGCCATCATGGCCACCTGGGCGTCCTCGGCGTGCTAGGCCTGCAGGGCGGTCTCGAGCTGGGCGCGGATGAGGCGAATGTGCATGCGCTTCAGGACCGTGTTGCGCACCGCGGCCATGAATTCGTGCTTGGAGATGTAGCGCGGGTCGGAGCCGGGCACCTGGGGTGTCGTGGTGAAGGCGAGATGGAGCTCCCAGGTGCGGTGCATGACTCGCAGCGAGATCTCGCCGAACTTGCGGAGGAGCGCCACGGGCACGCCGTGCATCTGCTCGCCGCTCCCCTCGCCGTGGTAGGCGGTCCAAATCTCGCGGCAGGCGGGCAGGATGCGCTCTCGCAGGCCGGCGTCGTTGAGGTCGGGCATGTCGCGGAGGGCGTCCCAGAGGGTGGTATCGCGGCTGCGGACGTGGCGGAACCGAAGCTTGAAGGGTTCCGGTGCGATGGGGCTTGTCTGGCCCGATCCGCCGTTCTCGTACCATGGAGGCACGCATGTCTCCAGGTGCGTGGGGAGTTCCTGGAGAGCTACCATGTTGGCGTAGTCGAATGGGGTTGAGGGCATGCGATGTGAGTTGTGAAGCTTGATGGTGTGGGAAGAGTGAGTGGTGAGAGGAGCCGTGAGTCACTTCTATACCAAAGGCAAGTCCCGGGAAAATGTAGAGTTTGAGCCCAGACGTATTGATGCCCCCATCAGCCTAATCGCCCATTCACTTCGAGTCAGATCATCGAACACTAGGCATTGCGGTACAAACGGAAGAAGCGTTGGGGGAGTTTCTTGATCGTTGGTAAACGCAATCGCCGTTCCGATGCCAGTTTATAGTGCGCCAAACGTCAGGTCTTCAGTACCCCAGGGCGGCGTAGGTAGTTTTCATGTCCACGAGGAAAGGCGAGTTAGGAATACTGGACGACGAATCAAGGGGTATCATTCAAAACTCCAGTCGAGCGTTTCAAAAGCTTTTGGACCTTCCGCCGACTACGTCAAACACTCGTGCCAACCTCCACTCCGGGCGTCGTTCCTGACTAAGTGGCGGCTATGGGCTGCACCAGTCAGTCCATTGGCATCGGCCCAGTTTATCTGGCCACTTTCAAGACGGGAAGGAGAGCCACCAGGGCAAGAGACAGCGGTTTCCTCACCGACCCATCTTCACGAGGCCGGCGGATGAGGACTATTGCCAACCGTCTTGTAGAGATCCCTCAGCTCAAACTCATCGTGTCCGCCCTCGGGTATCTCGCCCACCACCCTGGCCGGCTGTCCAGCCACGATGGAGAAGCTCGGGATCACCATGGTTGGCGGGATCACGGTGCCGTCGAGGATCTTGACGTAGTCCTTGATGATGGCGAACTCGCCGACGGTGCACCCCTTGCCGATGTGCACGTGGTTGCCCACGCTGGCCGCCTGCACGATGGTGCCCTGGCCGACGAAGACGTGGTCGCCTATGCGCAGCGGCATGAATGTATAGGCGCCCTTGTAGATGCGGCCCGGCGGGCGCAGCAAGGCGCCGCGCGCGAGGAAGCAGTAGCGCCCGATGGCGACGGCAGTGGTGCTGACAGGCGCGGCACCCGACGACGACGAAGACGAAGGCGCGGTGCGAGCGAGGTCGCCGCGGATCATGACGTCGGGCTGGATGACGGTCTTGCCGCCGAGCATGATGTTCTGCGTGCCGACGAGGACGGCCTTGCGGGCCACCTTGTTGCCGGTGTCCTAGAGGGTGTCAGCTCTGGGGGGGAAAGGGGGCGAAGCTGCGAATGGCGACGGGCGAGGGCTTACAGTCTCGATGTACTCGCCCTTGGCCGGACGGCGCGACATGCTGGGCGGCCGGTTTAGGTCGAGGGTTGTTCGGTGTCGGTTGACGGCGCGGGCGGTGGAGGGTTGTGGAAAGCTGGCTCGTCGCTGGGCGGACCGAGACGTGATGGTGGGGCCGGCTTTTCGGTCCTGGCGCCTCCCCCGCCACACCCACGGCGGCTGTTTGCCGGGCAGACAGCGGATGTACAGTAGGGGTGCAAAAGTTTCGACAGTCACCAGATCCACCCGAATTTCCTCGATCACACCACCTTCTTTGACCAGCCATTATACATGCAAATAATATCACATTAATTTTAAACCTTGATGACCTTAAAGCCCAGATCCCAGAGATTACAGTAATATATATCAATATTTGGTATACCACCCATTTGCATCGACAACTGCCCGCATTCGTTAGGGCATTGATTTTAGCACATTTTCCAATACCTCATCTTCAATCTCATTCCACAGCTCTTACGTACACTCAATTAAACGTTCCTTTGCAGCCAAAGTCTTCGGAAGCTCTACAAGGTCCGGGTACCTGTTACAGATCCTTTCTTTTAGGATTACCCATAGATTCTCGATCGGATTAAGATCAGGTGAGTATGGGGGCCATTCCGTAAGCCTGATCCCTTGAGAGCTTACATATTCATACAGCCAATTCTGGACCAAATGGGCTGTAAAGGTAGGTCCATTATCATGTTAGAAGACCCTTCCTTCCTCGCTAATTTCTAGAAGATATTCTTAAAGGTAGGCTAAGATAACCCAGCTCGTAACACCACCGCACTTAGAATTAGGGTCCCCGGCTAAGCGGACCAAATCGATAGCATAATCGAGGGTAAAGGCACTAAAAAACATCTACGAATACCTCATTCAGGGCTTCTTAGGCTATACGTTCTTTTTCTTAAGTCTCTCGCCCTAGGTGCGGTTAGAATTACGGTTCAAAGACAGGGTATAGGACTTATATATTTCATAAAGGCCCAGTGCCTTCTTTCACCGTTACTACGGTCAATTGAGACCTCATCTGAGAAAATCCAAGTATACCAGAAGCTAGCTGGCTCATCGACGTATTTCAGGGCGAAATCTAGGCGTAATTCGGCCGTCTCTTCGCTGAGAAAAGGGCGCCGGCTTGCGAGGTGGTGTTAGATGCCCTACTTAATCAACCACCGTATTAAAGTCGTTCTGTAGCAATGAGCACCACTTTCACGAAGAAGCCGGCTAGTTGTAATGAAAGGCTCAGAATCAATGATTCTAAGGATATGACTTTTATCCCTCGAAGTAAGGATGGTTGGACGCCCAGAGCGCGGAAGACTCTTTGCGCTGTTTTGGTGTTTGTACCGGCGGATGATGCCAAATATCGCATGCTTTGTAACTCCCTCCTCAGCTGCGATCAAATCGAGGGAAACGCCAAATTTATGCATCGTTACAATCTTCGTCCTTTTATGAGGACTATGATGTGTTTTTAGGTGCACTGGAGGTATGATGTTCTTGAATTAATACGCGTTGAAGTTATCGAGGCTACGCGGTCGCGTCGGAAGGTTGAGGTGCAGGAGCGGGGAAGCCGGAATAATGTCGGAACTTTTGCACGGGATTGTAATGTAGTAGCAATAATTGGGCATCTTAAGGTGCTTGATTGGATGGCAAAGCTGGGAATTCGCTAGTTGGGTGAATCTGCCTCGTGAAGGATGGGCTGCATTGCGGTGTTGGTGCAACTACAAAGCTTAGCCGCCGCGGCTGAAGACCAACTCGAGGACAGCAAACGGGTCTACGGGTTATTCGTGCTCGGTTTCTGGGCCAGATCGTCCCAGCGGTGCGGAACGCCTTGCGAGACATGCAGACGTGAGGCCAGAGAGGGGATCAGCAACAGGCCATGCAGCGCCGCCTTGTTGGTCAGCGCAACCAACAAGCCGGGACTGTGTCTCGTTTCCATGCTGCGAATAGAATACAGGTGTGAACCAACAACAACGACAACACATAGCAGTAAGCACCTTGGGCTCCAGCAGCGAGGAAGCAAAGGCACCCACCGACCCTCCCTCTCTGTTGGGGCGATGTGGAGTGAGTGAGTGACACAGCCTGCGACTATTGATTGACTCGGGTATTGAGTTGATTGCCCTGCATGCCGTCGTTCCATGTGGACGTTGCACTGCACCGACCGTCGTCGACGCTGAAGCGTTGGACCGTCGAGTGTGACTCTGGTCTGACCTTGCCAAGAACACACAGCTGCGACGGCTTGAGCTAAGGACCGAGGCGAGGATGGGGACGGGAGCCTCACCGGTGTGGTGACGGTGGGAATTGCCATCTAACGTTGCGGGATATCAACGAGTACCACCTAATCCAGAGAGACTGGACTCGTAGATAAAACCCAATTGCACCAAGTATTACCCCCGCCAGCCGTCCTATCCGTCCACCCCAAGTCGCCTACGCTCCGCCTAGCCCGCCACTCAGCACCACCGGCCCCCCACCCCCCGGTTCCCCCCGTGCCGCAGCCCAATTGCCTGAGGCTATCCCCAAATTGTCAAACGTCCAACCACCGTTCCCGCGCATGAGAGCATCTAGACGCGCCCGTACACCCATCCATATCTGCTTCCCTTCCCACTTTTGGCTGTACATTAGCCTGCTGCTGCTATTTTTCTCTTACTCTCCCGCCCTTTCGTGTCTTGCACTCTGCAATAGTTGCGCAATTAATCTCCCGAATATTCCACCATGCAGCCGTGCGGGGAAAACGTACGTCGAAGGGGAGATAAAAAAGCTCGAGCCTCTTTTTCGTGTGTCTCACTGCTTGCTTTTGGTCATGGCGCGGAGAGAGAAAGAGAGAGTCAGAGAGATAATGTCCAGAGCGGCATGGCCCAAGTCTCAGTTAACTTAGACCCGCCCCGGCTTCGTGCAGTCGCGAAACAGCCGTCACATCGCAATCAATCTGAGAGCAAAGACTAACACTGCGTAGTACCTACCAAGTACAGCAACGCCAGCCCTGAACCTTCTTCATCTCGCGAAACCTCGCGTAAATCGGATCCCCCAGAGCGGGACCGCCCTGGCTTCCCGTCGGCACTGCGCTCAGACCTTCCTTCTCTCCCCTCGGTGCTTGGCGAGATGCGTTAGTTTCTTGTCAGAGGCAGATCCTGTGTTTTGTTCCCTGGCCGCGCGCGCCCCTTCTCCTTCTCTCGCTCCTCTGCCTTGTGGGGAGGAGTGAGGAAGGGGAGCTTGATCCTGGCTTGCAACGTTCCGAGTCGCCGTAGCGGTAGCTCCAGAAGCCCGGGCGTTGGGCGATCCTTGTGCGTCTGGGAGGGATGGAGAGGGGGCCAGACCGGAAATCGGAACATGTTTGCGGTTTGGGCTGTTTCCATCTGCGTTCCCCCCTCTCTCCGCCTTTGGCCCCTCGTCTGTCTCGTCCCGGTGTCTCTTTTTGTGTTTTGATCTGCATTTCATTAATTCTGTGCACGTTTGGTATTCGTCCGCGGTCGAGGGAGCAAAATTGGTGTCCAACCGTCGCAAATCACAACCAACCCACCCCCTGCTCGACATCCCAAATTGCTTGCTGACCTATAGCTAAGACGCGGGTGGGGATGAGGGGGGAGAGGGAGCAAGGAAGAAAGGGAAAAAGAAAATCGAGATGCAATGATCCTTGAACCCTAGAGTAGCCCACGCTGCAGGCTGCCACCCTTGCGCGGCACGGAGTCTTGGCTCCGTCGCTTGTCTGTCGCTTGTTGGGCGGATGAGGGGGACGTCCAAATCAAGAGGAGGAGGAGGGGGGAAGAGCAACAACCGACGTGCACATGCAAAGTGCAGAAAAAGTATAGTCTGGTCTGGATAGGTGTGCCTCCCAAAATGGAAGCTAGATAGTCGAGATGCCTGCGAATAGATTTAGAAAACTTACGTGGATGGACGGATGGATGGGTGGTTAGCAGGATGGCTCAGCAGCCTCTTGGGTCAGCCTTATACCGTGATTCCATCAGTATGACAGCGGAATCGAATCGGCAGGATCGCCAGCCGTTCGGGACAGCGCTGTTCCGTGGGGAGTCTGCTGCGCCTGCTTGGCAATTCATTCTTCATTTCTGTATTGAAGGTTTTCTTACTCAGCGTCGAGTGCATGGGCATCCACACATCAAACGGATGCACAAACCACACGGGGAAACAGGATGCACAGACAGATGATAGACAGACAGGCACTAGAAAAGAAGGGGAAAAAGGAAAGAAAAGAAGGGATTCAACGGACCAGGCTGCAAAACCATCTACAATCCTCAACCGTCACACCATGAGGCAGCAGATGGGACAAAACCTGGGTAGGTAGCTCCTCACGGCCCGCAACCGACGGCTTCTCCAGCCGAAGCCCCATCCCAGACTCGACAAGTAAAATCCCCCATTCCTGTTTTCTGCCTTCTCCCAGCCTCTTGCACCACCAAACCCCGGATCCCTACCCGCCCACCCCACCGCAGAACCTCACCTCCTCTCTGTCTCTTTTTTCTCAGCTTCCGCATCGCGCTAGGGCCTCGTCCAACGCGGCCGGCCGGCCACGAGGCGCTGCATGCCTTCCCACTCAGGCCTTTTTTTTTTCTTTTCTTCTTCCCGCTCCGAACCGAGCCCCGGTCACTGCATGCAGGCGGGCCTCCCTTTCGGGCCCCTCTGACTCTGTCTTTTCTTCTCGTCTCTTTCTCTGGCAGGGTTCCGCGGTCAATCATGGGGCCGGGGTCCTCCTCTCAGCGACTTTTGCTATTCTAATCTCACCAGCCAAGCAAGCGCTCACCTGCTTTTCCTCTCTCGGTCGGCCGCGGGCCAAAGCCGAAGAGGGGGGATTCCATTCTGCCACCTCGCCCGTCCGCGTCTCCGTGTGTCATGTTTCGAAGGATTCGTCTCAACTGTCAACGGTATCCAAAACAGATAGTAAACGTTTTCCGCCCCTTACATGGCTTCTCCTTCGTCTCCTCGCACCGCGAAACTTCACCTCTCCCCGTCGTTCTCAAAACCGCACCAGGCCAAAGACAGAAAGAGACCGACTCCGTGCACTAGGCCATCTCACACACAGACACACACACACACTCACTCATACACCCTCGCCCGCATCATCCTGAACCACACCCTCCGCTACCCTGGCTTTCCAATTCCCCGCTTCTGCACATCACCGCAACTGCGACCCTTCTGCCATTAAGCGCCCTGGTGGACACGGCCCCGGCCACTACTATTTCCGCCCCCCCTGCTCCCTTGCGTTTATTATTAGCTTGCCGCCACCACCGTTGGCTTGCCGCGTTCGCTGTTATATCATCTCGCGCTCTTCCTCGTTGCCTTTTCTCTCTTGGGTTTTCCTGTTGCTCGTTGCACTCCCTTCGTCTCTTGAACGCTCTTCTGTTTCTTACTTGGTTGGTTGATGACTTGAGAATCTTTCGACTTCTATTCTCATCTCCATTGATATATATACACACCACCACTCTCCCTGCCTTATACACGCCAACAACACCAATTCATACCACAACTTATACCATCACTCCGATATCATCTTCACCATGCTCGCCAACTCCCTCCTCTTCCTGGTCTCGGCCACCTTGGCCCTGGCCTCACCTTGCGTGCGAACCTCGCCCACCCTCCCCGTCAACGGCGGTGGTAAGTCCCCCCTCTCACAGACTCTCACACTTACACCCAACTCACACACAACCCCCCAACTTAGACAAGGAACTCCCCTCCCCTCCCACCGGCGTCACCCTCAAGCGCATCGCCCTCGGCTTCGGCATCCAGAACTACACCTGCGCCTCGGCCGGTTCCACCGCCGCCGCCACCGGCGCCCTCGCCATGCTCTACGACATCACCAGCCTGTACCCCGGCACCGGCCGCAAGTCCCTCGACACCGACGCCTGGGCCGGCCTCAGCGCAACCGCCCTAAACGGCCACGCCGTGCCCCTCAACCTCCTCACCGACGGCCCCGGCGCCGACGCCGCCAACCCCTTCCCCGCCAACGCCGCCCTCAAGCTTACCGGCGTCCCCGACCTCCCCTTCCTCGGCCACCACTACTTCAACGCCGCCGGCATCCCCACCTTCGCCCTCAGCTCCGGCACCCTCGTCGGCAAGAAGCTCGACGCCGTCAACGCCCCGGCCTCCGCCGACCCTGGCCCCGACGGCACCGGCGCCGTCGCCTGGCTCTACCTCGGCGACGCCGGCGGCAGCACCGGCGGCCTCCAGTACGTCTACCGCGTCCTGACCGCCGGCGGCAACGCCCACGGCTGCACCGCTGCCGGCAAGGACAGCACCTCGTACGCCACCACGTACTGGTTCTTCGGCTAGACCTTCTCTGCCGCCTGCTTTTCTTCTCTCTCTCTCACCCTCGCTCGCTTTTGTTCATATTTCATCCATAGATGGGGTTCACCGGAGTTGACGTCATGGTCGCGGCCACTTCACGCCCGTTTAAAAGGCCCTATTATTCACCGTCGCTTTCTGCTTCATTTCTTTCTGGCATCCTCGGGGTTTCGGCACACTTTATACCACGGCTTCACACAATGGGGCGCGCGCAATCGCTTGGCTCTCACAAAAAGGCTCACACTATGCTTTTTACAGCGCATATTTTACACATCTTACATAGATCAGGGGATCTCCTGGAGGCGTATTGGTTTTTAACATCTCTGTATTTAAGGAGGTGGACTACTTGGAATTCAGACTCGGGTTGTAACACTCAAGCCGATGGAAAATAATTCAAAAACATGTCCAAACATTATGCATTCTCCTACTACTGGCCTCGTGAACGCATTTTAATTTGCTTCCAAGAACACGCATGTGAGAGACAACTCTCACTTCTTGTCAATGAAAGCAACTAGCCAAAGACCAGCAAATGAAGACCAATAAATCCAGGCCGACAAAGGTGGCCTTTGTCCGAAAACCCGCGCGGCTGGAAATGATGCGGCCGCCTGGGCGGCCATCTCATCTCCCATCCGGAGCCTACGCACGGCATACAGGTGGGACGGAATGAAACAGATCAGTCACGCAGCCAATGCAATCAAGTGTTAAAAATAAATGAAGAAGATTGTATTCATCTCGTATCTTGTTTGGGAAAGAGGCAGTGATGAGTTATTCTCATCCCGCAAATGGAAGCCTTTTGTTTGGTCCCCTTGGCCGCCTCCGGTATCCAAGTTTTCACTCAATCTCTCCTCTCCTATGCCTATGCCAAGAATCACTCGGGCATAGCACCTAACTTGCCCAGAGTGCCTTGGTTCTTGTTTTCACTGAGCTGTGAAACCGAAATTACCCATCCTTCTGTGCCATCTCTTCCTTCGCTACTAATGCTCCCGCGTGTCCTGATGCCGTCCATCCTTCTGGAGCGGCAGGCGTATCATGTATCCCAGGCACTTCCATCTGACATGGCGAAATCTACCTCCTTCCAGCATCGAGGCCGGCCTGGAGGTCTTGCTCCAAGCCGTTGGCGTAGCCGAGGTACTCCTGTGGTCGAGGATCCTCAACGGTCCACTGTTGGCCGCCCTGGGGTAGCGGGACGGAGCCAGGGCCGCCCGGCTGAGGAGCCCCTGCGGCACCACCAGCGCCGGGAGCGGTGCGGACCATCTGTCGGAATCGGTTCACCTCGTCAAGGATCATGCCGCGCATCTCACCAACATCGTCGACGACCTCGAAGTCGAAGTTGAAAGTGGTCGGGCAGTCGGGCTCGTCCGAGGCGTCGTGCCAGATCTGGAGGTAGGGGTGCTCGAGAGCCTGCTCGACACTGATGCGAGACGAGGGATCGAAGGCGAGCATCTTGTCGAGGAGGTTGAGAGCATCGGGGTTGGCGTTGGGAAACAGGCTGGGGAAAGGCTTCTTGGGCATAAAAGGCAGGTTGCGAACGTACTCCTGGGCGCGAGGAGAGCCGATGCGGCAGAGAGTCTCCTCGTTCGGGGTTCCGAGAATGTGAAGAATCTGGTTGAGCTGGTCGACATAATCACGGCCCTTAAAGAAGGGTCGACCTCCCAGAAGCTCGGCCAGAATGCAGCCAACAGACCACACATCAACTGCATGTTGTTAGCGATGGCTCATAACCACAACCACACTGAACGGGTCACATACTAGCTTTGGTGTAGCTTTGGAAACTCAACATGATCTCAGGCGCTCGGTACCATCGGGTGGCGACGTACTCAGTCATGTATCCGGCGTTCTCATCGGGGTCGACAGAGAAGCCTCGGGCCAGGCCAAAATCGCAAATCTTGAGCTCGCAATCGGCGTTAACGAGCAGGTTACCGGGCTTCAGATCTCGGTGCAGGACGTTGGCGGAGTGAATGTACTTGAGACCGCAAAGGATCTGGTAGATGAAGGACTGGAAGTGGGCATCGGTGAGGGGTTGACCGGAACGGATGATGGCCGCGAGATCGCACTCCATCAGCTCTAGAGATCGAGTCAGCTTACACCGCGGACGGACGAGTCAAGCATCGCTGGCACTAACCCTCGTACAAGTACGTCTCGTTGAAGTTATCAGGTCGCGGAATGTCCATGTCGTACAGGCAGGTGATCTATTGCCGCAGTATCAGCTTTGTTCTGGTGGCCGCATGGTGCTTGGCGCTCCAGCGACGGATGGGACGAGTTGTGCTCACGTTGCGATGGCCGCGGAAGTGCTGCAGCAGCTTGATCTCACGCAGAGCGCGCTTGGCAAGAATCTTCTTGCTGAAGACATTGGTGACCTTCTTGATGGCAACACCATCAGTGGACTGGTTGTTGACAGCGGCGCTGTTGGCCCGTCGAGGCGGGGCATTCGTCAGTACTCGGTACGGCACGGCGGGGTAGGAGATGCAAAAGTGCGACGTAGGCGGGGAGGAAGAGCGCAGGCTTACCAGACAATGCCGTAGGCGCCCTGGCCAAGCTCCTTGGTGACGGTGTATCGCTCGTCGACGATGAAGTCCTGGTTGAAGACCTTGAAGACCTTCCTTCCCTGGAGGTCGCTCATGGTGTGTGGTTGTGATGCGGGACGACGGAGAACGGGAGAGTGCGGGCGGGTTCGGCCGTGTAGCGGGGCAAGTCGCGAGAAGCAAAAGCGACAGAGGAGGGGAGCGGATGTTCGAGCGACGGCGGACGGGGCGTGAGGGAGATATATAGAAAGACAGAGCAGACGATAATGGGGAGGGAGAAACAAAGAGGAGCGTCCGCTGGGAGATGGCGCGTCGCGATTATATGTATGTTGGTGGGTTGGTTGCAGAGTGTGACGAGGGTGAGAGTGAGGGGAGGGCACCTAGGTAGGTCTAGGTCTAGGACTGTGACAGGACGACACCTCAGGTCAGGACTGGACCACAGCGTGCCCGACTGCAGCGCTCTTACTGCGGCATTAGGTACCTCCAGCCCCTAGCCTCTGGCCTCTCAGTGCTCTGCTTGGGGCTGCGAGGGGATCCACAGAAGCCCGAGCCACTAAGACACCGCCCCCGCAACCGCAGGACCCGCGGCTGATTTGCTGGGCAATTGGCCCCCACTGCACCACACACCGCTCTGCGGCCAATCACCGCCCGCAGAGCCCGGCGCACATCATAGCCGCGCGACAACGACCCTGGCATTCGCACCCCGAGGAAAGTCTCTTATGCAAGACGTTGCCTTTTGATGGAGAAAAAGGGGGAGGACTTTGCGCCGAAGTAGACATGCAGCAGATCCGAGGCCCATCGAAAATAATACGAGACCGGTCTTGGGTCTTGGGCTCTTGCTTGTCCTCGTGGTCCATGGTATGGTACATGGACAGAGCAAAGTGCCGTAGTCGACGCCGTCGCTGTGCCACAGAGGGGCTGAGCGCGCGTAGCACGCCGCCAAGCTGGTCAGCACCAGCCAAGATTTCATCTGCTCTTTTTTCGTTCCTTTCCCACAGTGACGGCGACACCAACTTCACCGTCAGCCAGACTGCGGCCGCTCGGCATGTCAGATTTCCGGAATACCGGCCTTCCCGACGTGGACAGGATGATGTTGCTCCGTGGACATTTGGCCTGTGGCCCCCGTTGTTGCCCGTTGGACGGCATGACATGTCTTGGACCCCAATTTGACGGTTCGGCCACTAGGCGGCCAGATGAGCGACCCGGGAACGTAGGGCTGAAGCCAGACTGGAGCTCGTGGTGGGACCCGTTGCGGTCCTCATGTCGCGGTACGAGACTGCTGATGTTGTTGATCCGTGGGCATAGAGCCTCGAACATCTAATTGGTGTAACTATTCACTGGCTTCCTGGAAAATACGATGCACCGATTTCTCAGCGAGGCAAGTCAATGTGAGGGTAGATTGGCATTCGTAAGCCTGGCATTGCAATCTCCATCTGCACCTATCACCGGCTGCAGTTGGAGTTTCCTACAACGCAGTCGTGAGATAAATGAATCGATGGCTAGCCGTTGGCCTCTGGGCGGACCGCTCCGTCCTTCCCGAAACATGGGTTTGTCCGTTCTGGTTGGAGCGCCGAGCCCCGACACAATCTCTCGGACGAACCATCATGTTACAGCCACTTTCCCGCTGCCGAACAAGGCTCTGAAACATATTCTGATGGTCTATCTCTATAACGGGTGCAACTGTCATCCGCATGTAGGTAGGAGTCTCCATATATACAGGTATCGGGTATTAATCACATCTTCTTCCCTCTCTCCCTTTCTCCCCTCCTTTCTATCCGCGTGTCTATTGCTCCAACACTTCCTTGATGAAGTTTTTGGAGAACCGAGAGCACTGTTCAAACGCCTTTGCGAAGCCCTCATCGCCGCCATAGTACGGGTCGTTGACGATTTCAGGCCGCTTGCCCCCGCTAAACTCGCCGAAGAGCATCACCTTGGCCTTGCTGTCTGGGTTACCCTTCTGGAGGCGCTGCAGGTCTGACAGGTTTGATCGGTCCATGGCGAAGATGTAGTCGAACTTTTCGAAATCCTTTGTCTGGAACTAGAAGTGCCCGAACGAGCGTGTTAGTTGCTATCTGGCGTGTCATGAGGAGGGAAGAGAAGGGGTATTGGGAACATACGCGCCGCGCCATGTGGTCGTAGTCGTTGATGCCGTTGGCCTCGAGCGTGTCCATGGTTCGCCCGTCTGGGCCATCGCCGGTGTGGTAAGCAGCTACACAGCGCATGATTAGCAGGGCGACCCTCAAACCAGCAGCGGCGTGCCGTAGTCATGCCAGGACAAAACAGCCGTCGCGATCACGCACCTGTGCCGCACGAGTCGACGCGCCCAATCTTCCCCGCGAGCTCGGGCTGCTTGGCCAGGCTCTGGAAGATGCCCTCGGCCATGGTCGACCGGCAAATGTTGCCGAGACACACAAATAACACAGATATGGGTTCGGGCATGGCTGCGAAGGCTCGATTTTTTGCTTCTTTTCTTCAAGAAAAAAGGGGATGGCTATGGCTGACAATTCGCGGCAATGTAGAACGTACTGTGTAAATTCACGCCTTAGTGACGTGATGGTCCCTACGCGCCATACCTAATACTCCGGCGCGCCCCGCTATCATGGAGGGGTTATCTACACAGTGGCGTCAAGGATCAATGCATCTCCGCACTGTGTGTTCGACAGGATATGCTACACGTGACTCCGTGTCGACCTGGTGCCGGACGTGGCGAAGGGAACGCGTCCTGATTGCCCGCGACGTGCTGCTATCACGAGCGACCGTAAGCCACCGGGTTGAAGTCTGCCCGTCTTTCCCGCTAAGACGGCTCAGAAGAGCGTGAATTAGGGCATATAAAATGGCCATCGACGGCCTGGTGCTTGACTCGGCTTCCTTGCTCCTTAGATACCAATCTTCAGCTTTCAGGTTTCTACAACTGTTATCCAGTCTTTCTACTCGCACCTAGTGTAGGTAGTTCTTATTCAAGTCCAACGGCCCTCTACGTATATCAAGGATAACACCAAATTCTGCAAAATGACCTCCGAGTGGAAACCCCCAGCTTTCGGAACGCCGTGCTGGATGGCAATCCCTGCTAAGGATGTCGGCCGTGGTATGTGACCTCCACGTCTGTGAATTGCCGATCCCTGATCTCGTTTGCCCAGCCTCTCAGTTCTACGACACGGTGTTCAAATTGCCTTTCAAAGACCAGCCAGCTAGTTACTCCAAAGAGAGGATTCGAATGTTCGATTTCAACCCGTCGCTGAACATGTCGGGTGGCATTCACATTGCCCCCGACGACACTGGGAGCTTCACCACTGGCAAGGGTGGGGTCTGCCTGAATTGGTTTGTTGAGGATGTCGACGCCATTGCCGAGGTCATTGAGAAAGCTGGTGGTAAGATGCTTAGCGAAAAGGTGAAGGAGGGTGAGAATGGCCTATACCGCTACTTTGAAGATACCGAGGGCACCGTCGGCGCTGTGTACCAGATGGTTGCCTGAAGAAAGGTGTTGAGACTGGGTTTCCTCCAGGATCCTATTCTTATTGCACAATGTACCGTAATTTCACGATATTTCAAGGTTCGAAGCTGATGTCTTGATCGCAAATATTTCTCATTGTGATCTGCTGCAATTTAGTCTTTGGGGCGGATCATATAGCCGGTTTAATAGGCGAGTTCCAGCTGTATGAACGCAACAGCCACTCACAACCGCTGTATTTCAGGCTTTCCGGGGTCCGCTAGCCCGCCTATTCCTAGTTCTCCCCACCAAACCCCATTATCACACTGGAGTCTAGTCTTCGACACGTCAGAGTGAGATCTATACAACCTCGCATCGCATTGCCGGATAGTCTCGCTCTTGTTCTCGTACTCTCTCTGACTCTCTGATTGGTCCGCCCCGGCAATGGAGAAGGCCGCAGTCCCCGTTGCCGGAAGCAGTTCGGGCGACTCTCATCGGTCGAGACGCCGCCGGCTTTCATCACAACTCGAGGCCGCTCGCACGTCTACAGCATGCCACGTCTGTCGCGGCAAGAAGGTCAAGTACTCTGGCGCATGGCCTTGTCGATACTGTAGCAAGCGACGCCTCAACTGCGTCTTCTCCACGTCAGAGAAGCGCAAGATGTACTCGGTCGCGTGCGTCCCGGCCTCTTCATCGTAATTGAGAAAAGCCAGATAGAAGAACTCCAGCAAAGAGTTGCTGGCTACGAGAACCAATCACCTGCGGAAGGGCCTGGCCACCAGCGTATTGTTCTTCCCAGTCGCTGATTGATCAATTACTTCCTAACCTGCAACCCAGCTTCGCCAGACCCGGCTTACAACGGCTCTCGTGAGAATCCTCCATCATCCAGAACAGCAGCTATATCTCCTAGTTCAGATAGTCGAATCGCGAACCGGGCAGCCGTGACGCCTCGTTCAGAAACGTCGGCTTTCTCATTGCTGACCCGACGTCCCACCAACGACGACCATCCACTGGGACAGACAAAAACACCAAGCAGCCGCGCACCAAAAGGTAACACTTCGAAATCAATGTTCACAATTTTGGCAACTCATCAACCATATCCTAGCAATCCTTCCAGAACCATCCTTATCGTCAAGCGAAATCTTTGGCACAGAGATTCGGACACTTCTGTTGGCACGGTCATCAGCCAAATCGAATGGGAACACTCCTATTTCGCTTGCTGTGACCTCGCCACACCTAGATCGGGAACTCATCAATAACGTGCACGGATGGCCGTCTGAAGAAGAGGCTAATCAATTGCTTGAGCTTGTAACCCTGAACGTTGGAATATCGCAACACCTCTTCGACATCCGCTCCTTTTCCGACAACCTAGCCCGGCTGTATCACGACACGAGTAACGATGCGCCTCTACGGGGTCTCTGGTTCGTTCAAGTTCTGTTCGTCCTAGCGCTTGGGAGACTCCTGCGAGCTGGTACCGACGAAGATTTAGAAGTTCCCGGGGTTGCCTTTTTTAACGAGGCGATGAGACATATGCCAGCCATGAGTGATATTGGCAAACATGGGATCCTCGGCATTGAGGTCATAGGACTTGCCGCATTATTCCTCCAAGTTGCGGACCGAAAGGATGAGGCGTACTTATACGTTTGATACCCTTCAAATCTCTCTTAAGAACAAAGCTGACTTCGAGAAGGCAAGCATGGCCTTGCGATTAGCTATTAGCAACGGCATGCACAAAGCAAAGGGAAATCTGAAATGCTCCCGCTCGGAAGCTGTGCACAGGAGTCGTCTTTGGTGGTCTCTTTACATGCAAGAAAGGCATGTTCGTATTTCCAAGGAGTCTGACGCTTAGTCGCTAACTCAAGCCTGCAGGAGATTGGCTGCTGCTGGAGGTCATCCAATGGCCATTGCTGATGAAGCCATCTCAATAAGCCCACCAGCAGAGGTATCGGGCTTTGCTTCGGCGGCAGCAATTCGAGTGAACGTGAAGGCAGCCCGTATTACAGGTCGAATAACTTCAGGTATATGACACCCGCTCCAACCGTATTAGAAGGTTGCTAATCGCAAGACAGCAATCTACGTGCAAAACACCGGCTCGGAGGCATCATTTATCAAAGACATCGAGAGTATTCTGCACGCTTTACACGAAATTGAATCTACAATGCCCGCCAAACACAGCATAAACTTCAGCCCAAACGGGTTACTGGTAGCTGGCCGCCCGTTTGCCGAAGTGGATGCTGCTTTTGCCCGAACGAGTTCATCGCTGTACTTGAGTGTCTATCAGGTTCGCACATTGCTCCATGAGATCTTGAAGAGACAATTCACTGGCTTACATGGAATAGGCGGTAATACACACGGTACGGCCAATAGTTCTCTACATGGCTCGAAATGTCCGCGAGCGTGACGCCGAACCAACGACAAATCTCACCCCGACATTACGACGGCTGGCGGAAATATGTGTTGAGGCAGCCCGAAAAAGCCTCGCAATTCTTCAAATGCTTCGAAATACAGAGTTAATTGGTTGGTATTTACTACGAATTCGGAAACTGGTCTGCTTAACTAACACCCCATTTGTTTAGCAAAAAATGCCTTTCTTGATCTTGATATCTTGTTCTCTGTCGGGTTTGTATTTGTTCTCGTAGAGGCAATCTATCCAGATAGTAATCTTGGTCTGAGCGGGATTGAAGGCTCTAGACACATCCTTCAGTACCTTGTCGCCGTTGGAAACCGGGCTGCTGCGAAACGACTCGGCGAACTTGACCAGATGTGTATACACCTCCGACCATCGCAGGATCAGGCACACATAAGTCAAGACTTGCCATATGAGACAACGACGCAACCTTTCTCTTTTGATCCGAGCGAAAATACGGCCAGTGCGATGCCCGCAACGATTAACCCTGCAAGCCACCAACAGGCACCACTTGGACTTAGACCAGGCCAACAACATGGCCACGCTGAAGGCGGCGATGTGGAACTGACAGCAGCTACGGTAAACAGCCACATACTTGATGGGAATACCGATTTGGCAAATATTTCTCTGGAAGGCGATAATGCCTTGTATTGGGTTTACCATTCGCCGGGATTTGTATACACTGGCGCCGAGTTGGCGGATTGGGAGGCTTTAGAGTTCTGAGAGGTTGGGAGTTTGGGCTTCTCAAATCTGAAGCGAATTTTGTGGTCACTCCAGCACCTGGACTGGAACTTGAATTAGTAAATCGGGGGTTGACGAAATACGCAGCGCGGATAGATCCAATGGGTGTGCATTACGGACTCTTGTTGGGACTCTTCACGAACTAATAGATGCTTCGAAGAATAATTTCTATTATCATGACCTCAGTTTATTGTTGCTGTGACAGATAATTCACTACGTAAAAGGGGTACCCCACTAACTATGAACATGTCTGTAAGTCATTGTTATTGAAGCGAAGGGTATAAGTCGAAGATCCCAGCACCTCCATCTATAGGCTAAGCTGTACTGCTTAAAATCATGCTTGACGAAGTAAAGCATATGTTTATCATATTCATTCTACGCCTCTATCAAATTTACGGGTTCTATTTCCATCATTCAAGTGCTATACCGGAAACCCTTGTCACCCAGGTCCGTCAAGTCAGAGTCCACCGACACGCCGAGCTGTGTGTGGCTTCCTTCACCAAGCTGAGACCCCGACAGGTACTCAGGGCGTCCCTCAGAGGCCTTTTCGTTGCGAATTCTGTTCTTCCTCTTAATTAAGACGAGGTAAATCACGAGCGTGACGATCATGGCAACCCAGCTAGCAATACTAAGGATGCAACCCTTCGTGTATCGCGGAGCATCCGCCTGCTGCCAGGCCTGCGGGCTAACAATGCAGCCCACGCAGTACGTGATGAAGAATCCAGCGCTGACGATACTTTTCTTGGTGTTTCCCTTGACGTTACTCGCCATCAAGCCTGCACAGGCGCACAGAGGTGCGGAGGGGCACGCCGCCAGTCATGTCGAGGCGACGATGCCCCACGAGGCGCCGCCGTTGGCGTCAACAGGAAGCGCGAGTAGAATGGTTGAGCCGGCGAGGGGAACAAGAGTAAGGCCAATGGCCGTGTAGACTCGGGTTCCGGGGAAGAAATGCGGGACGAGAGCCGACACCCAGACCGTGGTGAAGTTGATGGCGCCGCCGGGGAGACCGACGAGCATGGTGCGGAACTTGGTGAAGCCGAAGCCGTTGATTACGAGGGAGGAGAACTGTCGAAGAACTGTTAGAAATTTTTATTTGATATATGGAGATCTGGGGTGTGGTTATCGTACCTTGAGAATAGGAGTAGTAAGTGTAATGCACAGGGCCATCATCAAGTAGAGCCAGGTCAGGGGCGAGCTCAACGCTTCCCACATCTGCTTCTTATCGAAATGGGCGCGATCGCGAGTAGCACGGTCAATAGCCAAACGCCTAGTTGCAACCTCGCGCTCCCGCTCAGTGAGGAACCACGCGTTCGTCGTGTCCCGGGGCATCAGGAGCACAAAGGCACCACCACAAGCGACGGTCAACCCGCCAAAGACGAGGAAGATGGCCCGCCAGCTCTCGATAGCCATATCCGCTCCGCCAACGGCATACATGAGCAGCGCGCCGACGATCTGGCTGATGCCGTTCATGGAGATCCACGTGGCCACGCGGATGGGGTGCTCGCTGCGGCGGTACCAGTTAGAGGTGATGATGACAAAGGCCGGCGAGACGGCGGCCTCGGCGAACCCCAGGAAGAAGCGGGCGGCGGCGAGGCCGTGGAAGTCCTGGGTGGCGCCGATGGACATCTCGACGGCGCCCCAGGCCACGATGGTGGCGCCGACGAAGATGGTGATGTGGAAGCGGGAGAGGATGTAGGCCGCCGGGTACTCCGAGGCCAGCTGGCCGAGGTAGAAGAGGGAGACGACCCACGAGAACTCCTCGCCCGAGAGCTTGAGGTCGTCCTTGAGGCCGAACACGGCAGCATAGTTGATGGAGCCTTTGTCGAGGTCTGGTTGGATACTGTTATTAGCACTCCGCGTATCTAGGCGCAGGAAGCAGCGTAGTCAGGGAGGAACTCACATTGGAAGAAGTAGACGGCGGCCATCAGGGGCATGATCACACGATCCAGCTTGCGAACGAGGGCTTTTTCCTCAGCGGGATCGATCTCTTCGAAGACGGCGATCTCATTGTTCTGGTTGTCGAACTTTTCGGGGCTCTCGACGGTCTCGGAGACGGGGCGTTCGTCAATCTTCTCCTGGCTGCCTGCCATGATCGGGAGCTATCGTCGATACTTGCTTCTGCAAAGTTTTGGTGAGGTGGAGGAAAGAGTATTCTAGGTGAGAAGGGACAGAGATTCTAAATTGAAAATGTGAGAGGTGATGGTCCCGGGTCGGTGATCAGATCAAGTGGACTTTGTCAACCATCCGGGAGAGAAGATATATAAACACGATCGAGCATGTTGGCTCAACCTGTCCCCCCAGCAGACCCGAACACCCTGAGCGTTAGACTCCAGGTTCTCCGCCCCTTGTTTTCTCCAGGATTACCCCACGGGGAATCTCAAAAAGGCAAAACTTCCAAACGACTCGAGCACGTTGGAGACCTTGTGCCCCGGATCTCACATCCGAGGCGAAATCTGTGCCGACGTCCGACTTAAACACCAGGGGCCATAATGAGCAAACCGTGTACTAAACCTAATCCTATCCCCAGCCCGAATTATACACCCAATCGAAGCATCTCCAATAATAAGAAAGCCCATTAACCATGAGTTTTCTCGAACTCTTGTTGGTGTACGTAATGCTCAAGACAGAGATACTTCTTGGTAAGAGACTTGGGGTATGATAACTATCCAGGCCAGGGGAGTATAGTTCGCCTCAGCTGCGGGAAAGTACCTCGACATGGGTTCATCTGTGGGAGGATACAGCCCGATGGCACGTATACGGCATGCTAGAAACGCATAGGTAAACAACTCCAAGCCTCTCGCCTCTCGCCTCGCACCTCGTTCGCCGGCGTCGTCGATGAAGATGGTGGGGAAATCGCCATGCGGGGGTGAACGTTCAGGAGTCGACGTCGGATATCGTCGCCGAAGGGCTAGTTTCTGAGTTTGGGGCGTCTCGGGAGAGTTTACTGCGCTTGCTAGTTGGCCGAGATGCCGGGAGGGCTTCCCGAGGTCGGCTATATGCCCCTGGCAGAGGTGTGACAACGTGGTGTTCTCAAGGGAAATTATGTATCGACTCCGACGCTAGGACGATGAATGGGGAACTAGCAAGTAACGGCTCATTGCCACACTCGGGGTATAAACCTATAGCTCCTGACTAGGAACGCTCCATGATTGTTTGGTGTCCATTTTTGTTGCTATCCGGAGGAGGCGGTCTAACTTGACATGCTGCAACTCTGGGTCGAGAAGAAGTAGGGTTCTAGCATGTAATACGAAATACAAAAGACGAATACACGAAGCTTTATTGACGCTAGAGCGTCTCTGGAAAATATACCATGCCATCCATTAGGCCAGGCATATTGTTCAACATAAACATGAATTCCTTGGAGTTGCTGGTGCATTCCTAACACTCGCGCACTCGTCCACTCGCAAAGAACACACCCCCATAAGGTCATGGGATAGCATAGGAACTTGGGCATTGAGCTTTGAAGGTCGCAGCTTGTTACTCTGCTACCAATGAGACACGAGAGCAAGGTTGCTTTGACCATGCTCTGCATCTCGTCATATCACTAGCAAATTGGCGCATGACCGAGGGCTCTTTTGAAGTTTTACTTTTTTCAGTGCTATTCACTGCATTCTTTTCATAGCTATCACAAGAGAGGGGATTCCACGCGCCTTTTGAAGCGCTCCATCCGTGTCGATGCACGTTTCCTCGCTTCTCTCCCCCGTCGTTGGCGAGATCTGGCGCTTTTGCTCGCCTCCTCATGGCATGCCCAAAGATAAGACCCCGATCAAAAAAGACACTGAGCGCCGTGCTAGAATGAAGAAATACTAATACAATACCGGGTACAGGAGTCCGTTGTCATGAACATGAGTAGGTGGTGGAACAGCAAAGGTCCCCCTCATTTAAGTTGTTGCGCCAAGTCCGTCATTCGTTGTTACAGTTGAGTCGTACCGTAGATATAATCAGGCAAGTTGTCGCTGGCGTTCCCTCCGCAGGGTCTCGAGAACGCCAATGACACCGTTGTTTCGCAGTCGCTCGAGGACAAGGCGCATGCCATCGCGGCTCTTTCCCAGCTGGTCTTGGGTCTTGGTCGAGGCAATGCTCTCGATGCTGCGTTGAATGCGGTTCGTACCCCATCCGCCAGCTACAATGCCAGAGAACCAGCCGTCCTCCTGGACCTGTCCCAGCTTGCCCCTAAGTTTCTCCCCCAATCTTGACCGAAACTGGACCATCGTGGTCACAGTTGTCTCGTTGGGGGACTGTAGTTCGTTGTCCTGAGGGAGGCTGAATCGCTGCTTCTCGATAACTGACAGCACACCAGTGAAGTTGAGGTTGCGGCTTTCACACTGCATCCAGCCTTCTTTTATGTCAACCACGCTCGTTTCAAGAACGTATGATGCTTTGTCGGCACTGCCGCCGCCAGTCACGCTCGTGGGCAGCAATTTATAGACTGCGCCAGGCATGCGGCTCTTCTTGAGGTGGATGCGGGTAGTATGTAGCCGGTGGGTCTTGGGGTCGACATAGCTTTCGATAGTGTCGGTGCTCATGACATGCACGGCGAAGGGGTTGAGCTGGGGGGAGGAGTATCGGAGGAAGAATGCGAGGGTGACGGTCGGGAAAGGGTGGGCGTATGTGTGGTTGGTGGTGTGTGTGAGAACCATTGTCGCGGCTGGGGTGCGGAGGCACTTCCGAGGACAGCGGAGAGGGGCCGAGGGACCGATGAGGTCAATTGAAGCAATTTAGCTGTTTGGAGAGGTCGACGGTGACTTGTGCAGCGGTGAGCTCCAGTCGATTTCCTAGAGCTAGAGCTGGGTGCTCCGGTGGCGATTGATACTCGGTCGGATATATCGCCGGGCGGTTGGTAGTGGAAAATTGAGCCGGGACCCTCGGTTTAAGACCAGCCCGAAAAAAAAGGAAGGAGGATCTCTGGAAGTAAAATCGCCAACGGAAGAAGAGCAAGCTCGCAGCTGTGTCGGGCCGCGAGAGGGAGAGAAAAAAGGGGAAAGAAAAATGGTGGTGAGATGGTGACGACGTAGGAAGGAGAGGGGGAAGAGAGCTCTCGCGACCTCGACAAGCTAAAACCCAGGGTGAGAGATGGGTGTGAGAGACGGAGGGATGAGAGAGGAGACTGAGGCAGTCAAATCGGATGATTGGGATGCGGTGCTACGGCTCCAGCCAATCGAGAGCTCGACGATCGGGCGAACTTTTCTTTGTCATTCTTTGACCGGCAGGGACAGGCCGCCCTGTGATTGGCCCCCGGTGAGGGGAACACTACACATCGGCTCATCTGGGGGAGAGTGTGGCGATTGACACGTGATGCAATCTGCAATTACAGGCGTCATCGTTGTTGGAGCCGCATCTTTAGTTCAGATTGGTCCGTGCGTGAGATCACCGGGCTCTTACATCGTACTCTACCACGGGGCACTCCGCGAAGTCCAGGACGAAATGGCATGTCCATGGATGGGAATTAAGACCAGGTGGTATTTACAGTATTTACAGCTGTAGGTCATTTCGGATGTCTCACAGTTGAAGTCATCGGCCTTGATATTCAAAATTGAAATCCAGCCAATTAACTAGTATATCTAAATTATCCCCTACCAAAGCTCCAACGCCCCTACTTCTATCTGCAAACATCGCTCACATAATTCATACTAACGCCGGCAAACATTCCATGCTCGTGTCCCAAAGCTCGTTAGATCCAAGTCTCGTTCCCGGTCTTTCCAAAGCTTAGGTCAAGAATTCCTCTTTGGCATAGTGTCCCATCACCACGTATCCCTCGGCAAACGACTCCTTCTCCATTCGCACGATGATGGCCGCGTGACTGTGTGAAGCGTTCTGGATCCACACAGGATACTTCCGCCAGCCCAGCGAATCCAGGTTCCGAATCATCTCAAACTGGTGCGGTGTGAGAGCGAGTGTCGGCTGTGCAGGAGTCGAAAGCCTGCGTTCCCTTCGGAGCATAGTAATATCCTCGGTGTCCAAGCCGTCTTCATCTTCATCCTCAGTTGCCAGGTACTCCTGGTTTTGCGAGTTATTGAGAGCCTCGTAGGCGTGCTCGACCTCTTCGCGAATCTCCTTGATCCATACAGACATTCTGTAGTCTTCAATGTTCAGGCCTGCCTTGCCAGTCTCATGCAGCTTAATCCGCTTCGAGCTCCGAACTGTTTGGATGACCGAGTTGATGAGGAAGGCAACCACGCCAATCGGGACGAACACGGCCACTGTCAGCATAAAGGGGATGCGCTTCGCCCACGTTACTGCCGCTGCCGTAACTGTAGATAGGGATGCAGGACTGCGGACCTTGGGACGGGGCGCCACAGGGTTCTTGGGGTCCAGGATTACGCCCTCGAAGCCTTGGAGATAGTTGACTTTGACATTATCCATGTTTGTGAATGGGTCCGTTTTCTGGATGCCTGTTGTGTAGTAGACGGCGCTGCGATCGTTGACGATGTTGGTGTAGAGCGTGTGTCGCTTGAACTTGCGCATTCCCGACATGAAGATGGACTTGGGGTCGGCGAGGACGGAGAGCAGGGGCCGGTCGGTATCGCGGAATTTGTCAATCGTGAAGAGCTGTCGACCTGACATGGACAGCGTCCTGGCACCGAGGACGTTCCAGACGTGGTTATGCCACCCCTTGAGAGGCGTGCGGACACCGAGGTGTGGGCTTGCGAACGTGGTAAAGTTCTGACACGCGCGTCAGCATTGGAGTTGAAGGGCGGATGGGGGCGGGTTTCTGCAGGTTGTACGTACCATGCACTCAACGGTGTCAAGAACACCCTTTGCGTATAGCAAACCGACGGCATACCGCGAAATCAACCCACCGAGGGAGTATCCGACGATGCTGAGCTTCTTGATCTTGCCGCCCCGGCTCTCGATGTCGCGCATTTCCTGTTCAATCTCGGCGCAGACGCGCTCGCCGCCGCGCTCAATACCATCGTAGGTAAAGCTGCCGCTGTTCTGCTTCGCGAGCAGGAGGTAGACATTATCGTGGGAATGCTGTTCTCGGAGCGACTTTGCGATGTTGCGCATGTGGGATGGGTTTCCCCAAAGCTGCATCTCCTATGTTAGTCATGACGTATGCATGGCGGGTTTCCCGGGGTCTTCGGGGTCTTCGGGGGATGGTTACACCGTGGACCAGGACGCAGAGATGATCTGCCTGAGGGCTGCCGCCCGCGAAGTCGACCGCAGTTGCTGTCATGGTGCAGAGAGAGTTGAGAACTGATGCTCGTTAACAATCGGGAAATTCGTGGCAAGATAAATAGACAGGAGAAAAAAAGTTGGGACTCTAGCCCCGTCTAAGTCCGAATGCTCAGGAGATGCGCAGCCCCAACAGTCGGAGTTTCGGGTCGAAGTTGCGCCAGGGGCTCGCGTGCAGGAAAGATAATCAGGAACCCCGCCACTTGTAAGGCTGTGGCTGCGCGGAGCTGGGCAACTGGGCTGAGTTGGGCCAAACTCCGTTCCTTGTAATTCGCAGGTGGGACAAAAGGTGGTGTCTTCTTCTCACAGGGCTAAATTCGGAGCGTGTGTACGTACGTGACGAGACAGGTTCGAATACGAGGGTCTGCCATGAGGGGAGGACAAACGAGAGGGCTTTATACCGAGCGTTGACGGTATGAGATAAGGAATTGAGGGACAAACTATGTCGAGATAGCGTTGCTGCTTGGCTAGATAGTCAATGATATGGGCCGCCGCCAATAACATTTGGCGCCAACTGTTAGGAGCCAGCGCCAGTTTGCAGGCTTGGCCGTATCAGTGATACTTTTTGGCTGGAGCCTGTCTAGTTTGATAGCACATTCCCGTCTCTGGAAACGTGACATAGATTCGAAATTGATGTTGTGACTCTGAGGATACCCAACCCTGAAACGTTCCTATTCATGCGAAGTCAACTATATATGTTTCACAGCGTAGTTCTTGCTACGTAGGTGCTAATCAAGTCGCTACAAGCGTGTGAATGCGTGCCAATGCACAGCCCGATGTCTGCGCCATTCTTTACCACCGCAGGCTCGGAAATTCGACTCGTAGGCCGAAGTCCGGGCTTACGCAGACTCCGGACGAATACACTCGGCGCTCAATGACGATGAGGCGGCCACGCACATACCACAGCCTCACGGGTTGCTGCAGGCGCTGTAACCCCGGGGCTTACAGCGGGGACGCCGAGCTGACGGGTGCGTTTCCACGCGTTGGTGCATGTGGGCCCTGCCCGTGCTTCCGTCTTCAGGGAGCAACCTCCTTAGCTGCCTACTGCCTCAGGCCCAGTGCAACTAATAGTAGCCAGCGGTTGGCCCTCGGCGAGGTGAGCTGCCTCAGGCGGCAGCCACTCACTCACTCACTGTCTCAGCTCTCAACCTCAATCTCCCATGAGAATACATAAACGGTATATGGTTACTCACAAAGAGACAAGCCAAACAACGTGGTTGACAGTCCTCGAAGGATGCAGACTCAAAAAGCAAGAGCCGACTCCCATCACTAGCGCGAGGGTCCTTGTTTGTTCCCTTTATTCCCCCTGCCGCCACCCGTGTCACCGTGACGCCCTGCTTCGTCCCGTCCGTCTCAGCGAGGTGTTTCGTTGGTCGCGATCCATCCTCCAAGCGTCACATTGCACCTCCATCACGGATCACGACTACCACCAAGCCCAATCATTCCCTACTCCGCGGCTCTCTCGCGCTGTTGTGGGCAACCCGTCAGTGAGCTGTGGCAATTTCGTGGCATAGTGAAAACTGCCCGTCCCCAAGAGTCTCATCTGCCAGCATCTCGTCGCCATGAGTCTGTCACTCAAACATATCCCGTGTCCAGCAGGCAACAACTGCACTGCCTTTCTCTGCATCTTCGGCCATGAGAGTGACCGGGCTCCAGCCCAGACTGTGCCTGCCGCTGAGGATGCAGGTAACCGAAAAGAAGGCCAAGAGGCCACCTCATCAAACCAACATGTTCCACGAAAGCGCTTCAAGACAGATCCCGTCCAGTCTTCAGCTTCGTCCGAAACTCCCAAGAACCCAATCAAGGGCTTGACCACCAATGCGGCCCGTACAACAATACCAGCTCCAAGCAAACTAGAATCTGCAACTCGTCCGGTCTCGCCTCCGCCTTTAAAGCGAAAGGTACCACTGACCAAGCGTCGAATCGACCCGTCTGCGACTTCCTCTACTTCAGTCTCAAGAAACGTTTCGTCAAGCAGCCAATCACTCTCTACACCCGGGCACAAAGCCCCCCAGCCCAAAACAAAGAAAGCTGAATCACTCAATCCACGACTACTAAAGAGCTCCCCAGCTAGTCACGAGATCCGTCTCAGGTTATTAAAGATGCTTTACTCAGAGTTTACTCGTCTTAACAAGGACCTAAAGATGGCCGCAAAAGACAAGGACACGCGCCTTCTCATGGCTGAACAGGAACTCATTATTCGAGCTCTAGATGAAGAGCAGCACGCCGCCGTTCATAAGCCAGCCGTCTACACAAACGTCATGAAGAACAAAGTGATGCAGTACAAGCGGATGAAAGTCGACCAGTGGAAGACGGAGCGGGAGGAGGAGAGGCAGAAGGCTATACAAAAACAGAACCCTCAGATCGACGCATCCAACCCGCCCAAGACAATCGACACCGGACTAACGCCAGCTCAAGAACTCCAAATCTCCAGACGCATTTTAACACCTGTTCTCAAGCTATCGGAGTTCGGCTACGTCCCGGATGTGCCATCGGACGAGTCCATCGAAAAGGCAAGGCAGGGCGTGGAGGCATCTAAGGGGTGGGAGAAATGCGACCGCTGCCAACAACGATTTCAAGTCTTCCCCGGACGACGAGAGGAAGACGGTGCCCTGACAACGGGGGGGTCGTGTACCTTTCACTGGGGCAAGACCTTCATCGCCGCCAAAGCGCCTGGGGATCGATCTCATCAGCCCAAAAGATACCAGTGCTGTGGCCAAGATGTCGGTGACTCTGTCGGCTGCTTCACCGGCGACCACCATGTTTACAAAACGACGGACCCTAAGAGGCTTGCGTCTACTCTCAACTTTGCCGAGACTCCAGAAAACCCACTTGCTGCTACTGACCGGGCCGTATGCTTTGACTGCGAGATGGGGTACACTGTTCATGGAATGGAGCTTATTCGGCTGACCGCAACGTCTTGGCCAACTGGGGAGGAGCTTTTGGATGTCCTGGTGAGGCCGCTGGGCGAAATCCTCGACCTCAACTCGCGGTACTCGGGTGTTTGGCCCGAAGACATGGCTCAAGCCTCGCCTTGGTCCTCGGGTGACGACTTAAAGCCGACTAAGAGTGGCGATGAGGACGGCAGTGAGGACGGCGAGCTCAAGCCGAAGAAGAAAAAGCTCAAGATTGTCTCATCGCCTGAAGTCGCTCGAGACCTTCTCTTTTCCCTAATCTCCCCCAACACTCCACTAATTGGACATGGCCTCGAAAACGACCTGAACTCGGTGCGCATAGTTCATCCGACCTTGATCGACACCGTCCTACTGTACCCACACAAGGGTGGTCTACCATACCGACACGGGCTCAAGATGCTGATGGATATCCATCTCAACCGCAAGATCCAGCAGGAAACTGGGCCGAAAATGCTAGGTCACGACTCGGCCGAAGATGCTAGAGCGGCGGGTGACTTGGTGCGACTGAAGGTCAAAAATGTTTGGATGGACTTGCAGAGGCTAGGGTGGAGGCTGGTGGATGGGGAATTTGTGGCTCCCGGGCAGAGCGTCGATGCGAAAACTACGTTGACAGAAGAGTTTATTGAGAATTGAAGATGCCAGGTCGTTGATTTGTTTTATTTCATTACTGTTGCCGGAATAACATGGCTCTCAAGTCGGAGTCAACTCAACCATCCGACTAGGTATGTCGCAATCTCCATCTAGCAAGATGCTCACGACCTACCGTTAGATCGTATGACAATCTCCGGAATTGTTGATAGGTACAAACGATAACCAAGGCAATGGCACCCCGGGATTATTTTGGCGGTCAAGATTTGCGTATTAACATAAATGGCTTCAACTCGGGGTTCGGCTCCATGCCGTATATCTATGACGACACGATAAAAAGGGCCATGTGAGCCAACTTTTGTGAATCGGACCAGAAAATGGTATCATGAACAGTCATCGGATTTGATTGGGATCGTGTAGAGTGAGAGAAATGTTTGGTGTTCCCTTTTGGTCCCTTTCTAGAAATACATGGTCGGTATACGATGGGATAACCTCATCACCAACTATAAGCGGGGAGTTCCCATTTCCGATACATCAGGTGTACAGTTTTAAGCCTTGCCCAGCGAAAGCAGGTACTGGCCGCCCTGGCCGTTCTGGCCTCCGGGCAGATAGGTGACGTTGGGGTTTGACGACAAGGTCGCCGCAATCTCCCTGCTCGCCTCAATCTTTCGGATCTGAATGAGACCGTCACCAGCCTTGGCGATGGCCTTGCTGATGGCCTCGGCGCTCTCGGACTCGCCCTCGGCGCGGATGACGTTGGCCTGTCGCTCCTGCTCTGCCTTCTCGACGATGAAGCGTGCTCGCTCGGCGTCCTGCTGGGCAATCTGCTTCTGCTCGACGGCCTTGGTGAACTCGCGGCCGAAGGTCATGTGGGTGATGGAGACGTCCTCGAGGGCGATGTTGAATTCGGCGGCTCGGCGGGTTAGATCCTCGCGGATGCGCTCTGAGACGGCCTCTCGCTGGGTGATGAGCTCGGCGGCGTCGAACTGGGCGACAATGGACTTGAGGACCTCGTTACCGATGGAGGGGAGGACTCGCTCGTCATAGTCGGCGCCGAGGTTCTGTAAGGTGTTAGATACTGCACTATAGTATAATTGAGGTTTGACATGATGCATCTCACCTGGTAAATCTTGGGAAGAGCCTTGACGTTTGGCCGGTGCAGCACTCGCAGCGTCAAGCTGACCATCTGCAAATCCTTGCTGCCCGTCGTGGTGGCGATATTCCTGGGCTTCGTGCGCACATCAAAGACAATGGCCTTCTGCAGCCAGGGAACAAGGAAGTGGGTTCCCTCGTTGACGACGGTCTCCTTGACTCCAGAGTAGCGATCGAAAATGACGGCCCGCGTGCCGCCTCTGACGTCGAAGATGGCCTGGCTGCCGAGGAAGACGGCGGCCGAAGCCGGCACCGCCATGCGGTACGTCCAGTTGAGAGCCCTTGCCGCGCCGGCCATGGTGTCAGAGTTGTGTGGTTGCGCGTGGGAGCCCGGGATGCGGGAAGAGAGGTGTGAGGTGGTGTGCGTCGTCAGTGTTGCAAGCTTCGGAGTCGACGGCGATGGTGGATTTGAAGCTCTTGCAACCTGTGCCACTGTGCCGGCATCATCCGTTCCGGTGTGCGAATTTTGGTGGGGAGATGCGGCGCTAGTCCCGCTCGGGAAAGCTCGGCTGATGGGGGAGTCGTCTTTGCGTTTTCGAACTTCAACTCGAGAAATCCTGCCCTTCCGCCCTGCCTTGCCCATCACCGAGGAATCCACCACCCCGAATCCCCTGTGCAAATCCGCCAACATGAAGCCCACGCAGGCCCTCCGATCCAACCTCGACCCCCAGAACGGGCAGTACGTGACCCTCCTCGCCGGAAGGGAAATTGGCGCCGTGCCCGGGAGTGCGGCTTTTCCACCTGCCGGAAGCCCGTCACTCCTCGGCCTCGAAGCCAACCGCCCTCCCGCCTTCAATCGCGACGGAATTGTGTGCTAATAAGGAATCGCAGCTACCTGGGCAACTGGGGCCACTTCGGTAAGCGCCTCCTCCCCCGACACTCAATCGAATTGGACCGATCGCTGCGCAACGGACGAAGGGGATGGATGACGCACCTGGATTGTAGCGATTGATATGACAGAAGACAACTGTTCAACATGCATTCAGTGCATTCATCCCCTCATCAGCGCGCCGCAATTGATACCACCGCCAGGGAGAAGGAGGCAACGGACCCAAGAAGCATATGCTAACCCGACGCAGGTGGTGAGAAGCAGCGCGGCATCGTCACCTACGGCCTGTCCGCCAACCGACAGAACCCCTGGGCCGGTTCCGTCCATGCCGCCATTTTCAACACCTTCCGTCGCACCAAGGGCCAAATCTTCTTCTGGCTGCCCCCGATGATTGCTGGCTACTACCTGATGGACTGGGCCACTGAGCGGTACGTATTGAGACATGAGCGGGAGTACAAGTTCATACTAACGATCTCACAGCAACCACTACTACCAGTCTAAGGCCGGCCGTGCTGAGTTCGCTGATGAGGAGGAATAAAGTGTTGATCGAGGGAAGTTCATGTTGCAGCGGAGGTAGTCCTCTGGACTCATTGTACATCATTGCCTAGACCTGGGGACGCAATAGACGATTGTCACAACATTTCATTTGTCATGGAAAGCCTCCAGACTCAATTGCCACATAACAAGCAAGTGAAATGAACTCAGTCAATAACAATTGCGATGCTTTCCTTAGTGAACCTGATCACTTTGCGCCCATCCTCTCGTAATTCAGATTGCCGCGACATTGATTGGCTCAGCGGGTCCGTTCGACCCTTCACCAAGTGTCACGTGGACAAAGCTACCCCGGACCCGGCGCAACGAATCGCCGAGCACCGCGCGGGTAGCTTCCCTGACCGAGAAAAAAAGTTTGGTTTTGCGGAAGGAAATTTTCGAGGTCAGTGGAGGCTCCGACAACCAAGTTCAACGTTTTGCGACCACCCACCGTCCCCCCGATAATCCTCAATTGGCCTGCAGAACCCAGGCCCGTGGACTATCGATATCAATCTCCCCTTCACTAGTCTCCTGAAAAGCTCTTCTCTGCACTCTCAAAGCCGCAGACATGGCCGCCGAGAAGCCTGATAAGAAGGAGAAGAAGGAGAAGAAGCGCAGCGACGAGGCTGGCGTCTCCAAGTCCAAGAAGGAGAAGAAGGACAAGAAGGAAAAGAAGGATAAGAAGGAGAAGCTAGCCGCTGCTCTCGAGGAGAACCTCCAGAAGAAGGATGTCCCCGTCACTGCCTCGAACTCGGACGACGACTCCGACATGGAGGAGGAGAAGGTCGAGGAGCTTCCCCTAGAGAAGACCATTGTGCCGTTCGCCATCCCCGTCGCCGACGAGAAGGGCATGAAGAAGGTCTACAAGACCATCCGAAAAGGTACGTCGAGCGGCAACGCCTGCCCAGATTTCGCAACACGTGCTGACCATCGCCAACCGCAGCTGCCAAGAACAACACTCTCAAGCGTGGCGTCAAGGAGGTCGTCAAGACCCTCCGCAAGTCCCCCCCCTCGGCTCCTGGCTACACCTCGTTCCCCGGCGTCGTCGTCATCGCCGGCGACATCTCGCCGGCCGACGTCATCTCGCACCTCCCCGTGCTGTGCGAGGACCACAACGTGCCCTTCATCTTCGTCACCTCGCGCGCCGAGCTCGGCGCCGCTGCCAAGACCAAGCGTCCCACCAGCGTCGTCATGATCATGGAGAAGGCCGAGGGCAAGAAGAGCAAGGACAAGGCTGCCGAGAAGGACGGCGAAGACGATGGCGAGGCGTTTGGCGAGAACTACGCGTCACTCGTCAAGTACGTGCAGAAGGAGTACTCCAAGCAGGCCACCTGGACCAAGGGCGAATCGTCGAAGGTCTAGAAGCGTCGCCGGTAGCTCGATCTGAGGGAGGAGTGTATGGGAAGAAGGGTCTACGCGTTGGATGTAGATCGATCTGGGTGTACTATACCAGATATTTGGCCGACAGTTATGGCCGAATGGGCTTGGCGGCGTTCAGGTATACAACTGCATTAAAAATGGGAGATATGATTTTTAGAACCTTCGACTGCAGGTACATGGAACGTTGATTTGGCGTGCTTATAGCCGTGAGTTGCGTCCAAACGCTTCCATACTCAATTTCGACGTCTTGGCAATCTCAGTGAAGGTTCCCAAACGAGGCTAGGTCAAACGCTAAGAGCTATGACGCTGACAATTGCAAAACCTTTACACAACTCCAGCCTTGGTCACATTCGTTTCAAAATTGGAAGTTCCCATCTTCATTTTACGTGGTTTATTACTTCGCCGAACGGCGGTAGGTAGGTAGGTACATAATGGTGGCAAAGACAGAGTGAGAAGACTAAGGCAAACAAGCCAGTTCTTTGAATTGAGTTCCAAGTCTCCTCATCCTACTTTCCCAGTTCCTAAAAGCACACAGGGTGGACAGACCCGACTTTCGTTGTCAATTGCCATTGCCCTCCCGTCATTTCTTATGAGTTGCACTCATTCCCATTTACTCAAAGGGGTTGGTTCGGGTTCCCCACCATGTGAGGAAGACTGAGAGACCCAGCGTCTCAACAAGCTTGGCAGCCAGGCTGACGCCGACGGTGTCGAGGGGACGCTTCTCAACGAGGATCTGGGAGATGTACTGCGAAGAATTGGTCAGCCGTTTGTTTCATGATGCACACAGCAAGCAGCTGAAGGAGATGGGTGAGGCAAAACATACACCGGGAGCAGCGGTGGCGAAGAAGATTAAGCTGCCGAGGTAGGCAGCTCCCTTGTAGCTGAGGGTGCCGGTGGCGTTGATGAGGGCACCAACACCGTAGCTCTGCAGCGCGGAGCCAACGAGCGAAGAGCCCCAGGCGAGGGCGGCGCCGCTGGCCTCCTTGGAGCGGATGAACTCCTCCTTGGTGTTGGCCAGCTTGGCGCGGTTGTACGTGGCGCCCAGGAGAGGCGACAGAACAGCCAGCTCGATGCCGTGGTTGAAGGCAGTGCCGAGGGCGATGGCCGAGGGCTTGACGGGGGGGAGGTCTGCGAGGAGGCTGACGTTAGCTTACGTGGGTTAGAAGGCGAGGAGAAGGGAGGGACATACAGTGCAGCGACATGATGATTTGTGTGGTTGGGGTTTTTGAGGAGATTTGTTGAGTAAAGGTATATGTCAAGTTGTGAATTGAGCTTGGGGTCGTGACGGAGATACAAAGAAGGCAATTGCAAGTTCACCAAGCGGCAGGCGAGCCTATTTGTACTCCCGCTCCCGTCTCAGCTCTTCCCCCTCCCTCCCTCTGCAATCTCGATCCGCCCTGATGAGCCCGTGGCTTGCGTGCGACCTGCCCGCTCTCCGCCGTGTCGTCACCAGATGTGATGATGTCACCATTCTGTGAGACACTTGC
This sequence comes from Neonectria ditissima, assembly GCA_001305505.1. Classification (NCBI taxonomy): domain Eukaryota; kingdom Fungi; phylum Ascomycota; class Sordariomycetes; order Hypocreales; family Nectriaceae; genus Neonectria; species Neonectria ditissima. The sequence goes on from LDPL01000014.1 coordinate 852,487, forward strand.
CCTTTGCCTAGACCTAGCCACGGGCTACCCCCCCTAGCGATTGCGGGGGCGGTACCGGGAGATTGCCCAGGTACCTCGCGCGCGCCCCCGCAGTTCGCCGGCATGAGCGTACCTGGCCGGCCCAGGGCTACCTGGCCCGCTAACAGGCGCGGCTCAGTACCTGCGGCCGAGGAGCGATGATGTTCGACGGCGTCATGCTCGTCGTTTTTTTTCCCGTTTGCGCCCCATCGGGAAAAAAACCAAGGCTCGGGCTATAAGCTCCTTTTTTCTTTTCTCGGTTTACCCTCGGCGGTTACTGCCGGGGTCGGAGCTTCGAGCTTTTTTGCCGGGCAAGCTCGTTGACCTCGTCCCGGTCCCGTTGGTCCGCTGCTTTCGGTCGGGCGTGTTCCTGGCCTGGTTTGTCCAGGTCGCTTGTTGCTTGCTGCGTGTTCGCTTGCTGGCACTGGCTTGTGGGCCTGTTGGCCGGCCGCATGCGGTTGTCACTCGGCACCGGATGCAGCATGTCTCACTTCTCTTTCCTGATAGCTACCAACCAAAGCAGCGAAGTGGCCACATGCAAGCAGCAGCAGACCCTGTTCCAAATACGGTTTTGACACCTTTGACACCTTGACGTTTTGACACTTGACACTTGACGCCCTCGTGCTGGGCCGTGGTGGTTGGGCCCCTGGCCTGAGTCCCGTCCAGATGAACCCTGATATTGGCATGTTCTATCCTGTTGGTGATCCAGAGGCTTGGGACATACACAAGGCATACACACGCAATTCTGCATCCCATCCTCATCACTCAGTCAGGTCCCTCCATTCTTCAACTCCCAATCACTCCATCCATCACGACACAGGGTGTTCCTTTTGCGCAGCCAAGCAAAACCCTCTTGGCACGAAATCGCTAGCATGAATTCCATCAGCCGCTGGATATCCCCCATCTCTTCCATACCGTACACTCCTGCCATACAAGGCAACTCAAAAACTCCATGCGTCTATCTGTACACGAGGGTAGGGGCCTATGCCATGTCCATATCCCGTATTCCGACCCCTCTGCCTCTCGTTTCCCAACGTGCCGGTAGCATCCAAAGCCTCCTGGTGAACTTCCTGCCACTATCCCAATACATCGTATATTCTATGCCATGTGCTGTCCGTCCTCGCCGCCGCGCAATGCAAGCAACGCCCGCACATCATGCACGTACTGTAGGCCCTCTAAGAGCGGTACCAGATGCATTAGGTCGTTATCCGTCGGGTCATTGATCCAGCCTTGGATGGGAATCGCATTGTCTAAGTCTCAAGTCAGCATCCAGCCGTACTTTCACATCCCCAAGGTCAGTCCTTACCTTGGTGAAAGAGGTAGCTCAGTGGACTATTGTCCAGAATCATCACCTTACTAAGGTCAGACTCGACCGAGCTCAGGTCCTTGATGAATGCTCCCTGCCGGAACGAGCAGTGCTGTCGGTAGTACCGAGCCGAGAAGAACTTCCTCTCCGACTCCAGCCAGTCAATGACTGGATCAGCATACTCCTGGACTGACGCCGTGAAGACGACCAGGTTGTACCACTTGCACACCCGTCGCAGGAACTCGTCGCAGTAAGGTCGCTTATTGACCCAGTATAGGATGGGATGCTGCGGTCCAATAGACGTCTGTCCGCCGACTCCCACGTAGGTCGTATTCAGGCGTACCTCAACCATGTGTCCTGTGCTCATCCTGCCTCCTTTGGACATGCTGTGAATCAGCGTCTCATCCAGATCCAGAATCAACGTCTTCTGCTGATGCTTTGGTAGTTCAATATTAAGGTATGACGGCTGCCTCCGGGGTATAAGGGGTTGAGGAGGTGCCGGGGTCTTGGGGTATTTCGTAAGGGCGGCGATGGGAGAAGTGGGGGATTTGAGATGCGAGGAGATATCTCCGCTGCCCAAGTCGCTAGCCTTTGTCCTCGCAACGGCGGACTGCGTCTTTCTGTGCTTCCGCTGCCTCAGGGCTTCGTCACTACTAAGTTTGATCCTGATGGATCTCCGGGCTGGTGAGGTTTCCTCTGTGGGTTGCAGCGATTTGGACCGGGCATGCCGACCCAGGCTTCCCGACCGAGACTCTTCCGATTCCGATTCCGATGATACACCTGACGAAGATGTTCCTGTTGAGAGGGGACGAGGTGCTAGGCTCCGATACCCCGATGTCCGGCCATAGCCCGGCTTCTCGGAAGCCGTGTAGGAATCGTCCAAAGACTTGGCATTACTCTTCGTGTGAACCCCAAACAGCTTTCCCAGCTGTGAGAGGGGGGCGAAAATACCATCCTCGTCGTAGAAGCAGGCGATGAGATAAACACCAGGTGAGGCCAGGGTCGCAAAAACCCACCGAATGGAGCTGATGAGGCTTGATGCGATCCCCCGGGGCAACGAATGCCACCAGCTGCTTCGTTTATCGGGCTCGGATGAGCCGCCTAGCAACGGAGTGTCTTCGCGAGCGTGGGACTTTTCAGTATCGAAGCGCGACTCGTCAAGGGTATCTTCGGGGAAGGACTCGGAGTCGTGGGCGGGTTGCCTGTCGTCGGATTGGTCGTGGGAATGGCCTTCGGGGGCAATTCCGATGCCAATGGAACCTATGCTGTTGGATCGCGACTGGCCAGGGCTTGAGGGAGGCGAGACGCGAGACGTGATGATGTTGAGTGAGTTCATCATGAACGGGCGAAACAAGCCATGGGGCATGGGGAAGGAGGCGATGGTCGGCGAGGGAGAGGTGGAGCGAGGGAGAGATTCAGGGAGACCAGGGATTTCAAAGATAGAGAGCGAGAGCGAGGACGACGGGTATGACGGAAAGACTTCGAGGGCGACGGATCGTTTGGCGTTGGGTAATGCGCGAGCCACCAGTTGGCCTCGGAGAGAGCTCGCACAGCAGCTGAGAGGGACGGGAGGGAAACGAGTGTCAAGGACGCAGCATCGAGGATGAGGATTGGGGCGCAAAGCAGCTCGCGAACAGGTCAGGATTGGGATCAGGGTCAGGTCAGGGTCAGGGCTAGAAGTGAGGAACAGCGATCGCCGTGTACGGACGAGGGACGGGAGTACGTGTGGAGCGGGTAGCAGAGCAAAAGGGAAAAGACGACAAGTCCACGGTCGCAGAGTTCGGAGCGGAAGAGAGGCGCCTCAGGTTGTTGGATTTGTGGCGTCGAGCCGAGGAGCCTCGAACCTTGTTGGCGGACTAACCCAAAGAAACGCTTAGTGGGAAGGGTAAGTGCGGCGCAAGGAGGAAGGGGCCAAGGCGGGAGGATGGTTCGGAGGCAGCGTTGCGAAGCGGACGTCTGAGGTATTCGAGGAAGGGAGGAGAAGAAGTGTGGGTGTGGTGGGAAACCGGCGCCACAGCAGAGAAAAGGAAAGACAGCGTGAGAGTGGGAGCGAGCGAGCGAGGGTGAGAGGGTGAGAAAGTGACAGAGTTGGCGTTTTGGGCGCTGGCGGCGGGCGGCGCAACAAGGACACAGGGCGCAGGCACAGTGGTTCGAGGGGTGACGGAAGACCCGTGGACGGAAAACTGACAGAACAAAGAGGGCGACCGGGGGCCTGAGTGGACGGAGGGCGGTTGAGGGATGGTTCACGTGTTGGGGATCGCTTCCATCAGGTGCCGAGAAGGGGAAAAAACCACTTGCTTTGGTGAGCTCAACCACTAGACGCCGGGCTACCCAGGAGCTAATTCCTGTACGGACGGTTGCTGCTGCGCATTGCTGATCTATCTGATGGGGTTTCGGCATTGTGCTTCGGAATCGCGGTATCCCGCGCTTCCCAGTGGACGGTCCGGTGAATGGCATCCCATGGAAGGGAAGATGCCCGCCATGATCCATGATACGGGCTGCCTGCCGAGCCTGACCCAGTACGGACGGTGCCTCATAGAGTACATACATACATGCAGCGGATGCCGGCCGAGGCGCTAGAGACGTGGGAAAAAAACCACCCTCTCTGCAGCTCTGCTGTCTGGGGAGGGGCATCGCGGTGGACGTGGGCGCTGCCAGGCCTATCGCAGGGCGCCCATTCACCCATTGCGCTGCCGCCTCGTCTGCGCATCTCGATTCTGCCCGTGCCAGCATCCGCATGCTGTGCTTGCTCGGTTCCGGGTGGGGATCAATATGTTGCTTAGGGCGTTGGGTGCTTAGCATGTGGTGCTCCGGGAGTTTAGTGGGCGGCCTACGTAGTACGACGCTGCCCCTACGTAATCGCGGCACCCAGTGGGGTTTCCTCTTCCCCTCGGCGTTGAACTGCCAGGGCTCTATCTCTCCTCAACCGTACCCAAGACGCGCAAGAGGGGCGGCCTTCCTAGACATGGGCCTTGACTTGGCAACCTGGGTAGCCATGATTCCTACTTGGGACAACCGTGGCCGACTTGCAGGCCGGTTGCATAACACGTGGATTCCATGGTTTTCCTGTCCTGCTCGTTTTCGTGTTGCTCATTGTCTCTCCTACCCGAAGATGCCGCAAGGGTAATTCCCGCCGATGGAGCCATTGCCCCCCATCAACTGACGAGGAATTCGGTTTGTTTTCCTCGGTGTGTTGAGCACAACAAGTGAGGCGGCGGGGTTGTGACTGGAATTTCTGTAATCAAATTGTGCGGACCCCAAAATGGGCGACGTTTGAAGGAAGACATGTCGCAGAGCAGACATGCGAAAGGGTCTCAGTTCTGGTTGACCTGGTTCCCGCTTCAGAGTCACTCGTGATATCGGTCTTGTTTCGCAATAGTAACGATGGTAACGGAATTGGTTGGCAAGTCGGCTTCAGCGGGGTAATCAACGAATATTTACCCTAACCTACGCACACGCCCTTATCCCAGCTTAGCCCTCGTCTATACCAGGTATACCAGTGGTCATTAGGTATAGAGGCGTTGAATGTTGGGGTCTTGGTAGCCAACGACTGTCAACCCCTCCAGAGTTCGAAATCCCGACAGCTCATACAAAGGTAGCCGGTGAACCACTCCTCAATTCCTACCTAGCCAAGCTGCTAAAATGCCAACAAGGTGGCGGATTCAAGCGAGAACTGCCAGCGCAGCAAAGCATTGATACCCAACATAGGAAGGAGGAAGCCGCACTTGCCCATATCCATAAATGAATAGGCTAATTGTTTGCTTTTATTTCTTCCCTTCCTCGCAATCCCTAGAGTCTAGAATCATCCTGGACCTTTCGCAGCCATGATTCATTTTGTCGGCCGGCAACCCAAGGGAAGGCTGCGGCCGCCCCCACACTTTCCCATTCGCTGCGCAGGTGGCCCTTGCGCATCCCTTAACCTTGACAGCCAGGCGATCGCTGGTAGCCTCGCGCAGAAAAAAAAAAGGCCCCCACGTCGTTGCGATTGACTCACAACTCTCACCAGCATTGCAACGACAGCTTTACGCAGCATTCCCCCTCAACCAGTCGCCCGCAAAACACCCTGCGCGCTCGAGTGCTGTCTCATAGAACTTGCCAGTCCCGTTCCGAAAAAGTGTCCGATTTCCACTACCGAAATATCCCTTCCCGACCCTCCACCGAGTTGTGCAGCCCCTCTGTCACCCCGCGAAACGACATCCCACACAGTATTCGGCTTGGCACCAGCGGACAGCGACTTCGTAGACACCTCCCGAGATGGTTTCCCACCCCACGGGTTACGCGCCCGACCTCGAAAAATACCTGAAAACTCTCAAGGGTCAACTATTAGACGCCTCAGTTGAAAGCCTTATTTCGTGAGTGGTTTCCCTGATCCTTGGACCCGGATGTGGCCTTGGTCTAACCCAGGATTATTAGCCTCCTCAAGCGACGCCAGATCAAGGGATCCGAACCCTGCGCTATCGCAACCGCCCACATCCTCCTCCAGGTTGTCGCCCGCTCGAAATGGCATGATGTCGACGGACTTATCGATAATGTCTCCCGTGTTGGCCGTCGCCTGGTAGAAGCGCAACCCAAAGAGCTCGTCATTGCCAATATTGTGCGGCGAGTCCTGGGTCTCATTCGCGATGAAGCTGCCGAAGATAGAAACGAGGCCGCCAGCGAGACACTCAGCGAAGCTCAGGTGACCCCAACCGATACCGTCCCTCCCTCCGACTCCAGATGGCCCACCTCGACACCCACAAAGCAAGAGCCCGTCGGCGAGCACATCGCAAAGCCGCTGCAAACCCGACCGACTGGGTTGTCCTCATACAGCTCTGTCAACGTCCCCAAGGCTCTCTTTCACCTCCTTTCGGTATCGACTCCCAACGATGCTGAGCCAAACATTCATGGATCTCCTTTCGGCAACTCAGGAGCATCCACGCCCTCATGGCGGGGCCATTATGCCCAGGTCCACTCTCTTAGATCTGAGGTCATTGACGGTATTGAAGAGATCAAGGATGAGATCAGCCAGGTGGACGACCAGATTGCTGCGCAGGCCGACGTTCAAATTCATCCTGGCGATTACGTTCTCACCCACCAGCCCTCGCCCACTGTTGAGCGTTTCATCCTCCGCGCCGCTCTGAAGCGGAAGTTTACCCTCCTAATAGCAACCGCCCCCCCTCGAAAACCGAATTCCGAAGTTCAGCACGCGTCGTTCAGGAAGAAGCTCGCTGCGGCTGGCATCACAGTCATCAACATCATGAATGGCGGGGTTATGGCATACATGTCGCGGGTAGACAAGGTCATCATCGGTGCGAGATCGGTTGTCGCCAATGGAGGTGTCGTCGCGGACGCTGGTGCTGCAGCGGTGGCCCGGGCGGCCAAGGAGCAGGGCAACGCCGTGATTGTGCTCAGCGGCGTATACAAGCTGAGCCCTGAGAACCCCTTTAACGAGGAATCCCTGATTGAATGGGGAGATTCGTCGACTTTCGTGAGCTTTGAGGACGGTGCTATGGTGAGCGGCGTCGAAGTTCGCACCGCCATTACGGAGCTGGTCCCTCCAGAGTTCATTGACACGTACATCACCAATCTGTAAGTCGGCCAACGCTTTTGTGTCTTCGCTGTGAAGAAAATGACTAACCTTGCCTTCTCAGGGGCACACATACGAAAGACCATTTGTCAACCTTGATCGCGGACCACTATAAACAGGAAGATGTCGACTTTCACCTTTGGACTGAGGGAGAGCGGTGATGAGCCCAGCAAGATGGCTAGGGCGCCTGTAGGAGTATCAAGCGGTTAAAAGAGTAAAAAAGCGTCGAAAGCAGAGAGCTGTGCCTGGTGATGTCATAAGTGAGGCGTGGGGTAATGATTTCGTATAATATTGTGAAAGTGAGTGGGTGTGCAGATGTTATCTCAGTGGTCTGACCGATGGAGCTCATCAGCAAATTGTGCCTTTTATGGCTGTTCTGGAGGGGCCCCTGTCAAGTAGATTAACGATTCTACTTGACTACGTCTCCAAGTAGAAAGACGATTCATGGGGCGTTTAGTGCTAGCGCGTGAACAACCCTAGCTCGTCACATTTATGTCTACGCAACATGCCCTGTGCAGTGAGGTACTGTCTGTTGTGATCATACTGGGAGCTTCCATGCGTGAGAGGAATGAATGATGACCGTTCTTGAGGTATGGTGTAAACTGGAAGGCCTGTAAGAATTGGGACGATATCTACCATCCTTGGAAACGATGCTGGGTGAATACGTGGGCTGGAAGCTTGGGCACATCCAAGGTTGAGAGGGAGCCCGTTAAGCTTAGTTCAGCCTTGACAGGCAGGCATGTGGTTAAACGTCTGCCTGGACTTACTGGGGCTGGACTGACGTGACGACATGCAGGCATTCGTACTACCTGTCAGTCGAAGGCCGGGGTAATGAGGTACCATTCGCGTACTTGGGCAAATGCATTACTTTGTACCTACGAATAGATCCAGCATCAGCACTGCAGTCGCTCCAGATGCTTTTAGTGAAGAAGCCGCGAATCTCCAAGCCGCGCTACGAAGAAGCCCGTGCCAAAACCACAGCGTTTTCAATTCAAAGGAGCTTGCCCACTTCACAGCTACAGAGAACCGTTCCAACAGTGGACAAGTCGTCGGATTCCATCGCATTCGGATCCCCGGCAGCAATCACGCTGCTAGGCGGCCTCGTCAGTTCGGCCGCGTCAGCAGCTAGCGGGCGATTGGGCGGGGCTTGAGTCATAGCGGTCCATAGGGCTGTCGGGTGCGAATGCGACTTGCGCGGCCACCCTAGACCGTCGAGGATGCAGGTTGAATAGGACATGCAACCATCGGGATTGGAGAAGACACTACCTACACCGTTTTCTTGTAGCCGAGCTGAAAGGCGGCATGGCGGGGTTTACGTATTAGATAAATCATCCCACCCTGCGCCCAGCTGTGCTTCAACTCCTTCCACACATCCACTCACCTGTTGGTTATACCCAAAGTCATCGACCTATCCTCTTGTGATTCATTTACCTCCAAAAGCAACCAGCTTGAAACACTGTCCTCATTCAGCTATTTGCCCCTGCCCTCATGACCAGCTCTTAGCCCGGGATTCCCCCAATCTATGCCATAAGCTCAGAGCTTCCATCCTCATCCATCATGACGAGTCCATCGCCAAACATGAACGACTCAACCCCCGACGCCCGTCCGTCCTCCAGCTCCCACCTCCGTGTCAACGTCGAGGACGCACCGCCGCCGCCCTACTCCGAGACGGACATCTACTCCACCAGCTCCCCCGGCGCCCGATCGCCGCACTCCCCCTCTGGCCCTCCGTCCGCGGCGGCTGCCGACTACGCCGCCTCCCGCATCTCCTCCTCCTCCTCCACCGACGATGCCATCATCTTCACCCCGCCCCTCACCCCTCGCACATGCTCCAACGCCAACTCCTTCGCCGTCCCGCCCTCGCCCAGCGCCGCTCTGTACTTCGACGGCCGGCCCGCTGCCTCGCCACCGCCCACCGAGCCCCTCGTCCACAGCGTCACCGTGCAGCCTGGCTCGAGGCCCGATGATCTTCCCTATCCCGCCGACTGGGCCGCCCGCGACGTCACCGCCCAGGATTGGGCCACCTTTGTGAACTTCCTCATCCCGCATCACGACACCGAAAGCAACGAGGCCATCCTCGGCGAGAAGGTCAAGTCTGACGATGGCGAGGTGCGCGGAGAAAAGACGCCCATCGATGAGAGCGTCAGGTCCGGCCGTCCCGAACATACCACAGACCCCGCCGAGGCAATGCGCAGGCGCGCCGAGGCCGAAGCCACGGTGCAGCAGTGGAACGACGGTTTCTTTGCACGCAGGGGTGTCCGTGTACAGCTCGAGCCTCCGGTCGGCCAGGCCCGGATGCCCGGAGCCTGGGACACGGCTTTCGACGGTCCTCCATCTGCGACAGCTGGCACCGCAGCAGCGGGACATGGGCCGCAGAGAGAGGGGGGGCCATCGCAGCCGCAGAGGGGACCTGGCTGGCGAGGGTCCTTTGGCGGCTTCCGGATCGATAACGACAGTGTCCGGTGGGGAGATAGCTTCGTCGCCGACAGCAACGGCGTGCGGATTGGAAGTCTAGTCGTCGACAACAACGGCATCCGCGTGGACGGCCGCGGGGGTGGCTGTGGAGGTACGAGATCTGGCCCTCCCGGTCGTGGTGGTCCACCTCCCTTCGGCCACCATCACCCCCCTCCAGGCTTCACCCCGGGCCCGGCCCCGTGGTATCCGGACCGTGGCCGCCCCGCCATGCCCCACCACGACGGCCCCGCATCCCGCTCGTCCTCCGTCTCGTCCTCCAAGTCCTCCCACTCCTCCAAGTCTGAGTCCTCAATCGGCTCGCTCCCCGACTACGATGACCTGCGCGACCAGCAGCTGCCCGTGTACGTGGCGCGGCTGCTGTCGTGGACGGCGCGCCCTGCCGAGATGCGCACTAGAGCCGACGTCAAGCAGCTCCGCAGCGAGATCAAGGCGTGCAAGGCCCAGGCCGCGCCAAAACTCGAGGAGGTCGATCGCGCGATGCTGCGCGCCCAAGTCAAGGCGCTGTCGCAGCAGTGGCGGGCGGTGAAGAAGCAGCAGAGAAAGGATCGGCGGGAACTCAAGAAGGATCGCAGGAAGAGGAGAAAGGCGGAGCGGAAGGAGAGGAAGCAGCAGAAGAAAGACATGAGGAGGGCTCAGAAGGATCACCGCCGAGGACATGGCGGCCCTTCCCAACCGGGACCGCACGTTTACGTCCCTCCTGTCCATGTTCCTCCTGTCCATATTCCTCCTGTTCACGTTCCTCCTGTTCATGTTCCCGCGGTCCATGTGCCCGGGGTTCATGTGCCTGCAGTGGATGTCCCTCCCGTGCACGTTCCTCCAGTCTCCGTCCCAGGCTTCGGCATGCCGGGATGTCATGGCGGCTGGGGAGAAAGGCGAGGTTGGGGAGGCGGTCGTGGATGGAGAGGAGGTCGCGGCCGCGGATGTCATGGTCGAGGCGGCTTCTTCGGCCCTAGTGGTCCGTTCGGACCCCCGGCCGACCGCGAGAACCCCAGCGGACCTCTGGGCCCCGACGGCCCCTTAGGACCCAACGGACCGCTAGGCCCGGGAGGTTTCTTCGGCAACGGAGGACCATTCGGCGGTCGCGCAGGCCGTGGTGGGCGTGGCAGCGGGCGCGGGTTCGGACGAGGCGGCCGCTTCCCGGGCTCTTGGCCCGAAGACGCCAAGGACGACGCCGACCTCCCGCCGCCAGGACCAGCGTCTGCGGAAAAGTACCGCACCCTCGCCGGGCTGGAAACCGAAATTGAATCCAAGCAGGCCGACATCACCAGCACGAGCGTGTCAGAGGGAGAGCGCCACGCCGTCAAGAAGGAGCTCGAGTCGCTGCTCGAGACGTTGGAGAGGTTGAGGGTCGAGGCCGATGAGGCATATGCGAGGGAGCTGGCTGCCAACGAGGGCCAGTCTTAATCATGTCGGCTTTGATTTATTTTTCTTTGAAGGAGGGGTGCCTGGATCTTGGATGCAATGGTTTACGGGAGATTATTATTGATTCTTGGAGTTGGGGATGGGTTGGCAATGAACCCCTGGGATATGGCTGTGCCATTATGATGAAGGATGTGGATGTGTAGTACTAGTCAACAACCACTTACAAAATAACTACCCACAAAAACACAAAAATAGTTGGGCGCTTTGGTCTCTCAAGGACATATCGTCTTTCTCGTTATCCTCGTGAATGCATGCCAAGTCGTGAGATGCTTCACCGGCCCTCACATATTTTGTCTATCCATCTATATGTACAATATCCGCCGTCCCGCTAGATGCACCTTGCGTTCTCGGCCTCACAAAGCTTTTCCTTTTCTTTTCGCCCAGAGCAACTGTCTCCTTAGTTCTTTGACTCGTTCTTCTCCACCAGCGCACCGACGCCTAGGCCCCTGCCCATGGCAACCTTGATTTGCCGGTCTTCCTTCTTGTCCTTGTCGGCTTCCGGGTCGCGGCCGACCTCGCCGACAGCGTCGCCCTCGTCAACGGCTTCGGCGGTGGCAGCGTCCTCGGCGGCGATGGCCTCGTCGACCTGGGCGCGGATGCCGTCGAGGTCGAGGCGCATGCAGAAGGCGTCCTCGCCGTCGGCGTAGTACTTGGCCTCGGTCTTCTCGTTCTTGAAGCGCAGGGTGTCCTCGTACAGGTGGCGGGCGGCGCCGTTGGAGACGCGGACGTGCAGGGAGACGTACTTGGCGCCAAAGGTCTCAACCATGGCGAGCTCTGGATCACGGCTGGGTTAGCTTTTGGATGATGATGATGATGATGATGGAGCGGGCAGGAAAGCCAAGGGGGGAAACAGCTTACGGCTCTGTCGCATGAGCTTCTCGGCGATACCCAGGCGGCGGTGGGTGCGCATGACGCTCAGGCTGGTGATGTGGCCGTGGGGGATGCCGTCCGAGGGCTCCTCCTCCATCTTGGCAAGGACATAGCCGACGATCTTGGGGTACTCGTAGGGGTTCTTCTTGGGGCGCGAGACGTCGACGGCGACGTAGCTGAGCTGGGGCCACGAGAGCGAGTGGTACAGGTAGTACTTGAGGAAGTAGTTCTCGGGCAGGTTCTCGAGGTTGGCGTGCTGGATGAGGGGCAGGTCGGCGTTGGTGAGGAGGCGGATGTCCATGCTGGGCGGTGGGAGCGGGAGGACGGAGGAGGAGTGGATCTGGTCCCGGAGGCGGAGGCGGCAGAGGTTGAGGCGACGGGCGGGCGGGCGGACGGACGGCGGGCGTCGGTCGAAGCGTGTCTGGACGAGGTGGAGGTGGATGTTAAGGAGCGTGGTTTGGCCTCTGCCGGATTGAGGCTCCCAGTGCAAAACGAGGGTCCAATTTTCTAGTGGCGGGCAGGCCTGCCGTCCAGTGGAAGATACCCCGCCAACAGGGCCCCAAGCGCTGCAACACCGGCGGTCCAGCGTCGGAGTTCGGGACGTCAGCCACCGGGGCGCCCCACACCGTGAAAACGGAGCGCCGTTCCAGTCACCAACAATGAAACTCGAGTCCGCCAACCCAAAAAAAGAACACGCGGCGAAAGCAAAAACCTACCAACACACAACAAGTCGGATGCCCGCTAAAAATGTTGCCCGTTTACAGTGGATAAACCGGGGCGCGCTGCTGCACCACGGGACGGGCACCTGACCCTGAAGAGGCAATTACCTCTCCTGGACGACAGCCGCGCCTCTCAGCTCCAGGTCCAGCCGCCACGGGTCGGGGACTAGATACGCCCAACGCCTGCCATCATTGGCGCGCGAAAACAGGCCCTGTGGGGTTTCTTTCTTTGCTCGATGGATGGGCGTTCTCGTGAGAGAGGGGGAGGGGAGGGCACATGTTGACGATGGAGACAGACTGCCCGCTGTGGGTTCGTGAGTTTGCTTTGCTGCGTGCTGCGTGTTGGGTATAAAGAGGAAGAGGATGCCCAATGTCGTTGATCTTGAGTGTTGAAGGGCTCAACTTTCCTCGTCCTCGTCTCCGTCTCCATCTACAAATCTCCCATCTCGACGTCGTCGCCGGCTAAACTCATTGATACCCTCTCCCTCCCACCTTCAACTCCAAACCCGCACAATGGCTCTTCCTCTGACCGGAAAGCTGGCCCTCATCACCGGCGCCTCAAGAGGTAAAAACACCCCCCATGTCTCTCTCCCCCTTTGCATGTACACCCTCGCTGACTCCCTCCCGCAGGCATCGGCCTGGCCATCACTAAGACGCTCGCCGCCCGCGGCGCCAACCTCCTTCTCGCCTACACGTCGGAAAGCTCCGCCGCGTCGACGGCCAAGCTGGCCGCCGAGCTGGCCTCCAAGCACTCCATCAAGGCCGTCCCCGTGCAGGCCGACCTCAGCACCGTCGCCGGCCCCGCGTCGCTCATCGCCCAGGCCGCCGCCGCCTTCGCCCCGCTGCGCATCGACATCCTCGTCAACAACGCCGGCGTCGCCCTCAACGACAAGGTCGTCGAGGTCAAGCCCCAGGACTTCCACCGCACCTTCGACGTCAACGTCCTCGGCCCGCTGCTGCTCGTCCAGGCCGCCGAGCCATACCTGCCCACCGACCGCTCCGGCCGCATCATCAACCTCAGCAGCGTCAGCTCCAGCATGGGCTTCGTCGGCCAGAGCGTCTACGGCGGCTCCAAGGCCGCCGTCGAGGCCATGACGCGCACCTGGGCCCGCGAGCTGAGCGAGCGCTGCACCGTCAACGCCATCAACCCGGGCCCCGTGCGCTCCGAGATGTACTCGCGTAACTCGGACGAGTTCAAGCGGCTCATCAAGCCCTTCATCCAGAACGCCCCGCTCATGGCCGCTCGCGAGGGCATCGACCCGCCCGAGGTCGTCGAGGACGCCAAGACCGCCGGTGGACGCGCCGGTGAGGCGGATGAGATTGCCGGCATCGTGGCCATGCTGTCCGGCCCCGAGAGCGCGTGGTGCACCGGTCAGGTCATCTGCGCCAACGGAGGCATGATCTTTGGCATGCAGTAGACGGCGAGATTTGCCGAGAGAGATTCGAAGGACGGCGTTGAATGCACGGATGGGATTGTTTTAATACAAACAGCAAATATGCTTTAGATCTGGAAAATTAGATGAGCTGGTAACCAAACCTGCGATACAAAGACTTCGTAGCGAATGCGCCCGTAGGTTATTTGGTCATCGACCTTGTAAGTCGTGCAAGTAGGCCTACCTGCCACCCATTGTGGCGGTACTGACTGCCCCGCCATCTCCAGGCGGTAGCGCAAATTCTGCCGTCTTCACCCACTCGCCCACCCGCTCACTTACTCATCCAAGCCATCAACCATCATCCCGTCAAACAAGCCCAGCAATAATAGATAACTACGCTCCTCGCAGCTGCAGCCCAAGACCAAATCCCACCATGGCCTCCGACCCCCTAGAAGACGTCTTCAACATCGAAGAACGCTTCTACAACGAAGGATACGAACAAGGCCTCCGGGACGGCGTCCAGGCGGGGCGCATTGAAGGCCGCTCCTTCGGCATGGAGAAGGGCTTCGAGAAGTTCCTCGAGAGCGGCCGTCTCGCCGGGAAGGCCGTCGTCTGGGCAAACCGCGTTCCGCCGCAGGCAGTTGGCGCAGCAGGTGCCAAAGAGCCGTGTACACTGCCCCAGCTCCCGAAGAACGCTCGACTGGAAAAGAACATCAACACCCTGTACGCCCTCGTCGAACCCGATACCCTGTCCACCGCCAACTCGGATGAGGCGGTGCAGGACTTCGATGACCGGGTCAAGCGGGCGCTGGGAAAGGCGAAGATTGTTGAGCGGATGGCGGGTGGGAGTAGTGCAAAAGAGGCGTCCTGAGAGGCGCCTCTATGCTTGACATAACGATGAAGGATTTTTGGGCGTTCAAACACCGGGTTGCCATATGGCCTGCAACATAGATGGAGCACATAGACGGAGTTTTGGGGTTCGTTTCATGAACAGAAAAAGAAAGCATCTGCATTGTCACTGGGAAATCTATACCCTCACTACCGCGCACTTGTATACACAATGGCTTCCTCCGCACTTATTTTATTTGAACGACCTGCAGGGGTATCTGTCATATGTTAGCACGCTCGTCATCTGGCCATCTATGTTGCAGGACAACCTACCCCTCACCATAGGACGTATCCGTAACCTCATACTTGTGCACAGCCCAGGCTCCCGACGCCAGGCTGGTGCCACTGGGCAGCGGCGGTAGACCATCCACAAAAACGTCCTTTGTGACGTCCTTCGGGGCCTTCTCCAGGGCCTTGGCCAAGCCGGTCTCGGCCTCCTGCTTGGCAACCACGAGGGCCTGCTCGCCAGCCTCGCCGATGAGGTCGACCTTGGGGGCCGCGGCGCTGCCAACGCTCAGCAGCGAGGCGAGCTGTGCCTGGTTGACGACGCTGAGCTGAGGGTAAGAACGGCGGGAGTCGCGCTTCCAGTAGGGGTTGCCGGCGATGTCGCCCGCGGGCAGCGTCACGGGGTCGTCGTATCCAAGGGGATCGTTGGAGCCCGGGGCCGGGTATCGGAAGTGAGGGTTGAGGGGCACGCCGTTGGAGCGCTCGGGGTCGATGGCGAAGAAGCGGCGGACCGTCTCCCAGATCCCTGTGGACTGGAGGGTTTGTTTCTGCGCGGGCTTGTCAGCGGCTGTGCCTTCTCCCGTCCGGCTGTCGTGGTGGTAGGCCGGGCGAGGCAATTCGGATGGACGGGCGGCCGGTCTGCAAGCCATTGGGCGGCATTGGGGTTCGTTGAAGGGGGGCTCGGCGTACCTTGGCGAGTGTCATCGCCTCGCCGGCGACTTTGGCCACCGCTTGAGTCGACATACTAGCGGAATGACGAGTTGAGGGCGGTCGTTGAGGTTCAGGTGATGCAACTGTTTGCAAGTGGAAATGGAGTCGTGATTATTGGCCGGAGTCTGGGCGTCGGTGTTTAGCCGACGCTCTGCCGCATTGGCCTCCGACATGCCATTTTGCCTACCCTATACAATAGCATTGACTTGTGTCTGGTGTTAAATATTGCATAGCGGATTTATAATGTTACAACTATAAGCTTACTTGAACTATGCTCGTTGTTATGTGAGGAATTAATTCTCGCTGGGGGTTCAACGTAATTTTGGAAAACTTTGAGGTCCCTAGGTTATGGTGCTTTCCAGGTGAGAAGCTGGTACCTTGATGGCCTCCCGGGGCAAGGTAGTTGTCATGCGTTCACCAAGGACGACAAGCTGGATGACAACCACTAGACATCATTAGACGAAATAATCGGGTGAAGAGTACAAGTAAAACTCCCATTTGTTAAAGAGCTCTAGCTCTTCTAGGTGACATCCTAATTGCCAGCAGCCATCTGATGTAAAAATCCAATACCATCTATTGTCCTTACATGAACCTGCTAGCAGAAACACGAAACCGCAGCCTTGCTTAGCCTATAGAAATCAATCCTGTCCTAACCTCATTACTTCCGTCCCAGATCCAACATCGACATCGTAACAGCATCACTTATCGGCCAGCTCCTTCACGAGCGCCGTGACCGTGTCGACAGTGCCCTGCGGGCTACCGGCCTCGGCAACGAGCACCTTGCCATCCTTGTCGACGACGAAGACGCCCCGCTGGGTTCCGTTGGGCACCTTCTTGAGGCCGATGGCGGTGATCAGCGTCTGCTTGGGGTCGCATAGCAGCGGGTAGGGCAGCTTCTGCTTCTCCTTGAAGGTGGTGTTGGCCTTGGGCGAGTCCTTGCTCAGCCCGTAGATGGCCAGGCCGCCGGCCGTCAGCGGCTCAAAGGCGTCGCGGAAAAAGCAAACCTGCTTGGTGCCTGTGGCGGTGTTAGTGGCATGCTAAGAAGACGCTGTGGTGTGTTCGATGTCGGGGCAGCTTACATCCAGGAGTGGAAGCCTTGGGGTAGGTGAAGAGAACGACGCCTGATCCGCTCTCGTCAACCAGCTTCTTCAAGGTGGTCTTCTCGCCATCGTTGGTCTCAATCTCGGCGCCGAAGGATTCCAGGTCGATGATGTCACCAACCTCGACCTTACCGGCCTTCTTGGCCTTCTTGGGCTCCTCCTTGGGCTCCTCCTCCTTGGGCTCCTCCTTCTTGGGTTCCTCCTCCTTGGGTTCCTCCTTCTCCTCGTCCTCGGTCACGTCGTCCTTGGACTCCTCAGCGACCTTCTCGACCTTCGCCGCGGCCTTCTTGGAGGGCGCAGGCTTGGCGGCCTTGACCTTGGCTGCAGCAGCGGCCTTGGCCTTGGTGGCTTTGGGAGCAGCCTTCTTTGTCACGGGCGGGGGCGCCGGAGGCTCGCGGGCCTTGCGCTTGCGCAGCTCGACGGGCATGATGAGATTGTGGATGGGGGGTTTTTCTGGGAGAGGGGGGCAAAAGGTTCGCGATGCGACTGCGACTGTAATGCGATGCGCAACGCGTATGCGACCAGGAGTTGTTGGGAAGCGACGGGAGATGACGTGCTTGCTCGTCCTTTTAGATATGTAGGCTCGGGGACTGTCGCAGGCCGTGGACGCAGTGACTGGACAACCGTGGGACGAGTTGAGCAGAGGGGAAAAGGGGCTCGTAAAAATAAACAAAGGACGAGGTTGGGCGCGTGGGAAGAGAGAGAGAGAGGGAGAGAGAAAGCGAGAGAGCGAGAGGGCGAAGGGGGGGGGAGCGACGCGGCGCAGAGCGAAACGGGGAGCGTCCGTCGCAGTCGCAGTCGCAACAGCAAGCAAATACGGAGTAACCTGGTTACCTGCGCCTGGCGCCTGCCATCCATGGAACTGCGTGCCCGCGCTGCTGCCCAGTCGGCCAACAACAAATTCGTCCTGTACCTAGTAGGTAGGTACCTTAGCACCTTAGCGGGCTAGTACCTTGAGAAACTGGAGCAACCGCAGCACTGCAGCCAACCACGGCGGCCTGCGCTCGTGGTAAGCTTCCGGGAGCTTGGGCCATCGGCAGCGGGCAGCGGACGGGCGCGTGCGCTGCGGGCCCATCTTTCGCTTAGATGTCGAAGATTGTCTTGTCTGTTCTGCGTTTTGGACTGTGGGGGGATTTTTGGGGGGGGCAGGCCGCTAACGGCAGCGCGATCCGATACAGGAATCTGCCCTACCGTTACGCAACCGTCTATGCATCAATTGCAGCGATGCGCCTATGCGGGTTTTCCCGCTGCGAGCTTGAACCACAATCACCTGTTGCTAGCGTCAGCAGCATCACTGCAGCCAAGCACGGTTCGGAACAACCTCCCGATACTCGACTCACTCCCACCAAACATGGACCCTCGGGTAAGTCCCTGCTTCTTTCAATGCTAGATCTCGTAATTCGATCTTCACATGCTGAATTCAATCCGTGTAGATGCTCATGGCCCCTGCGGCCGCCTTCACAATGGCCTGCGTATTGCTCGCGTGAGTTGACATTAAGTGGCGTGGTTCTGGTTTTGGGCCATGTCGGGTAGACTTGAGTCTTGAAGCTGATAGAGGCCTGCATCCCGCAACAGGTATACGAGATCATCTATCAGATCCGCGAGAGAAGAAGCGGTGCGTCACTTGTCTCAAAAACACCTGCCCCTTTCTGGGTGCTAATACTGGTCTTAGAGGACTCATAAACTTGGACAACGACAACGACCACCAAGGCCCGAATGAGATGTCAAGTAAGACTCAAAAGGCTCATCGCCGCATTACTTGCAGTTTCTGATAAGGCGCATGGGAGGCGAGAGCATGTTGTATCATTTTTGTCTTTGTTTGTGCGACTATAGAAACATAAATCCCCATGATCTCTCTCAAATTTCGTCGTGTAAGTTTGAAGGACCTCGGTTCAGAGGCAACTGCAAAGGTTCCGGTTGATCGGAGTCTTCACCGGCAGCTAGTCTCACTGTCACTTTGCAGCGCATCGTCCCGGAAAAACCAAGGGCTGCCTCCTTCATGCACTGACATGGAAGCCTTGCGAGTGTGTTTGAAGAAACCAGTTGATGAAGCCAGCCAACTCCCCTTTGCTATGGACACCTGCACCAACGCGATATGCTGCATCTTGCCATCCGCACCGCATGCCGTATTTCCGTTCCCCAACCAAAACACTCCCCTCTTTCTCAAAACATGCAATCTGAGAAATATCCTCGTATGCGTATGTGACGAGTGAGTGCGAGTACGAGCATGTGCTGTTACGAACGCAAAAAGACAGCGAAACCTGACTGAGCCCTCCGTCCATCTGTGACCCATCTGAACCAAGATTTGTCTAAACCTACAACCGACCAAGGGGTATCTCAACCTTGTTCCGTCCTCGGGGCCCCATCCCGAGTGAATCCATGTGTACGACCCCGCGGCCTTCAGAAACATCCCCCCTCCTTTGAACACCTCGCGTGTATGAAGTCCGACTCTGCTCTCTGTATTTACGGCTCTGGATTTTGTTTTGACAATAGTATTCGGGCCTCGGCCCTCGTCTTGTTGAGATGTCCCATGACATATTCGTACGTCAACATGGTGACAGTCGCGGCGGGAACGGCTCGCATCATGTTGGTCCCCAACCCGGCGTAAAATGCCCTCCAACCTTCCTCTTGGAGTATCGTCCGGAAAGTGCTCGCTACACCTCTGTACTTGGGTGTCTCCACTGGCACGCGTTGAGCAGGGCGGCCGGGTGTCACGCCCATTCCCTGGACAAACTGCTCTCCAGCAACTGGGCGTCGCTGAGTTTGTAATCGAGTCCGGATGACCTCGTGAGGGTATGTCGCACTGCTGGCAAGGATCTTGGAGAGTATAGAGGCCGAAAGAATGCCTGTCCATTGAGCGCTTTCGCCCTCAGCAGGCGCCTCACCCATGCCCTGGCCCGTGAACGACGTCTTGAGAAATTCGTATGTCGGGAACTGGACTGCCACGTGTGTCAAGCCAAGCAAAGCTGGTGTCAGACCAGAATAGAAGGAAGCAATGCCTTCAGAAGTGTACATCTTACGGGCCGCATCGATTGTTGATCGGTAGTGCCATGGTGTTTGCAATGTTGGCCGCGCTGTCGGGGTGGTTCCAGGCTTGGGCCATAAGGACTGAGGTCGCGAGACAGCGCTTTGAGACATGAGCCGGGTTTTGATGACCCAGATCGGGTTCGTGACGATGGTACTGCTGGCACCAGCTATTATTGAGGACCAGAAGCTGATGACGTTTTTGTTGTCTGAAGCGCAAGAACAAGATTAGCAGAAAACATTTTGCATATCCGTCCTGGTATGAACTTACCATAGTAGTCTCCCAACCAAACTTTGCTCTTATTGTAAACTGTAAACCACACAGCCCATGTCGGTAGGTATCCCATTACGATAGGCCCTAGTCCGCGATAGAGCCCCCGAATACCCTCCTCGCGCCAGATGACACTGCCCGTGCCGATTAGGCCGTTATACATCTTAGGATGGCCGACATGGCGTCCCTTGTCCACCGGCATATAACCACCCTGCGCTTGTAGTTTTGTTTTGATGACGTCGAGCGGGCAGGTGACGATCCCCGAGGTGAAGCCACCGATGGCACCGGCGAGGGCGTTGAATTGCGAATCGGAGGCGTTGAGAGTCCATCGGTGCATCCGGGTCACCGGCATGTGGTCGTACATTTGGGCGTCGGAGGCGGCAGCGATGGTGTAAGGGGATGCAGCATACTCTGGAGATGGGCCTTCGGGGGAGTGTTGGTTATGAGACGACATTCCCTCCGGGTCTCGTTCGCTCGTGGTTTTGGTCGCTTCCGCTTGGTCGATGTTTGTCCGTACTGATTGACTCTGTCTTGGTGGGAATATAGTGATTGCTATCGGATGCCGGACTTTGGTCCTTTGCGACAACGATAACTCGACCAGTCGTCGTCTTTTCTGCCGTCGTTATCCTAGCTCCGACCGTGGGGCAGGCCCGTCAAGGATCGCCGGGTTGGATGCTATCAGCGAGCAAAGAGAGAAGCTGGCTTCCCTCCCTCGCTCTCGGGGCCGTATATTCCTCAGCAGCCAAGTTTCCCCCCCTCTGCGAATCCGATACCGATGCCGATTCGGCCTCCAAAAAAGCCTGTCCGTTCGACGTTGTCTCGTGCCGGTATAAGAGGCCCTTCGCTGCCCGGGTGCTGGTACTGCGGGGGGGAAGCGCTCCCACGCGCCGTGACCGTTCCCGATTAGCGATTGGCGCCGGCCATTGACCTGGGCAGAGACTTGAGGGGATTCGCCCGGGTGTCGGAGTGGCCGGAGACGGTGAGGACGATGGGCGGAGGAAACGGGGGGAAGAGAGGAGGCGAGGCGGCCCGTGGAGGAGGAAGCGGGAGGATGAGATGGTGGAGAGAGAGAAGATGGGAATCCAAGTCGAGTTCCAGGGCCAAGGAAGAAAGGCGGCGGGCGGCGGGTGGATGACGGGGTCGGGCGGTGGGTGGTGGTGGGGGGGAATACATACTGGGGAGACCTCCCGGGCTTCCACCACATGCCCACTACCTACCTACCCGCTGTAAATGACCTCGAGTAGCCCGCCGGGAGGTGCTGAGGCACCAGTGTGTGTAGCGTATGCAGCGCCTGGCGCCCCTGGGCGTAAAACCTAGCAGCGGGTGGGTTCCAGCGGTCGCCAACGTCCAGTGGGCCCCGCTGCGAGGTGCAAACGCGATCCGCCAGCGCTGCGAGTAGTTTTTCCCAGCCCCGAGCTCCTCGCCCGCTACAAGCCGGTCCCGGCCAAATACAAATGACGCAGACCGGTGCTAATCGACACTAGAAAAGACGGCATCTTGGTGGGTGTTCTCGGGGGCCGTGTCTGCGTACGACAGCAACGGTTGTGATAGTCGCCATCCCAACTCGGGCAACAAAGGGAAGCACGCCTCGGTCTCGTGGGTGCGATCGACTGCAGCGTGCAGCGACCCAACTTGTCCTGCAGGTCTTCCGTGCGTCGGCGGCATGTGTATCTCTCTTCATCCCACGCCGACATGGCTTATCCGGGTTGGCGTGGGATGGCATGCGAAAGACCAAACCGCGAGTCGGCTTCTTACAGGCTTCCCCAGATGGATAGGCCATGTGCAACTCCGCGGACGCATTCACATGGGATAACGTTACGATATTGCTTCGTCAAAGGCAATCCAGGTGACTCAATCGAAACAAGCATTCAATGCAGTCACTTGGTTGCATTGGTGGCCACCCGCCCCCGGTCAATCGTCATCGGCATCTGTCTCGACCAAGGAGGTGCTGCTCGCTCGCAACTGGCCGTACTCTTCCGAATGCCGGCTTTGCACGGAACAAACGGAGGCACAACCCCACATCTCCCTTGCTGCACCCCCACCGTGACCGCATCCGCTCACCCATCCCTCCGCAAGGCCGTCCGCCCGTCTCAGGCTCCCTAGAGAAATGGGCAAAAACGGCCGAATCACGTGAGGTGTCACGCTCCCTCCCACAGTCCACCTGTCGCCCCACTCCGGCCAACGAGCAAACGAGGATGCAGGAATGGTCATCAAAGCGAACTGCACGTGATGTCCCGAGCTCTCCCAGAAGATTTGCTCCCTCAGCCCATCCATTTCGCGCATTCCCGAACCCGACGAACGACGGAATCGACGACGCCCTCCAACCCGACCTCACCTCCCCGTCAATCCTCGACCATGAAGTACTCGCTCGCCCCCTTCATCCTGCGGAGGCCCTGGCTGGCCCGGCTCTTCAAGCCCGCTGCCAGCTGGTACGTCAACGCCGCCGGCTACCGCCAACTCGGTTTGAGGTACGCGAACAAAACCCCCCCTTCGACCGAACGATGCGAATCCAGCGACACACAACACCCAATTGGGCTATCCCGGACACCTACGGCCCTCCATGGCTTTGACATGAACTCTTTTCGCTGACCGGGTTCGTCAATTGATGTAGATACGATGACCTTCTCGAGGAGGAGAATGACACCGCCCAGAAGGCCCTCAAGCGAATTTCCCCTACCGAGTCTTATGAGCGAATCTACCGCATCCGCCGCGCCGTTCAGTGCAGTTACCAGCACAAGCTGCTCCCCAAGGACCAGTGGACCACCACTGCCTCTGTACGATCCCTCAGCAGTCGCCACCGCGGCCCTGGACAATCCCGGCTAACCGTTCCTGTAGGATGCCCGCTACCTACAGCCCGTCATCGACGAGGTCAACGCCGAGGCGGCCGAGAAGGAGGAGCTCGACTCCATTGCCGTTATCCGCAAGAAATAAACGGTGCAATGGAGTTTACAGGGGAATGAGTATTGTACAGAGTACGGGGTTGGGTGTTTTGAGCGCGAAACGGCGCTCTAGGAGCGAATGGCGACCCAGATGGACTAGACAGTCTCGTGTATCCTATGTATAGACGTCGTCGTACCGAATCACTTTGCATAACCACGCTCTTGCCTTGATTTTCTTGACATCAATTATTATTTTCTGGACTTTCTTTTCCGTAGTTTACAATGCGTCATCTAGACTGGACTCTAATGCAGAGTCTAACTCTAAGCAGATGCTGCGTGGAGATTCGAGGGATTCGAATTGACAAAGAATCCCTTGAACGACTCCTCCTAGGTCCGTATCTTTGACATTGCCCCTTTTGCATATACCAGGTTTGACCTGGGTCCTAGCCTTGACGGCCTTTGACAGCCTCCAAACGTCAACTACCCTCAGGCGCCATGCGGAGACCCCGTCCGCCGACCTAGATTGGGTGCTTTCGATATCATATCTGTCCATTCCCCGTCATCTCCCAGCATGCGACTCCATCCCGAATACTGGTGAAATAGACCCTCATCCAATAGGGCCTTTAATGCTCCTTCTTGCGCCCTCCTCTTCATGGCCCAAAAGGCAGGTGGCCAGGTCAGACGATAATAGCACTGGCACAAGGTCAAGGAAACATAAGTGACTTATACACGCTGGTAGAACAGCAGATAGGCCACTTTGTTGTCCTTCATGTTGTCTTTGGCCTGCTTCCCCTTTCCGGTGCCATTGCTGGCGCCGTTGACGACACTGCTCCATCGCTTGTTCCCACCAGGGGTAGTTGTGACTTGCTTCCAACCATCTTCGTCTCCCGTATCTTCATCCATCATGGCCCCGAATCGGTTGCCAGACGCGCCAGAGGCAGGTTTTTCGTTGCGAGTGTCTTTCACTTCCTCTTCCTCACCGCCCTCGGCAACATCTTCGCTGCGCACTCTTCGAATGACGGTATCGTCAAGACGGATCCACTCTTTGCCTTCCTGGCGCCGCACATCGACGGTGTAATGACCACCGCTGGCGTTCTTGCCATGGTGATACACGACGCTGATCAACTTGTACTTCGGCACCGCTCCCTCATCCAGACTTTGGCGTGCCTGCCGAGACAAGACTTCGCGAGGAATCTCGAGATCCAGCGGGTATCCAACGTTTTTCCAGATCTTGACGGTACCATTGCCCTCTGCATCAAACTGGAAACGCTTGAGGTGCAGAATGAGCACAGGGGGAAGAGACTCGATGAATACCTGCTTGGTGGCGGTCACGTCCTTTCCACGGGGTGAGTTGAAATTTCCTTGCATACGCTCGGGTCGGGTGAGTCCACGCAAGGCATCCACCACGTTGCGCACGTCTGGCGCGCCAATATCCAACTGCAAAGGTTGGTAGGGCTCCGTGGTGATAGAATCCTTGAGTCCTGGCACTCGGAACTCGGACCTCAGTAAGCCACCGAAAATTTTCGTGATAGGGGTTGACAAGTTAGAACCAGCAGATCGAGTCACTGCCGCACGCTGCTTTCGGCCCACTTCAAGCCAGTCATCCTGGCCGGTAGTGGCAGAACCATCTTCCGAGATACCTGAGAACAATGAACTGCCCATGACTGAGGTGCACTCGTCGTCAAGGGACTGAAGAAGGAACCCAAGGAATTCCTCTGCATCTTGCTGATGTCCGCGCTGTATGAAGTTAGTATATCAATACAAAAAGTAGGGGAGATTGCTGCATACCCTCATGCTGGCAAATCGAGAAAGCTGTCTTATAGCTTCGTAGACGAACTCAGGGGTAAAGGGCTCGCCATAGCGCTCAAGCTCCTCGTTCTTCAAGGCCCTTCTCAGAGCCTCCACAGACGGGGCAGACTTGATGAGCTTGTACTCATGCATAAACATGATCCTGCAATTGGTCAGGTGGATTGTTGGGTGGTTTGGCTATGGGCAAACTTACATGGCGTCAATCAAAGGCGTCTCACTTTTGAAGCTGTGGACTGCTCTCTGGCTTACTTGGTTTAAGAAATCATAAAACGGAACGCAAAACATCAAAACTTGGAGCACCTGTTTGCCAATTAGTCAGTCGTACTTAGATAATCGGGGCTCACAACATACCGAGTTCATATAGCACATATTCCCAGTGTTAATCAAGCCGCGAGGCTCAAGAAAAGAAATTTTGTCACCACTGCCGACATGGTACGCGCGAATAGCTTCCGCCGCCGAGCTGGCATTGACTTTTAAGAAGTTTGGGCCGGAACCGTTGGTGCCACCCACAACGCCATCGCCATCATGGCCATTAACAGTTCCAGCTCCAGATGAAGAGCCATTGGGCCCAGCAACCCCAGCGGCGGCGGCAGCGGCGGCCGAGGACTTCGCGAACAGGTTCGCCCAGCTCGTCGGAGCAGCTTTAGCTGGAGGGCTGGTAGAACAATCGGGGGCAATGGTATCTTCTTCAGCGGGGACGGCGGCGACATCGGCGGACGTATCGTCTTGTGCGACTGCCTCGATGGCTGCCGTGCCATTCACCGGCTTTTCAGCACGAGAAGGCTTGGAATCCTTGGCAGTACCCTTGGGGAGAGTAGGAACGGCGGGAGCAGGGTGCGCGCCGCGAGTGGCAGGCTTGCTAGCAGTTGTGGGCGTAGCACTGGTGGCAGTGTTGGTTCGAGACCGTTGCTGAATGGAGCTCGGTGTTGTAGGGATAGACGGAATGGTCTCTCCGGCGGGTTGACGCCGAGTGGGCGTAGTCTCAGATCGTACGTCAGTAGGTTGGGTGGAAACTGAAGAAGCCTTCGAGGCTGGCTTAGGTGCGATGCTCTGTTCCATTTGTTCCGCGGCAGCTTCGTGTTGCTCAACAGGTAGCGAAACGGCTTGACTGTTGGCGTTCAGTGGCTTTCTCCGTCGCCTCGATTTTGCGGTTCGAACTGGGAAATCCAAGTCTGGCCGGGAGAGCCATGGCAACTTTGAATGGTCAGCAGCCGCAATACAAGTCTCACTTGCATTTAAACTCACAGGAGCTCGGAAAGGTTCCTTGGGGACTTCGACAGGAGAAGGCTGGCGCGCAGGGACAACCGAAGGAGTTGGCTCTCTTGTTTGGGGAGCCGAGGAAGTCGGGGGAGGAAGTACTTGAGACGAATGGGTCGAGGACGGAGTCTGAGGCGGGATCGCAGCCGGCACTGGCGGAGGTTGATACGGCGTAGAGAGAGCAGGAGACTGCTGGGCATGGCGGGGGTAGCTGGGAGGTACAGTGACGCCAGCCATGGGGACGTATTGGTGCATGGTGGGCGGCGATCGAGCGTAGTTTTGATAAGGCACGTATCCAGGTTGAGGCATGCCTCCATTTTGATACTGGCCGTTCTGGTACTGAGGCGGCATCCCGTAGTACTGCTGCGGCGCATAGGGCATGTAGTTGCCATACATGGGGTTCACATGCTGCTGGTGCTGGTGCGGGTGCTGGGGTTGATGCTGATATTGATGCTGATGCTGGTGCTGGGGTTGATGCTGGGGTTGGTGGTGATACTGTGGGACGTAAGGAGGGGGTTGCCTCCTTCGAGGCCCTCCTCCTAGACCACCAGCCATGTCGACACTGGGCATGCCACCGACTCCTCCCTGCATGTTCTGCCCAGCCGGCAGATGGCGGTTACTCATCTTGCCGGCTTGGGGGTTGAATGAAGACGGGCGCCGCCCAGTTCGCGCGACTCCCGCAGCCACGTCGCTGTTGGATCTCGAAGGCGGAGGAATTTGTGCGGGCTTCGGGCGCAGGCTCCAGGATCGAAGCTGCGTCGGGTTCGTGGGATGGCGGTTCGCGGGTTGCCTGCTCCTTGCGCGACACAGCACTCGTGACGGCCTGATGGCCCGCGAGGCGACGACGAAGGGACAGCGATGACGGAGCGCAGAGGGGTGGCTTCTGGCTTCTCTGGCAATGAAGCCAAAGGGGAAAACGGAAAAGCCGAAGGTAGAAAAAAAAACGCGGCGGCGCGGAAGGAGCGGAGAGGTTCAAGACTTCGCCGGAGACAAAGGCCGAAGAAGATACGCACCGAAAGAGTTGCGTCAGGCTGATGCTTGACGTTGGAGAAGTAAAATTTGGGACTCGGGGTTTCCTGGCACGCAAGGCGCTGCGAAAGGTGCACACGAGCCAAGCTGCGCCGGGGTCGCCCCTAGTGGCCTGTCTGGTAGTGGCCCAGGATGTAAGGCCAAAGTCCGTCCCGAGCCGGGGGAAGATGTTGGTGTCTGAGGCAGAAATTGATGCTTGACATCAGACAGCCGGGTTCGCCCGCTGGTCCGTGTCCCTCCCGGCAGCCAAGCAATCGCACCCACCTGCAAAGGACCCCTGTAAGCAGGCACCGTGGGAGTCAACCCCGATATCTGGATATGGAAATATCGGGAAAAGACTATTTCCTCAGGGAAGTCATCTCCGTAACTGCAGGGCCTTGTACTGCGCACATGTGTGATGCATCACCTCAGCCCATTACAGATCAGTTTCCTTGAAGGGTTTCGCATTAAACCTCATACTAGTAACCAGTTCCACATCCCGTGGTCTTGGATATGCCCTACTTGGTGTCAAGTACATGACCTGACATGCCACCCGCTAAAACGCCATTACCCAGGTAACTCTCATGAGTACAAATCAAGAGCTCACCAGCCCTTTCCCATCGGTCTAGTCCTCTTTACTCATCCCTGAAAATCCATTTGCCCCCCGAGCGCATGGCTTCCCTGTATCTTTCCTGGACCGTCTGCTTGTCGCGCTTGGTCGCCTCGGCCCTATCCGCTTGCAGCTCCTGAGTGCTGGGAAAGTCTGCATTCCAGAAGCCTGGCGGAGACCGCATGCGTGAGAATCGATGCCGATGTTTGCCGTATTTGTTTGCTAGCTCTTGGGTCTTTGCCTCGATCCAAAGCTCGTCTCTTTCCGGCTTCTCCATCATGCCAAGGCGGTAAGCGGATTCACCCATGTAGTCCTCCAAGAGCTTCTGCTCCTCCATCCGTTGTGCTGGCGTAAGGGGTGGATTAGGGCGTTGTGAGATGGCCAAGGCCCGGAATTCCTTTCCACAACAATGCATATCGGTACACCCTTGCAAGCAAGCCCTTTCGTTTCTATCCCTCACCACTTCAGTGTATGCAAAGTCGTGGCCATCATTGGTGAGGGGGTTGACTTTGAAATCGTCTGGGCGTAGTTCTGATGGTGGTTTGTTTCGTAAGAGAGATGTCGAGCTTTTATTAGCAAGAGGAGACCTTGCGTCTTGAGGGGATAACTTGGTGTTGGTGAGTTTGAATTTTGGCCGATTGAGCGTGCTGGGCTGTTGAACTGCTGTTGTATCCCGAGCCCGCGCCTCCTGTTCAAATGGGAGCTCACGCCGCCCTGGGATAGGGAGATCTGGAGGGACGTGAAATTTTATCCGTGATCGAGGTTTAGTGCGAGTAATTGTTTCATCGTCCTGTGCTGCGGGACTGTTCAGGAGCGTGTCCAGTCGCCCCTTAGGGATTGGCTTCATCGCGCTCTTCGGTTGCCCTTCCGTAGACCCCCTCTTATAGATAATGCCATCCTCGGCCAGGGTAGAGATGCCGTGGCTCAGCCCTCTTTTAAAGGGCGTGACTGGTTTGCTCCATCCAGGCCGGGTGACCTTTCGGTTGACACTGTTGACACTGAGAGGTGTGAGGGCCGGTGAAAAGTCGAGAGGCCGAGCCGTTTGAGGATTGTGATCCGGTCTCACAAACAACGGAGCTGGAGTTGTAGCGGCAGCGAGAGTGTTGATGCGAGCCTGTCCCCCCGTTGTCGAATCCTCCAAGTCCTTGCGTTTCCTGGGTGTTAACATCCTCTGGGCAACATCTCCCAGATCAACGCTTTCCTGCAGATCGGCTGCGCTCCCTTCCATGGAGAAAATGGGACTTGAACCGACTGTCAATTCAAGCTTGACCTTTCGAAGAGGTGATTCGGTGGGTTCAGGGCCATCCCGCTTCCTCTTCCGTACAGCTCGTTCTGAGACGACGACAGGCAGATCAGATGATGGCTCATTTTTAATTTGCACATCATCACCTTCATTCTGGGCCGGTAGTTCGGGTAACTCCTCTGGTTCTCTGGGGTCAGACCCTCCCTGCGTCGATTCCGATTGTGGGTTAACGGCGTGGGCGGCAGCATCATCCTGCTCTAGGCGAAGGGACGCTGCAGCGAGAGGGGGCAGCTCTAAATCGGCTTGTTCAAGCCCAGGGTCGGAAGTAAAGCTGGTAGTTGGGCTGGCTTCGCCTGCCTCGGCCTTGACGTCTGGGTTTGTCGGTGTTTGGCCACTTCTGGTATTCCTCTCCACAATTCGAATACCATGTTCCTCCTCCGCTGCCCGGATTTTCTTTTCTAACGTCTTTGCATATTCGACCCACTGATCCCGCTCATCCTTTCTCTTCCGAAGTGCATCCTTGGCTTTCTTGAAGTTTTCTGATAGCGCGTTGAACTTCGAGCCTACTCTGCGGCACTCTGTTTTCCAGTCGTACTCGCCATCAGACCCCCTGCTGTCGGCCGGCCGCGATGAAATGATTGGTGACAGATTGCCTGGATTGTGATTGTCCCGTCTTGCCTTTGCTGCCCGCATCTGTCCCCGTAGGTGGGAATTTTTGACTGTCAACTCTGTAACCTGCGCGATCTGCGCATCTCGCTCTTTGTGAGCTTGCTCGAGCTGAAACGCCACTGCTTCATGATCTACAACCTGTTAGAGAATCGACTTTTAAGACCCAGTCCTGGGGTATAACTCACCTTTCCTGATGGCTTCATCGACGCGTCCACATGCTTCAACAATAGCACTCAAAAGCTCTGGTCTCCCAGTTTGGAAGAAGCTCGTCATATTGGATCAGAACGAATTTTAATTATCCGTCACATTGACATGAGCCAACGGTCGATGGACGGAAGCAAAGGATGAATTGCGGGTTGGGAGCTGGGATGAGTGTTGACGCGTCTCCACATCACGGCGCGGGCCGCTTAGGTGGCAATCTGTCGCGACGCTGTATCACGTGATATCCTCAACCCCAACACAACACGGTAGAGGAACGGCCTCACCAACTTCACCACTGCGAGCGAAACGGTTTATGAGATGATTCATGGCTGAACTTCAGAGCATATGAGAGACTTTGGTTCTCATCTTTCGCAAAGGCGCTATTGCTTTTGTCGAGGGTTGATTCTGCTGATCGGCTGCCGGCTGGGGCGCTTGATGATCTGGTTTCCCAGAGAAGTGGCCGAATTGAGTTAAGGATAGATCGGGCTTTGGATGATCGTTCTCTTGAAAAAAATCGGTTAGATTCACCGGAAGATCCCTGGCCGGATTCGAGCCTTCGCTGTTAATATGACTGAGAAAACTTCGCTGCTCTTTATGTCGATTCAAAGAGGCGGCTGTGCTGGTTCTACACTTTGCTTTTCAAAGCAATAGAGTGCCAAACCATAGCGCTACGTAAGACCAAAAATGATACGGTAAGCAGCGTAAGAAACCCAACACAAGCATTAT
Source organism: Neonectria ditissima (assembly GCA_001305505.1). Lineage (NCBI taxonomy): Eukaryota > Fungi > Ascomycota > Sordariomycetes > Hypocreales > Nectriaceae > Neonectria > Neonectria ditissima. Next base: position 882,857 of record LDPL01000014.1, read on the forward strand.
CAAAGATTTGGTCGTTATTATTGATCAGTAGATTGGATGCAATTTTTGCGCTGATACTGCTTCTCCTGGAAAGCTCAGTCATCGGCGTGCGAGCCACCGAGTCTTGGGCGGATACGGCAACTGGCTACTCGGCACTCGCCTCGTGTTTCGCACACACACAGAGTGTGCATAAAACACGTCCTTCAGTCAGTTTGTTTGGTTCCGTCAGAAGAAGGGATTCTGGTGTGTGTCCCAGAATGAGACAGCTAGCTGGGTCTATAGCGGAGCTTATCGTCAACTCAAGCTCATTAACTGGCCTCTGTGAGAAGAACTGGACTGTTCCGAATAAACGGAGCGATTCTGGCTATACGGAGTTCGCAAATGCCGTCTCTTGACTTGTGCAGATTGAAGACATAGCAGCGCTCTTTAGCCCATGTAGAGCTATATAAGAGCGATGGCATCAATTGGGCAAATTTTCCTCAAACCTGAAAGCAACCTTCATACTCCGTACATTAGTTGCATTTTTAACCAACACAGGGGCGCTCCAAGTTGACCAAAGCACTGTCTCTTACAATCAAGAGCCAACAAAACATCCAACTACCAGCTTCCACGTCCTCAGAGTTTTCCATATTCATGACCAAATGGCTCACTCCACTTCACCTTCAAGGAACATAATAGTACAGTAAACACGGACTTGATGATGGAAAACTGCATTGAGCGGGCAGACTTCGAGTCTCGAATATACAAACACTGACTTTTCCCCTGGAAAGCCAGTTGGCATTGTCGACAGTGTATCCTCGCAAGTGTTTGGGAACAGTTTCGAGCATGTTTTACGGCCAGATCACGGCATCGTCGTTTTCTAGGACATCAACCCAGGGCTCATATGCGGGTTTGCATCACGATTGTGTGTATTGGATCCAGCACAGCCTGTACCGAGGACTCTACGGTTGGAGCAGCGCCTTATTGGCTCAACATGTGCAGTCAAGAGTACTGGATCTCTACACGGAACGGAACATACTCATGTAAACTACTGGTTTTAATAGCCATAGGGCCATTATTGGCCCAATAAATAGTTCATATTTTGGTCTTCAGCATTCTTTATGAACATGGGCGTCTACACCCAGAGATAATAAAGTACTTAGCATGAGCGGCGATACTTACGATGACCAGGACGAGACACTGTCTCGGCCTTGTTGAACAATATGTCTTGTTGCACTCGTGACACACTGTAGCCTACGCAAGGTCGTGGTAAGGAGATAGACGACCTTGGAGGACCCGTTTCAAGAAGTATGGTTGAGAATATTGTTGATGAAGTCCACTCATCCCAAAGCAGGCAGTATGTTAGTAAAATGAAGAGTCCTGATACATAAAAGCGGGATTGTCTGTATCAGCTTTGGGCTGTAACCCTCAGTCTGATCCGAACCACTCGTGCATCATCGCAAGGCCACTACGCTGGAACGACAGGTTCTGCCCAACCCTAGTGTTCAGCAAATCGGACTGTGGCTCATTGGAGGATATCAGTAACAATCCAGTGACCAAGAGCAGTCACTAGCACGGATTTTTTGTATGGTTTCAGGTAGCATAGAGTGGAAATACAATCCGGTGATATGCGCCATATCTGTCGCGGAATGGGCAAGGTTAGTTGCGGATGTAACGAAGCCTACGCTGAATTTGAAGATTGTATCATTGACACCATTGGTCACGAAGAACCGATTCTTTACCTTTTTTGGGGCGAGGCATTGGGGACTGAGACTCTGCACAACGCTGGACCGATTTAATGCAGCAAACCATCACCGAATACGGCAACCTCGAGGTCCGGCGCTGGTGGAACCAGTCGGACCTCGCGCTCTCGGACATCTGAGTCGAGCCACGATCTAGAAGCTGTGCTGTAACAGCTCAAGGAACGTGACACGACTGCCCTGCTGTGTTACGCATCGCTACCATGTAAGCTCAAATTTCCGAAATTTGAAACGCGCTGTCCCAGATTTGCGGTCCAGTGACCACAGCGGCAAGTAGTAACAAGGGTAGTCGCATCGTCTTACTGGGGGAGAAGCCGCGTTGTGACGACGACTTGTTGTCTCTTTTCTCATAGAGAGGGGTCTTGGGATCAGCTAGCAAAGTTCCGAGATGAGCAGCAAAAACCTCGGTCGTTCATGCCAAGCAATACGTAGCCAACCCGCTGGAAATGTTGTTTTTGGGGCATAATATCTGGCGTTCGTTTCATTTACTTTCGCCTAGGCTTGCTTGAAGAAATCACTATGGGTAGTATGAGCTCGTGCGTGATGGAGGTTCCTGGTGAACGGGTTGAGTTCCATGGCTCTCGGGTGAATTGGCGGTTCGTTAGTCCTACTGTGATGAGTTCTCAGTTGGACAGTACATTTGTGAATCCTTGCTCTGGGACGATGAAAGCCGTCCACATGGAAGACCGAAAATAGCTAAGCTAAAACAGGCTAGAACCCCCCGCTCTCGCATTGTTCGTACGACCATCGGACTTTGAGATCTCATTTGGCAGCTTCCGTGCCGCTTCGGTCATGGAACGCCAACGACACTGCAGTGGATGCTAAACTTCCGATGAGGGGCAATGAGGGGCAACTTGCAGTGCTCATTTGAGGGACAACATTTGGTCACTGTTACGAGCATGCAAAAATGAAGAAAATTCCGAGAAATGTAGGGCGATTGTTTCACTAGATTGCCATTTTTACATAACATCGTTTCTCATTTTATTGCGACCAATAGTTGGCTCGCATTGACGGGACCTCGAGTACGGCAACAATCAAGGGTGCCTTGGCAAACGCCGGTGGAATCTTGCAGCATCTTTGTGCGATACATGATCTGCAGCTGGTCTTGTGGGACGCGACCGACAACGCCGACCGACTACAAGTGCCACTCGACGAGCTTGACGACTTGCCTCATCCCGTAAAAAACCCCGGAACAAATCAACAGCAAACAATCTGGATCAGGCGAAGCAGATAAAAGTCTGCTCCTCCTTATTTGGAACCTCTATAGCGGAAACACATGGATGGAATGCTCCGAGCACACAGATGCCGGGTTACCCAGATGGCCTCATGTCTCGTTCCCCCAGACACTGTCCCAAGGTCGCCGCCGAAGAGGCGTTGGCCAGGCGGGCAAGCCAATGGCACGCTTGGCGAACTAGCTTCGACTGGAGGACTCAGCTGACGCAGTTTTGTTTTGCCACTTGATGTGAACTGTCAGTTGTCGAGTTGACGAAGGGTTGGTAGGAAAATAAATAAACAAGGCCGGAAGAGGGCAGCCGTTGGGCAACTGGCAGAAAACTCTTCACCGTGCCAGCCGTCAGTGTGTATCCAGGCCCAGGCAAGCAAGGGAGCGAGGCGACGCACAAGCAATGGATCGAGCAGAATCCAAGGCGGTGGCCAAAGAAACCCACACGATAAAAACGGTAGATACACAGACAAGGAAGATACCGGCACCATGCCATATAAAAACCAAGACCATCATGTCACGAGGTTAAACCGTGGATATCATGAAGGCAAGCGGGGACACCGCAGTCCCGTGGAGGACAGTGGCGGGCGCTGCAAGGCACTGGACCTCACACTGAGCTCAGATATCCATGGATGGATGCACGGAGAGCCCTCGACCACGGATTTTGCCCTGTAAGCGAAGCACTGTGAGTGCGCTGCCCGCGCTGACCATTAGGCTGGCAGCTGGTTCCTTCCGGCTCGCCAGGTCCAGTGCGTGCCCACTTTCCCTCGTCCGGCCCAGGCCCTGACCACTCTTACATCAACTCCAGCGGGCCCGCACTTGCAGAAAACCTCTCCTTCACAAGCACCACAGGCGCATCAAACCACCACCAACCCAACTCTCTTCTCTACACCTGCCCTTTTGCGCACCCTTTTGACCTCTTTTTCGAGCCTCCTACGACCGGCTCCTCTCGGTAAGTGGCCTGCTTTACTTCCATTGCGCTCATCGTCTCCATGCCGACCACCCACGCACCTCGGTTCCTCTGCCCGTCTCCATCTCCAGCTCCAGCTCCACCCCGCTGCTGCTGCGCTGCGCTGCCCTCTGCCCTCTGCCTTCAAAAATTTACTACACTGCGTCACCCACCAAATACTGGAAATCTCTGCACCCCGCCCCCGCCTACGGCTTCCGCCCACCAGTCCAGCTACCACCTCTAGCTGGCTGCTGGCAGCGCTGCTCAGAGCGAAGTGGGCACAGACAGAACCTCTCGGCCGAGATCCAACCTCACCCAGACGGGTCATCGCCAGAGAGCCTTTTGGCTGTTGTCCTGCCCTCAACGCCTTCTGCTTTTTTTTTGCCCCTCGCCAGCTTCCCCGCACAAGAAAGACTCGAGCAGACAAGGCATATGACCATGGCTTGCTCTAGGCCGCCCCTCACCTCCTGACTCAAGTTACGGGCGGTCTTTCCCATCGCCCCCTCGCTAATCTTTTGCCTCTATCGGATCTCGGGGATGGACACTCGCGCTAGCCCGTGTTGATATCCTTCAGCCACAAAAACGAGCTGTTGAATGATTGCTAACATCTTGGCCAGCATTTACCTCCTCGAAAATCATAACCAACCTCACTCTTCACAATGGACTCTTTCCAGCCTACCGCCAACCGTGGCGCCTGCTACTCTTGTGAGTCAAGTTCTCTTTTACTTTCGTGCTGCTTTGCTCTGTTTCAGAGCACTTTTGGCTGCACTACACCCGTCATCGATCACACACCGCAACTATCTTTCCGACTTCTTTGCTTTTCAGTGTCTCAAAGGGGGCCGCTTGTGCCACCTGCTTGGCCAGCGAGAAGATGCTCCGCGAGAGACCAGTTAGCGTCAAGATGTGGCGGCTGGACCTGTTTGATTTGTCAATTGGTTGCGGTCCACACTTTTCAAGACGTACCCCCTCGAAATTCTGACTTGTTTTGCCCTTGTCTTATTTCGGAACATCGAACGACCGCAATGTCGCCTGCACCCTTTAATACCTAAGAAGAATGAGACACACTGACATGTGGATAATGCAGGCGGCTCTACTGGTCACCAGGCCCGTGACTGCCCTACCAAGGGACCGGCTAAGTGGTATGAATTCTTTGCTGACCCGATCTGATTGTTTATCACTGACATGAACTAGCTACAACTGCGGTGGTATGTCCTATAGTGTATCCAACATTGTGATCTAAGGCTAACAGCTGTCACTTTGAAGGCGAGGGTCATATGAGTACGTTCTAAAACTGCACGATTCTCTGGAACAACATGTTGACTAGGTTTAGGCCGTGACTGCTCTGAGCCCATGAAGGACAACAAGTCCTGCTACAAGTGCGGCCAGGCTGGCCACATCTCTCGTGACTGCCCCATCAACGGTGGTAGCGGTCAGGCTACTGAGTGCTACAAGGTAAGAATTGTCCTGCTTTGACTTGCCAATTGGTTAACTAACAAATTCAGTGCGGCGAGATGGGCCACATTGCCCGCAACTGCACCAAGGCCGGTGCCTTCGGTAACTCCTACGGCGGCGGCGGTGGTCAGGGCGGGCAGGGAGGCTTCGGCGGCGGCCAGGGTGGTGCTGGCAAGACCTGCTACTCTTGCGGCGGCTACGGCCACATGTCTCGTATGTGGTGATCCAAACACCGACGGTGACCTGACTAACATCAAACCAGGCGAGTGCGTTAACGGCATGAAGTGCTACAACTGCGGCGAGTCTGGCCACTACTCCCGGGATTGCCCCAAGGAGTCTGCTGGCGGCGAGAAGATCTGCTACAAGTGCCAGCAGGGTGGTCATGTCCAGGCTCAGTGCCCCAACTAAAATGGCGATATGAGTTCTCTCAGCTCGTTGGCTGAGGGAAGGTTGACGTGGCAGCTCCATGATACCCACGGATCAAAATTGGTTTCCTTTGTGTTTTTCTCGACATTTTCGACAAAAAGTTCATCTCGCACACGACCTTTACGACCATTAAAAATAGGTGGCTTGCGACTCGCGTTGCTCTGATCTCGGCAAGGGCTGCCTAAATTCAGTCCCGCGATTGGAACATCCCCGCATTGGATTTCGTCACGTAACGAAAGGCTTCGACGAAGCAGACGGCTCGACTTTAAGGAGAGAGACGGATGGTGACGGTTGATGAGTGACAAGATTAAAGAAAAATCATGGTGTGAGTAACGTTTTGGGTGTCCCCACGTTTCACCCATCGTTGCGGCTGGAGAGCAGAAGATGAGAGTAATGGGCTTTGCTCCTTTGGTAGTCAGGACGAGATGAATTGTGTTGATCCCGATGTCGACGGGAGTGATCCTGGTGTGAATGATTGTGTGTCTTGGTGTTGTCGACTCGCTCCCATGTCGGCTGCGCTGGTTGTCCTGCATGGCGTTGGCCAAACCCAAGAGGTGGACAAGGGCAGGTGAGGCTTACAAGCCATCCTGTTAACAGCGGGGTAAAGCCAAAGAGCGTTGATGTTTCTGGGACGACAGAAGTTGAGAGATCTTCGCATGCATTCGACATGCGAAAGAATGCCATTTGGATCACGACAGTCGGCCAACACTCCCAGAGCAAAGCGAAGATTGAAAAGGCCTTTCTTAAAAGAGACACGAGCCTCGAGGGACCTGACGCGACTAAAATTACAACATCGACCTCCTACATGCCTTGGCACGCTTTTACAGCATGGCCTTGGGGAAATTCCGCATAGCCTGCCTTACACCTAGGTCTCCCAGCACCTCCTCCGCACCACCAAGGATCGCATCGAATTTGTATGTCCGGTGGAACATCTCGATGAACTTGCCCATGCCCGTCTGGGTGAGACCGCGGCCGCCCCAGATTTGAACCGACTCGTCCGCAATCTCATGAGCGGCACGGGTAGCACTCATCTTTAACAAACCGATGGGACCCGCGAGATGTTGGGCTTGCTGCTTGTAAGGCATATGGCACATTTGGTAGGTGATTGTTTCGAGCCAGGACTGGTTGGCTTCAACCAAGGCAATCATTTTTGCGAGTCTGCTTAGTGTTAGTCCCTGCCTCATCAACGTTGTTCGATGTTTGGGCTTACTTTTGTCGAATGACGGGTTGGTCTATGAGGCGCTTGCCGAACACCAAACGCTGGTTCGCCCATTTCAAGCATTCCTCAACAATGGTTCTTGATATGCGTGTGCTACCGCCTGTTCATTTTGTCAGTCCTGGAATTTGATCTTGCCGATGGGGACGACTTACAAACCATGGTCCATCTCTCGTGGTTGAAATTGCTGAGGATAACATGGATGCCCCTGTTCTCTTTGCCCAGCAAGTTTTCGACAGGAACCTTGACGTTGTCAAAGGTTACGTAGGCTGTGCCGGCGGCGGCGGAGTAGGATGTCTTGATGGGCTTAGTCTCGACGCCTTCGCCTCGCTCGATGAGGAGCACGCTTAGGCCCTTGTCGGTTTGGACGCCCGTCACGAAGTAATCAGACCAGGACCCGTTGGTGATCCATTTCTTTGTTCCGTTGACAATCTACCCCGAGTTAGGTCAAAGCTCTCAGGAGAACGAAGGCGGTAGCGACTCACGTAGTGTTTCCCGTCGGGGGTCTTCTTTGCGGTAGTGCGGAGGCCGGCAACGTCCGAACCCGCGAACGCTTCCGTGATAGCTAGACATAGCTTCTTCTTGCCGCTGAAGACCTCATCGGAAATCTTCTTCTTCCAGCCTTCGTCGTTGGCAAAGTTCAGGACCGCCGTCAGGCCAATGGTCATGCCAGCCATGTTGCCGTCCTGAAATCCTCGTGCCATTGCGCGTGACATCTCCTGCGACACGATCAAGTCATGGAAGTAGTCAAACTCCTCGCCCTTGACTGCGCCGCCCATGAGTTCCACACCGTGCAGGTGCTTTCCCGGGCCGATGCGCATATGGAGGATGCCCAGGCTGCTCATGCGATCGATCATCTCCTGGCTGATGTACCGCCCGGTAGTCTCGCACTCCTGCGCCTCGGGGTACAGGTAACGGTCGGTGAAGTCGCGCATGGCGCGCTGCAGGCGGTGGTGGGAGTCGTTGTAGTAGGGGCTGCGGAAGGGCGGCGATAGCCACAGCGGCTCCCCGTAGGGCACCTTGCTGAGGTCGCCGGGCTGCGGGGTGATGACTTCGGGCTTCTCGCCCTCGACGGTGCCGATGGCCAGGTCGGCGTACTTGGTTAGGACCTCGTGGCGATGCAGGTTGTAGAAGGCCGTGGTGGCGTCCTGGCCGGCGACCTGGCGCAGGACGGACTCGCCGCCGGGGTGGGCATCGACGAAGTCGCTGAGGTCGTAGACGGTGCTGTCGATGATGCACCAGAGCGAGTCTTCGGTCGTGTGGGAGCGGACCTCGTCGCGGGAGAAGGTTGTCGCGGGAGGGCTCATGGTGGCGAGGACGGGGGAGAAGGACGAGCGGATCTTTGCGGATGGGAGTGTCGCGGTGTAAGTGATCTAGTTCCTCTCTATTTCATCCAGTATCGGTTCAAGGGCGTGGGATCTAGTCGAAGCTCAATAAATGATTGAATCCAAAGGAGAGAGGTTCATCTGAGCGCCGACAAAAGCTTATACCCCCAGATCGTACGTAGGCTAGTCTATGTAAGCTGCAGACTAAAGCTCAGAGCTCCTTGTTGGAACCTCGGCTTCTCCACAGCGATCTTATCAGGGCCTGGGGTGTGGTAAGACGGCGGCCAGATTCTAGACTCGATTTCATGGTTGCTGTTTCGGTCCTCCGTGGGGACCTCGGTTTCTCCATAGCGACCTGGATGAGATGAAATAGCCATGCCATGATTGGTGGAAGGCCTGTCTCGCATATCGCGGGGGTGGATCCAGGGGGGCATGTGACCGAATGACGGGCCGAGGAACCTGGGGCGAGAAGTCTCGAAGCTCGAATCCTCGGCTTGTCAAAGGTGTCCCTTTTCTCATTTTCACGAAGCTCTTGAACCGACAGCCAAGTCAGAATAAACGTCTTTGGTTCCACTTCCTCTTATGTAAGACCCCCTGGCGACAATTGCAGCCCCAGCTTTAGCGAACCGATGGTTTCTCTAGTGGCGGGTTCGACATAGCTGGCACAGGGTCTCACTCAGGCTTTGCCGCACAATTCCAGAATATGGATGAAATGCAGCAGCAGATGGATGCGATCACCCTCGACTCTCTCACCGCACCCTTCAACAAAGCTGATGCCTTTCATGATAACCCTTATGGCCTTGGAGCTGAAGTGTTAAGATAAATATGATTGCCGGAGAGCTGCGGCGAGGTTCTGCCCCAGCTTGAGCGAACCAATAGTTTCTCCAGCGGTGGATTCGACAAAGGCTGGCACAGGGTCGTCCTGTGAGCCCCAGACATATGACAGGCAGTCGAATGAGGGTTCGCGCGCCCATATCTCGCTGTCTGGCGGGAGGACGTACAAGGAAGGATCCATCTTGGGATCTGGATGAGTCCACATTGTATAGAACTCATCACCTTCTCCGCTATCTTCGGACGAGTCCTCTGCGCTACTACTATTTGAGTCGTCTTCGGGATCATAGCAGAAGAGGTACCTCCCCTCGGGAGTTTCAAAGACCTCCGACCCAGGAGAGACGGTCTCCTGCAGCTCTGACCGCGAGAGACGAGTTTCCGCTTGCTTCTCGGGCTGCTTCAAGAGCACATGCGAGATTTGCATGCGAATTTCGTCGTCATGCTTGCCAGGAAGTAGATGTAGGAGGCGAATTTCATCTGGGGAGCTGAGCGCTAGGTGTTTATAGGGTTCAGCGACATTGGCCCTCGCCATCTGCTGCTGGACTTCATCCATATCCAGGAACTGTTTGATGAAAAAGATGAGTAGGGTTGGACCCAGCGGCCATGAGAACGTCGCATTTGCTCAAGTCTGCTGCCTCGTTGAAGGCGACAAGCAACCCCGCACTCTGTGGACTCTGCAGAAACTCTTGGATCTCAAGCCAGCACAAGGGATGGTTTGGGGGCTGTTGAGGGCACGAAGTGCAGGGGTCTTCCAAGTGGCAGCGTCTTGGCACTGTGCGAGCTGACTACCTCTTCACCATTCACGGCACACCACAACACGGACAGTTTCAAGGTGAACGAAGACAAGGCCGTGGAATCTTGGAAACGGCCCGTCCCGAACTAATTCAAGAAGCCGGATCCTAGTCCTGGTGCGTACATGGCAAGGAAGATAAGCTTGAGATGGAGGTCACAAGTGCTGCATGCTGTGGAGCTCACCCCACGCTGTTGGAGACTTTGGGCGATTGGGCATGAGGGTGGCTGCCCTGCACTATTTTGCTCACTTGATTGGTTCTCAAAAGAGCTCGAGTATACTAGGCATGTAGCAGCACTTCCCTCACGTTTGAGTTGACTCAACCTTGCGGTTTCAGCGGCGGGGCGAAGAGCTAGCATGATGATCTACATGATCTTCATAGATGGTGATGTTGAATTGTTCTGATGGACAGAACTAGGCAACAGTTGTCGCTCTAGATATTGGAATGATCGTCAAGTGGAAGATATGAGATGCTTATCTGTCTTTCGATCAACCTCGGCCGTAAATGAGAGTATGTGCCCAAGGAGCCCAGACTTTACCGAGTACTTGGTGAGCCGGAGAATACTGGGGCAGATGAAATCACGACATCCTAACGTTGATAGGGGTTTGACTTCATGTCGTAGGGTTCAGCCAGACTGAGACCTTGTTGTAAGTGAAGAGTGATGATAGAACCAGGACGTCCATGATGCTAAAGATAGTAGGACAGTACAGTCCACACTGTGCTGCACCTCAACGACGGGTCTCCATAATTGCCTCGATTGATCGCAACTTGGACCTCACATCTCTCGAAATGCGACCCTTCTCACCCTGGTCATATCCAACGTTATTTCGACTGCGCACACTTGCATTGTAAGCCCAGGCCCTGCCTATGTCTTTGCAAGCCTCCTGTGTACTTTATGCATATGCCGATAAGACAAGCCCAGCCTGACCGGACCGTGGCTCCGAGTCTTGCCCAGGGCTAAAAAAGGGCCTGGGCATGGTTGGCCTTTGACAAACGACGCATCTCCCCCCCCCCCCGTGCTCCCATGGGCGGGCAGTGTGCAGCGCTATTGGCTTGGCTTGGCTGACAGTTCCGCGAGATGCGAGATGCGAGCCGGCGCACGCCTATCACACTGCCATGCGCTATGAACAAGCCGACGGGGCGATGAGCGGCGGGCAACGGGTGACGGGATCTACGAATACAGCAACGGAGCTGTGGAGGCTTCCATCGTTCGCCTCATTCGCTTCCCGCTGAGCTTCCCACCGAGCCTCAGGTCCCTTATCAGCTCCGGCTAAGTGGCGGTTGGCCGATGATTCATGCGAATCACGCCGGCTTGGAGCGGCTTGGACCTGGCTTTTCCTTGTTTGCCCCTTTTGCCCCGTCTCTTTTGGGTTCTCCGCAGTTTGGTCGGGTGGTTAGGTCTGTCTGACTCGAGCCGGCCGCCGCGGGCTCGACCGGCGGCTTACTATGGACGTCGTCCTCCGAGTCGCACGCGCACCTTCGGGTGGATTTCCCTCGTGATCGTTCCTGTCACGATAGGCATCTCATCCTATCCCGTTTCGAGTTGTCCTTACTCACGTCGCCTTTTGATCTTTCGCCTATCCTCGGGAACTAGCCCAACCTCATCCAGCACCCGGTGACCACCCCTTTGCCTTCCTGCCTATCAAGCTCCGAAGCCCGAACCTAACCTTATATCCCCCATCTGCCGACTCCGTGTTAATCGCTTCGCATCTGCATTCACCCCGCCCCTACAGATTTCTAGTCATCAACCGGCCCTACAACCCTAGAACCACAGATTGCAACTATTCCCAACCCATCATCTTCAATCGTACACATTTGTTTACCTTGGTGCTCTGTTGTCGTCCATCAGTATGGATGCTTACTCTATATGCTACACTAGTCCCTCGAGACGCAACTCGTCCAAGATCTACCAGGATCTCAGGTCCATCCGCTTGCATAGCCTCGACCAGGATCATCTCATGAAGAAATTCACCACAATGGAAGTATCTGAACAGGTACGAGCGACCACCATCACCGTTTTCACTGAACCCCTCGCTTGAGATCGACTCTGTTGCTTGAGGTGGTGTTTGCGGCACATCTCTCTTCGCACCTGGTATCTCTTATCATGCCCCCGCCGCCAAGCGAGTACGCGTTACATCGCTGACATATGGGTTGCAGCGGAGCAAAGCCACCCTCACCTCAAAACCCCACGTCGCTGTGGTTGGTGCCGGGCTTTCTGGGCTGCGTTGTGCAGACATCCTCCTACAGTATGGCTTCAAGGTCACAGTTCTTGAGGCCCGCAACCGCGTTGGCGGTCGTTTGCATCAGGTGACGCTCCCCAACGGCCATCTGGTCGATGTTGGCCCCAACTGGATTCATGGCACCGCGGACAACCCCATGCTGGACCTTGCCAAGCAGACAAATACTGCGGTCGGCAGCTGGGATGCGCGATCTTATGTGTTTGACCAGTTTGGTGATCTCTTCCAAGCAGAGGAGGGAGAGGCATATGCCACTCTGATGTGGGACATTGTCCAGGACGCTTTCAAGCACTCAAATAAATCGTGCAAGGACATCCATCATGCCGAGAGCCTGCATGACTTCTTCCTCCAGAAGGTAGTGGAGAAAATCCCCGACACCGAGACGGACTACGAAAAGAAACGGAAAATCATCATGCAAATGTCAGAGCTCTGGGGTGCATTTGTTGGAAGCCCCATATTCAAGCAAAGCCTAAAGTTCTTTTGGCTGGAGGAGTGCATTGAGGGAGGTGAGTTGATATTTACTGTAAGGGTTGGATGTCAGTGCTGATATCCTTTTAGAGAACCTGTTCTGCGCTGGCACCTACAAGAAGGTTTTGGATACAGTTGCAAAACCAGTTTTAGAGGGTGCCGAAATCAAGTTTCAGACCAAGGTCGAGAAGATATCTTACCGGAGAGATCCTGACGAAAAAGTCAAGATTCAGGTCGAGGGTGGGCAAACTCTTGAGTTCGATGAGGTTATTGTCACAACTCCCCTTGGGTGGCTAAAACGAAATCTTGACGCCTTCGAGCCTGCCCTTCCGATTCGTCTGACCAAGGCAATTGAGTCTATCAGCTACGGCTGTCTTGAAAAGGTGCGTGGCGCCAATGTCTTACAGCGCTGCCGCATTGACTGACCTGTCGAGTAGGTCTTAATTAGCTTTCCCAGGGCGTTCTGGCTTGCGCCCGAAGGAAAGGGCCGAAAAGTCCAAGGGTTTGCACAATGGTTGTCACCCGAATACGCTTCCGAATCAAATCCAGAGAAGTGGAATCAAGAGGTTGTTGAACTTGCTAGTCTCACTCCGGAGACCTCACATCCTACCCTGCTCTTTTACACCTATGGCGAGCAATCGCAGTATCTCGCCGACCAAGTCGCGGCGCTCCCGAGCCAGGAGAAGAAGGACGAGTTTCTTCTAAATTTCTTTAAGCCTTATTATTCTCGCCTACCTCAATACTCAGAAAGCGATGCCGACTGCAAGCCGACCGGCTGCCTGGCCACGGCCTGGCTTCGCGACGAGCTTGCGGGGTTCGGCAGCTACAGCAACTTCCAGGTCGGTCTGGAGAACGGCGACGACGACATCCGAACGATGCGAGAGGGCCTGCCGAACCAAGGCCTGTGGCTGGCTGGGGAGCATACGGCGCCGTTTGTGGGTCTGGGCACGGCGACCGGGGCGTACTGGAGCGGCGAGTCGGTGGGAAGGAGGATAGCCGAGTCATATGGACGGGCGAAGAAGAGGAGTCTTTCGGGAAATCTGTAACAAGATAGAAGTCATCGTGGGAGCAACGGCTTGCCTGTCTACCTAGAGACTACCTAGAGCCGAAGATAGATAAAGAGTCGGGCGCGGGCAGCAAAGATGAGATGCTCGGTTTGTACGTTGCTGGCAGATGCTTGATCCGTGGCATGTGGATGTAGATGCTCGCGTGAGCTGGTGTTTCGTGACGGGTCTCACATTTGGAACCACCCCCTTTGTGGTTCCTGGTCCTTGTGGGCTTGTGGGTGCTTGTCTCCAACATCATTCCTCCACGTAATGGAGCAATGCAGGCGCAGGGCCAAAACGAGCGAGTGTTTGCCATCAACCCCCAAAATTGCAACGCAATTAGGTTTGACCCAAACTGCCCCGTAAAGGGCCACGGCAAAGCCAACAACGCAGCAGAGCGGGCGGACAGCCACCAGCCAGGCGGCGGCCAGAGCACGCAACACCAACGCTGGCGTCGTCGAGTGGAACGCAATGGTGTGTGGACCATGACGCTTCACCAGGGATCCGTTATCGATTAAGCGGTTAGCCATCTGCCACCCACTGAGAGGGCGACGCATGGGTCAAATGATGCTCCACGGCCGCCCTGATGAGGAAATAGGTGGCTCTCACGTCACCGCGACCGCTAAAAGGCCATGCGCGGACCCCTGGTGGCGAGTCACGAGCCTATGCTTATAGCGGTCCTAGCGCTGGGCCTCCAGCGCATCACCCGCCGCTCGGGAACACGGTTGGAGAGGCTCTAGGCTCCTCCAAGTCCCCCAAGGTGCTGCTGCCCCCCCGCGCGCGCCTCAGCCATCCGTCACGGTGACCCGACCCTTTGGAACCCATTTGGGAACCTCGACGGCGCTGACTTCCATCAAACAACTCTATTCTCCGGTGCCGATATATCGCAGCTTCGGACCGGTTTTATCCTTTTGCTCTCCTCCCTGCTCTTCTCCCATCTGTCCCCAACCCTCGACCTCTTTCAACCGGACTCGATCCACCATCCCATGGCCTTCCGTCTCCTCTAACCATGCTCTACGGCCCCGCATCTGGCCCGGGGTCTACTGATAGCACGCCGCCGACGCCGGCTCTGCCTAGAGGTTGACACCGTCGACTACGAATACGTACTCGCGAGTCGCTGACCGTCTCTTCCCTTTCCATATCCCGTCTCCCTCACCATCCTCGGCTGCGAGGGCAGCCATCGCCAAACCCCCCCGTCGATCCGACTCGAGATCCCTCACTGCCGACACCATGGCCATGTTCTTCCAGTCGTTTCAGAGCTCCTCCATGCCCAAGAGGCTGCTCCGGTATGCCTTGTCCAGGCTGGAGCTCCTCGACTCTGAGGCGCTCGATATGGAGAACCTCGACCTCGCGCTGGGCAGGAACACCGTCTTCGAGTTTCGCGATGTCGGCATCAAACTCAAGGTTGGATAGCCCTCACGCATGCCGACATTATCGATAAGACTAACATCCCCGTGCAGAAACTCGAGAAGTTGCTACAACTCCCCGCCACCTTCAAGCTGCAAAAGGCCAAGGTCCTCCTCCTCCGAGTCACTATACCGATGGACTTCTACACGAGCCCCATAACCGTTGAGGTCGATGGCGTTGATATCGCCTTACAAGTCCTGGGAGCCGAGCCCAGGTCGAGTCGCACACCCGGCACTAAGACGCCCGAGGACACGGCCGTCGTGCCGAATACAGTCGATCTGGCACAGTCTTTCCTCGAGACACAACCATCTACGGAGCGTCGAAAGCTCGAAGATGCCCTGGCGGCCGAAACTCAGGACCTTGGTGCCTCGGTTGCCATCAGCGACGACGGAAGCGAGGACGAGTCGCCAATAGGAACAGGTCAGGCGCTCATGCTACCCGCCTTCCTAGCAGACTTTCTTCAAGGAATAGTCGATCGCATGCAGGTAAGAATAAAGGGTATCACATTCCAACTAGATGTCGAAGTGCCCGTCGAGCCGAACTCGCCGACTACCGAACTAGTGTCGTTCCAGGTTACTCTGGAGGATATCGATGTCGAAGGTGTCACAGCCCAATCCCAAGAGCAGGACGGGTCGCCCATAATAGTGCCCAAGGAAGGCAAACGTCACATTTCACTGTCGAATGTTCGAGCATACCTTATTTCAGAAGCGAACGTCTTCTCCGCGCTGGTGCGATCGCCATCCATCACATCCCCTTCCGTCGCCTCATCTCCAGTCATGACGAGAAACCCCCCCTCCCGTGAAGCCACCACTATATCACAAGGAAGCATTCACGAAGACCCTATAGCCTCGCTAGAAGAGAGCCTCCGAGATCACTTAAACGAGCCCGACTATCCCCTTGGGGACAGCGAAGAGGCCCTCGATATCCCATATGAGCTTTCCGACCCGGCAGACGATGAGCTGGATGATAACCCTGCTACTCCCAGAGCCTCTATGTATCACGACTTTAACAACCTGTCCCTCGAGGAGCCCGTTGAGGAAATGCTCGATGAGCCCATGGAAGAACCTCTGTTTCACTCAACAATGGGTCCCACCGACCACACTTCATACTCGGCGGACTTCGAGGATGAGAGACCACAGTGGGCAAGCGTCGAAATGGAAGCTAGACCAGCTACGACGCTGGATTCGTCATTTCACCCAGCTTACACGGAATCTCTAAGACCTCGCACCCCTACGCAACATTTGGATCGGTCCATCTCGTCCCAAGGTAGCTTCGGGGCTGATTCCACTGGTGATCTCGCTGAGTCGCATGTATATACACATGAAGAGGCTGAGAGCATGTACATGAGCGCTTTTTCTCAAAACGATGCGCAGTCGTCAGCAGCTCTTTCTCCTGCTGTATCCCGCAGAACACCTTCGCCACCCGAGCCAACAGCGGAACTTGCGAAGTCGACAACAGAAGAAACGAACCCGTTCTTCGAGGAAGCGAAGTCACCAATCGAGAAAGCGAGGCCAGCCGAAGAAGTGGTCGAGCAGAGCATAGAAGAGCACCCAGTTCCTATCGTCGAACCACAGACACCACGAGCGCTTATGCCGGGTGGATGGGATGATGACGTCGATGACTCGTCCCCACAGACTTCCATCGATGCATCAATTACACAAGATAACTCGCCTCGGACTCCTGTAGCGGCAGCTCCGCCTAGCGAGGCTTCGGATAGCGACAGTTCTTCACCCGCGTTTTCAAGGGCCTGTATTGCTGAAGATGAGCCAGAGCTCCCGAGCACCCCTGTGCGGCAGCAGGACGATGTGCCTACACCGAAAGGTCCAACTCGGCTCGTCAAGGAGATCTTCAACCTGAAGACGATATCAATATACGTGCCATCCCAACACCACCATATTCACGTCCAAGCCGCATCACCGGAGGCGGTAGCCCAGCTGTCGCAGTCTCTAGGGCGTTCCGTGTATCCTCAAGCGCCTGGTGCATTTTCAATCCATGGTGCTGCATCTATGCTGCCGCAGAGCCCTCCAGCGCCGGCTGTAAGCGCGGACGATTCGCTCGAGGTGACCTTTTCTCCGATCAACATCAACTTCGATGCGTCCCTCGGCTTCCTTCTCGCGATGGTAGTGGGCAAGTTACTTGAGGCCGTCAAAGACAACAAACCGGCGGTACCTGCGCAAGGCAACAAGCAACAGGAACCGGCCAAGAAAACACCAGATGTCAAGGTCACACTTGAGGAGGTCAAACTCAACTTTCTCAATAGGTTATGCGGAGTGTCAGATACCCCCGAGCGCTACTTGGACCCAACGGCGTTCATCTTTGATCAGGAGGTGCTTCTGAGCACGACCCTTCAGAACCTAACGGTGTCGATCTCTCCCACTGAGATTGCATCAAGAAAACCCAGTCGAGGCAAACCGGTATCCCAGCCAGCCACACTGACGAACATAAACGTGGAAAAGTTCCGATTTGGCTATGCAAATGGTGACATCGTCTCGTTTGACAGTGGCAGGCCGATGAGCACGTCCGTTAGGGACACTTTTCTCTCTGCCGGGTCTGATATTGGAATCAAAATTCTTCAGTCGGCTGACAACATCAAAACGGATATCGAAACGCTACCACTTGCGGTTCAGATCGATTTGCAGCGACTAGACGAGACCTTCAGCTGGTTTGGTGGGCTGAGCAGCTTTCTTAACATGAGCGCCTCTATCGCATCCAGCCCTTCGCCCACACCAAAGCCAATAATTGTGTCTCCTCAAAAACCCCGAGGTGTCCGCTTTGATACACCAATTGACCCCGGCGACAAGTCTGCCGCCTCGGAAAACAAAGTCAACCTCAGAATTGGAGGTGCTTTTCTAGAGCTTGTTGGAAGAGACTGCAGTGTGTTGGCTGAATCAAGTGCCATCAAGGTGGTTAGTCGGGAGGAGGGGATTGGTATGGCATGCACCATGATGCGAGCTTCTGGTCCATACTTGAAGAACTCCCTTGCCGAACCTGCCATCAATACCGAGATTGGCGGTGTTCGCATGGATTTTTTGACGGCACCTCAAGACGCCGACCTAGAGAAGCTTCTCGAGCTTATCATTCCTTCCAAGGTCAAATTCGATCACGGCAACGATGAGATTATGGTCGATACCCTTTTGCGTCAGAGAAGGAAGGGCTCTGTTTTGAGGACCTCGGTCGAGACTGTCAATGTCCGTGTCCAAAACATGGCTCAGCTTTCGGTTCTTCCGAACCTCGGAGAAGAGATCGCGAAGCTTTCGACAGTAGCCAAATACCTACCAGAGGATGACAGGCCAGGACTCCTAACTTTAGGTAATATCCAAAAGGTCGGAGTGAGCGTGGATTTCGGGGGCAAGCTTGGACATCTGGGCGCTGAAATCAAGGATTTCCATGTGGGACACATATCGATGCCGTCCCTGGTTGCCCTTGCTATCCATGGCATTTCCATCAAGAGGAATAGGTCCGAGGAGCTGATTGGCAGCTCGACATACGGCCCCAAGGGGATCCCTTCACGAGGTCCCGTCATCATGGCTAGGATGATTGGAGACGAGATTGAGCCAGTCATCAAGTTGAAGATGCAGGACTTGAATGTTGAGTATCGAGTTCCTACCATCATGGACCTGCTCGACCTGAGCGAGGATGCGACACCACAAGATTTCGAGGACAGTCTCGCTGCTTCTGTATCGAACCTTGGAGACCAAGCGCACTATGCTCTGGCTAGACAGCCGGACTCCCCTGGCTCCGAGAAGGCGAAAGCTAGCAAGCCAATGACTTTGGACATTGGCTTCCGCGACTGTCTTCTTGGCTTGAATCCTCTGGGGCAGCCTTCGAAGATGGTTATTGCGCTAACAGATGCCCATCTTGTTGCGGTGCTCCCCAAGGATGTCGACACCAATGCCGTTCTTAACATCAACAAGGCGTCTATTCTCCTCATCGATGACATTTCTCAGCTTGCGGAAGATGACTTGCCGCCCAGCCAGCGACCTCGCGCATCGTCTTCAACCTCTCGACAAGTGGCAGACATGTGCGCACGAGGCTACGTGGATATTTGCTACATCTCCTCCGCAAAGGCGGTTGTAGATGTCTCGGCCGGCGAAGATGGCGAGAAGCGGGTCAACATTGAACTTAGAGATGATCTCTTGGTTTTGGAGACGTGCGCGGACTCTACGCAAACTCTCATCTCGCTAGCCAATGCTCTGAAGCCACCAACGCCACCAAGCAAGGAGAACAAGTACCGGACCAAGGTCATTCCTGTCCAGGATCTCCTGGCTTCTATATCGGCCGAGGCCTTCGGGAAGCCAGAGGGGGAATACGACTTTGACCAAGACTTTGCTGGCGCCCAAGAACTGGCGGGCAGTGGTTCAGATGTCGACTTCGCAACCGACAGCCCGTTGCAGGTCGAATCGCAATTCTATGACGACGAACCCGTTGCGGAAGAGCTTTTCGATGCTGAAAGTAGCTCGATCCTATCCCACGGAACGACTATGAAAGACACGAATGAGGGTGTCTTGTTAACTGGCTTTGATCCTCTAGCCACGAACCGAAGTCAAGACTCCGACACGGACGATCTTGTCATTCACGAAGACTATTATGGACGCGACTCGTCCAAGCATGGCAAGGCCAAAGTCTGGAACTCGAACAAAAACACCTACGACAGAGCGCCTGAGGAGCTTGTTAAGGGCAGCCCTCTGCGCGTATCTGTTCGGGATGTCCACGTCATCTGGAATCTCTTCGATGGCTACGACTGGTCACATACTCGGGATGTCATTACCAAGGCCGTACAGGATGTAGAAACCAAGGCGTACGAACGTCAGGCACAAGCTCATGTTTATGAGGAGGAATTAGAGGACGAGGAAGCTATCGGAGATTTCCTCTTCAACTCCATCTACATCGGTATCCCAGCAAATCGTGATCCTCAAGAACTCTCACGAGCAATCAACGAGGGCCTCAACGACAACGCGACCGAGACCGAGTCTGTTGCGACCACCGCTTTTACATCGGCAACAAATCGCACCGTGCGCTCTCGCCAATCGAGATCAAAGCGACTTAGGTTGAAACGCAGCAAGCACCACAAGATCACATTTGAACTGCAAGGTGTGGATGTGGACTTGATTGCTTTCCCACCCGGATCGGGGGAGACGATGAGCAGCATCGATGTCAGAGTGAATAACTTGGATGTCTTTGATCATGTTCCAACATCAACATGGAAGAAGTTTGCGACCTATGACCAAGACATGGGAGAGCGAGAGATGGGTACCAGCATGGTTCATCTCGAGCTGCTGAACGTCAAGCCACAACCTCGTCTTGAGGCTTCGGAGATTGTTCTACGAGCCACGCTTCTTCCCCTGAGACTACACGTTGACCAAGATGCGCTAGACTTTATCACTCGCTTTTTCGAGTTCAAGGACGACAAGGTCCCTGTCCACTCTTCCCCCAGCGATGTGCCTTTCCTTCAACGCGCGGAAGTCAACGATGTGCCCGTGAATCTCGACTTCAAGCCAAAGCGAGTGGATTATGCGGGTCTCAGATCCGGACGCACGACTGAGTTCATGAACTTCATCGTGTTACAGGAGTCCAGGATGGTTTTGCGGCACGTCATCATCTATGGTGTTTCTGGGTTTGATCGACTTGGCCAGACACTGAATGACATCTGGACACCTGATGTCAAGGCCAACCAGCTTCCCGGTGTTTTGGCCGGCCTGGCCCCCGTGCGCTCGATCGTCAATGTCGGCAGTGGCATCAAAGACTTGGTCGAGATTCCACTGCGCGAGTACAAGAAGGACGGCCGGGTATTCCGCAGCATTTCCAAGGGCGCTGCGGCCTTTGCACGCACTACTGGTACCGAGCTGATCAAGCTGGGTGCTAAGATGGCGGTCGGCACCCAGTACGCTTTACAGGGTGCTGAAGAGATGCTTTCCGAGACACAGCAACCCGACGGCACATGGGAGGACGATGACCTCGACCCGGAGGAGAAGAAGCAATTCTCACTCTACGCCGACCAGCCAACAGGCGTCATCTCCGGCATTCGTGGCGGGTACCGCTCTCTGACCCGAGACGTGAATCTGGCACGCGACGCCATCATTGCTGTGCCCGGAGAGGTCATGGGAAGCCAGTCAGCAGGCGGGGCGGCGAGGGCTGTGTTGAAGCGTGCGCCGACCATCATCTTCCGGCCGGCTGTTGGTGTCACCAAGGTCATTGGACAGACTCTGATGGGGGCGACGAACTCGATCGATCCTCATAACTGGCGTCGGATTGAAGAGGTAAGCACCATACTGGCCCCAATTTGCATCACCAGTACTAACTCCTTGATAGAAATACAAGAAACACTAAACTCTATGACGAGATCCTGTTGGAACTCACTTACGAAAGTCCTCACTCAAGAGGATGGATGCTATGAACGACACATTTTTGACAGAGCACTAGCATGGCATTGTGGCTCACATCTCTACTTCTCAGTTTCTATTGGCTCGATACTCTCTTGTTTCTTTGTCATTTTTTCTTGCACAGATAGCGGGTTGGGCCAGGTCATCCGTCGCTTCGAGAACATAGTCACGCATCCATCCACGATAGATTGGCGAAAACGGAATGCCTTCTGATTACGTTGTGTATATGCATAGACGTTGGAGAAGGCAAGTATGGAGTGTTGTTTATTTGTTCGCTTGTTTGAGTCAGGAGTTGGATCTCGAGGGGAATTGTAACAATCGTTGAGGAGTTCCGTTGCTCCTTATTACCGGCGGGGATTTGACAGGCAGATGGTTGCTTTTATAGATGATACCTATCCAGAATGATGCCAATTATGTGCGCCATCTTACCAAGCAGTGCATATCTTCTCCACGTGCGTGCACTCACCTAGCATCACAGCCACATTCTCATCACTATAAACCACAACGCCTCGCTGTTTTCTCCAAAAATGCATCCACTCAGAAGCGGTCGCTGATTCCCTTCTCCTTCTCCTGCGCCTTTCTCTCCCGGTTCGCATCAATCCACCACTTGTGCGACTCTTCGGTGCCGGTCCACTCCCCCTTGTCGTCGATCTCATCCCACGGCTTGGGGCTGAGGATGTAGTGGATGTTCTTGACCTGGTCGTCGCGCCAGATGGGGCTGTGCACGTCCTTCCACCGCAGCGTCTTGAGCGCGTTGTAAATGTAGGGCAGGGGCACCCAACGGCCGCGGTACAGGTCGGACAGCAGCGACTGGTCGGCGAAGTCCATGTTGGCGGCGTCGGCCTCCATGTGGGCGACGATCTGGTCGTACAGGACGGCCGAGGGGTTGACGACCTGCAGCCCGCCGTTCATGAAGCCCAGCGGGCCGACGGCCGGGTCGATGCCCTCGGTCTGGGCGGCGTCCGGGTCGGCGTGCTGGAAGGTGAAGGCGCAGTTGGCGGGGATCCAGTCCTTGGGGTAGTGCGACTTCCGGAGCGGGTTGCAGACGCAGGCGTGGCCGGCGGCGAAGACGCGGGCGCCGGTGTCGCCGGAGGCGCTTTGGGCGGGCGAGTCGAGCTCCAGCGTCATGAGCTCGTCCATGTTGCGCAGGACGAGCATGTCCGAGTCGAGCTGGACGACGCGGGCGTACTCGGTCAGCGAGAAGGGCGCGAGCTTGCTCCAGCAGTCGTAGAAGCGCGGGTCGTTGGAGAAGTCGCGGCCGGCGGTGGGGAGCAGGTAGGGGATGTGCTGGGTGGCGATGCCGCGGGCGCGCAGGGCGGCGTGGCCCTCTTCGGGGAACGAGTCGGTGTAGAGGGCCACGAGCGGGTAGGCCGTCTTGACACGCTGGAGGGAGTGGTGCAGCGTGAGGAGGCCGGAGAGGTAGTCGAGGTTGGTGATGAGGGTTGTCCAGACTTGGGGGAATGTTAGCGATAGGCTTTGTTGCGGGGGGGGAGGATAATCACCCTTGTCTGAGTCGACGGCGCGTTTCCTGGGTTCTGATCCTGCCATTTTTGCTGATTTTGATAGGACTGTTGGAGGAGGAGGGAGAGACGAAGGGTTTGGTGTTTTGTGTGTCCTTGGTAGAGCAGAGGTGATGATGTCCTCGACGTGCGCCAAAATATCTAGTTCCGGTGGGGGAGGGGTCAAATCCCAAGGGAGGCCCGGAACGGCGGAGGGCGTCTTCGGAGCTTACCAGGCGGCGAAAAAATATAAACTAACGTACAGAGAGCTATCACGGTGAGATAATATGCGCCTTCTCTCGGGATTGATTGATTGATCCGTATACAGAGCAGTGGGCGGTATTCCGCTGTTGTTGCCGCGACGGAGCTCCATGGCGGGGCACAGCTATCATGACGCAATTGGCAATCTTGCGAACGGGGCCGGAGATGGTGGTCTTTCTCTGCAATCGAAACATCGGCGTAGTAGATAACATGGCGGCCGAAAGATCAAAAACGCAGTGTAGACTTTTGAAATATCTTGTCATAGATAGAGGCTTTCTTCCACGCAATTACCTTCTCTACTTTCCCCTAGACAGAATACATCAAGTTCGGATCGCCAGGGGCAGTTAATAGTCTAAGCACGAACCAGTAGGCAACCACGATTTGAAAGCAAGCTGCCGTCTCCAAACCAGGGCTTGCGTTGTCGCCATTCGAACCTCTCGATAAGGCAGGCCATGGTCTCTAGGCCCCAGGCAACAACCTTCAGGACGAGATAGACAGGTAGATAAAGTGCCGTGCAACTCCGGGCGATCTAGGACCCCGCCGCACTCCTACGCAGCATAATCATCAGATCCAGGTTCTATAGATGCCCGGTCCCTCCAATGAGAGGCGAGCACGCGCGGTGCCGGTGCGTTGTATCGCATCTGCGCTTTCAGACCACCCTTTTAGCCATGGTATAATCGGATCATCCGGCTGCAGGATGCGAAACGAGAGCGGTCGGAACGAAGCATTGCGTGTACACTGCTTTGCTTGCATACGTCTGATGAGGCGGGGACGGCGCACGCGGCCGATGGACTGATGCCATTCTGATGGCATGTCAGGGCACATGGCGGCAGATACATGAAGATCGGGTCGGCGATTGGAGCAAAAGAGTGGCCATCGAAGACGGCGTGCGACGAGACGATGCAGAGTCCAGGTTAAGACGGATAGGTCAAGTTTGTCTGCACGTACATTCCGCGAGGACAGAAACGCCCCAATCACGGCGGGAGGGATAACAAGCAGGACACACGTAGTAGGGAACGGGGAGTTGCATGTAGACTGCAGACGACATGATAGCTGATGGGAGAGGAGGGGGGTATGTCTACAAGACCGTACAAGGGCTTCTCCTTTCTGTTTGCCTGTCTTGTCATTGATTCAACCCCGACGATGGAAGATTACGAATAATTCTAGTATGGTACCTCCCTTGGAGCCCCTGCCGATTCATGGAATGGAGGTCGGTGAACAGAGTACGTACCTTTCTGTTGAGGCGGCGGGACGGGCCCCGGGCGGGATAGCTGTCATCCTAGTAGACGCCAGCCACGGTGAGTCCCGCCCGGCCTTCACCTTGCACTTGGGGACTCGGTGAGGCGGCCACTCAACCACCCAGGCCAAAGCACAGTTCAACAGTTTCATGCCGCGTTTCCAAAATAGCAACGCGAGGCCAAGGGGGGAGGAAACAAGTTGAGATTGCCCATTTTGCTCATTTTGCCTGTGCAGCCTCAACCCCCCTCCCTGCCTAGTCTCAGTGGCCTACTAACCATAGTACACCTGGCTGTGTACAGTACTCAGGTATCTTGCAAATACATCAAACCCTGACCGACTCAACAAAGGCCGCCAGCGACACGTGCTCCCGCCTCTGGACGCTGGCTGGAGGACGGCCCCTTGCACGCGGGCGGCCAGCACAGACACACTCGCAGACACACACACACACACCAAGTGCCGAGAGCAGTGAGCGAGCAGTGACTCTCTTTTTCTTTCAAGATTGCCGACCGCGGAGACGAAACTCGGATGAACTGGACGGTTCCGAAGATGGGCCTCGTAACTACGAAGGACCTGAAGTGACTGTTCCTCATCGCCGGCGTCTGCAGCAGCAGTCGGTCCCGGTGGTCCGCGGCAATGGCCTGGGAAGCTCGCTCACTGCGGTGCAATTAGGTAGGTAGGGCCAGAGACTGTCTCCCGGCCAAATGGCGACTCCCCCGAGCAACCGAGCTGGCGGGTTCCTGGGGGCCTTTGCTCGCTGCTGCGGACCCCGGGCACCGAGGAGCGGCACACCCCTGGCTTCGGGATTCGGGGTCAGTCAGTCAGTCAGTCAGAGCTTGAGCTTGGAACACTGGACCGACAGCTGTGAGCTCTCTTCCCCAGTGCCGGAACGCTATTAGCTTGACTGCCGCTTTTGGTGGCAAGCAAGAACGGCAACACCCCCCCAAGATACGGAGTACTCTCAGAACAGGATGGTCAAACTTGGTTCCTGCTGGAGGCATGCATGTCGTGATTGCGCGTCCCCGTGGTGGCTTAGCATTGCTTTTGTTCATCCAATATCCCATACCTAGTAAGCGAAGCTGTTGATGGCATTGAGAGCTGAGACACTCCCCCCACCATGTCTAGCCCAGATCTTTTGTTCCCCTGCCGAGCCCAGATTTGATCAGCAGAAACATGGGGGAAAACAGGACCGACACATTGGTGGCTTCTGAGCCACCGCTAAAGCGGCGCAGCTTCCCCCCAGAGGCTTGTTTCCTCAACCAAGATTCCCCATGACACCACCTCCGGCATTCGTGTCCCCTCGTCGCCAGGTTGATGGTCGACTATTCCTGCTTAGGCCACGGGCTGGCAGAAGGGACGACGACAGCTAAGCACGTGGTGTGGCGAGCTGTTGCAAATTCCACGGTTGATTCCGTCCCCTCATCAAGCCCGACAGTTCTGTCCCCGTCCCCGGCGCCGACTCCGACAATCCACGGACCACGGCGAGGCGGCGCGGTACCTTCAGCTGGCGGGGGATCAACCCCGTTCGTTCACCCAGGGGGGGAACTCCCGCGGACAGGGCGGCGCTGGGTTAGCCGGGGCCTCCATGATTGGATCTCAACGTCGGGTTGTTCCCCGCCGCCTGTGTCGCAGCGTCGAAATGCAGTTGAGTCGACTTTACCGCTGATTGACCGCCCCTGGAACAGTGGACGGGTGACCAAAGCCATTGATGGGGGGGTGGGTGTGTACCAAGTCAAGCAAAGTCAAGCTCCAAGCATGCAAGAGGTGACGAGGAGTGTGACACACCCGTTCTCCCTCCCGTGCTTGCTCTACTTGGTACAACAAGTATATCTATCTAGAGCTTCCCGGTCTTGCTCCCGTCCCGTCTCTTCTTCCCCCTCCTTTCCTCGTCTTATCTCATCTCGCCGTCTTATCTTGCTGTACTTCCCAGCCCTCCATCTCAACATCTCAATTGCTCCTTCCCCAACTCGCTCCCGTTGCCAATTGCCAATTGCCATTTGCGGGCCTCGTCTCCTGATCGCCGTCACCGCCTAGGACCGCTCTTATAAGCTTGGGTTCCCAAACTCCCACTTCCACACACAGAGTTCTACACAACTCCCTACACAACCGCAATCCATCACAATGTCGTCAAGAATCGCCGTCTCCGCATCAAAACTGTCCCGCGCCGTCGTGGACTCCCAGCGCAGCGCCGGCGCCGTGCTGATGCCCAAGTACGACGAGCTCCTGCGCACCCGCCGCACCGACGAGGTATGCTTTCACTCAAAGCTCTCACGTCTTCGTCCTCGCTAACATTGTCCGCTCCACAGTCTCGTGGCATCACCACCACGCACCGTCCCACCCCCCAGCCCTCCATCGCCAACCGCACCAAGCCCTTGATGCAGGGCTTCCACTCGTCGGCGCCCTCCCAGGCGCCTCCCGCCGCCCACCTTGACACCACCGTCCTGCCGCCGCTCCACCCGGTCCCCGTCACCTCCGAGGACCTCCCCCGGATGCCGCTCCTCCCGGACAACTACGGCGCCTACCACGCCTCGCTCTCCGACGCCGCCGACCTCACCGCCCGCTTCCGCGCCACCATTGTCGCCACCGACCCCGACAACGTCGTCCCCGGCGCGCCCCTCGCCGCCGTCGAGGGCGTGACCGTTGACGGCGTCGAGCTCAAGTTCGCCCACCAGCAGCCCCAGCAGGAGATTGATGCGGACACCGACCGCAGCACCTTCATGTTCGATATGTGGCGCAGCATGGTTGACGATGTCATGAGCGCTACCAACCCCAGTGCGCAGAAGAAATCTAACTAATCTGCCTGCGTGGGAAGGTGTTACGATACAAGGGGGAGGTGATTTGCTAGGGTTACGGTCTTTCATGGGAACCGACCTTGCTGGAATTGGAGGATATGATATAGCGTTGTAATTGCTTCTACCGCCTCGCACTCTAATAGTTCGCGGTACAATGCGTCGACTTGGAGCTCCGAGTAGCTTTCATGACCTAGACGAATCACAATGGAAAAATCCAACATTGATTATTATACTTCAAAAGACGGCAGCTAAGAATTGTTTGAACTTCAATTTCGCCAGCCAGCTCTACCTAGGTGCCTAAAGTGCTGTGCCTGCCATGTCTTGTTTTGGTGCGATGGTTGTGTGTGTATGGTATCATCTCTCGTAGCACCCTCCATCCACAAGTCCTTGTTCGCTAGCTCCAAACCGCATCTCCCTTTCGCTCACACTGTCCTTCCGTTTCGTACAATCTCAGTAACTCATTCAGCTACCGATCAATTCCTCTTAATCTCCATCCCTCGACCCACTATCCATTACTACTATATCCCGTCTACCTCTTCTTCATCGACGGTCGGGGCTTGCACTCGTCATTGTTGACCGGGTGCAGCATGACCTTGATGGGATAGTTTTGCGTGTTGTGCTGGTAGCCCTTGCTCCAGTCGTAACTAACGGCGTAGGCGAAGATGCTACCATTTTTGTTGAAGGTCGTCGACGTGATGCTGCCCCCCACGTTGGGGTAGCCCTTGAGTCGGTGCTTGGCGTCTTTGTCCCAGAAGTGGAACGTGCCGTCGCTACCGGCCGTGCTGAAGGTGCCGTGGACGGGGTGGAAGGAGATGTCGTTGACGGCGTAGACGTTGGTGACGCTGTTGGCGGGAGGGTCGCGGTGGCACTTGAATGAGAAGTTGGAACTGGACGCGTTAGAACCTGGACGAATATGATGGGGCGCGACATCGGGGACATACTTCGAATCCTTCTCCTCCACGTATTGAATAGCACATCTACCCTCGATGCTACCGATGGCGAAGCCCGCCGAGTCGGTGAAGCAGCTCACTACCCTCGTCTGCCACTTCAGGGGGCTCTGGAGCGTCTTGTAGAACTTGGTGGGGTTCTTAAGGTCGATGACATTAATGTAGCGGTCCGCGGTGCCGACGACGCACAGGTTGTCCCGGACATCGAGCGTGTACACTCGCTCCTGGCAACTCACCGTCGCCGCAGGACCCTGCTGCCGGAGATCCCAGTACTTGACCGTCTTGTCCCAGGATCCGGACACTACCATGGGGCCGTTGCCGCTGTCGAAGAAGCGGACCGATCGCACGGGCTGGTCGTGGGTACCAACGACGATGTCCTGCTGCGAGGCGAGGTCGCAGACCTTGATGTTCTTGTCGGCGCCGGCCGAGGCGATCTTGGTTCCGTCCTGGATACATCCGGGGTCAGCTTGCGTGCGTTCTCCATATATTTCCCCCAGCGGGAGAGGCGTATTCTTACCTTGGAGAAGTCAACGTTGAGGACGGGCTGGGTATGCTCGTATGCGTGGCGGCCTTGGCTCTGGCCGTTCTGGGCAATCTCGTAGATGCGGACCTTGTTGTCCCAGCTGGCGACGGCGAGGAAGTCGGGCCCGTTAGGCGCGGGCGAGAAGGCCAGGTCGGAGACGGCGTCGGTGGGAGGGTCGGACAGGGCGACGTCCGACTTGAGGTCGCCGACGGTGTTGCTCGCCGACGACGCGGCGCTTGCGTTGCCAAAGAGTCCCGACATGGTTGCGATCGAGGCGGCGTGAAGCGAGGCGAACTGGGGGGTTCGCTATGTGTCTGTCTGTGTTGTTGTGTTTTTTTCCGCGTCTTTCGAGCTGAGCGCAGACAAACGCGAAGGGCAATCGAAGACGGCGGGTTCAGTCGGGAGATTGTCTCTCAAGTCGCAAGAGAATGGCTTCCAAAGGAGGAGGGCTCGAACCGATCGTCGAGAATGGATGCGCCGGAGCTTTGTATGTCGAGGCGGATGAACAGGCACGAAGGCAGCTGCACCAGCCTTCCCAAGTCGAAGCTGGGATTGGCTCAGCAGCGACCACTACGCGGTGAAAGAACGGCGCTAATACCACGCCCCTCGCACCTGCCTAAGGCCACTCCCCAAGAGCCCCATCGCATAAAAATTCAGACGCGCGCGCAGGCTTTCGTTTTTTCCTCTTTCCTTCACCACCCTCCTCGTTCAACAAATCGCCATTCGGAGCTCACACACGGAGACGCTGCGAGCTCGTCTTCGCAGCGTCTCTCCTCCAAGCTCTGGGAGAAAGTCCCCGGACGTCTCGTTTCATCGAGAATGCGGAAACGCGCCGCCATAAAAGCACTGCGGCTGACCTCGGCCGCCCAGGCCCTCTCCCTGCACCGGCCCTGTTCCGCTGCTCGACCTTTACAAAGCAAACCGGCCTCACGTGGGTGCTCACGCCCCCGGTCCTCTTGGATGACGATATGAGTCCGAGCCGGTGGGATGTGGCAGTCGCTTCGAGCCGGTATGCTGCGTGAGGGGAGGCGGGCAGACGTTTGGTGCTCGTGGGTGTGGCGTCGGGCGCCGAGGACTTGTTGTCGAGGTTGATAGGTATGCGATTGCTCGGCGAAAGCTGGGTTACTCAATGGGGCTCATTCTTGACGCGAGGGGGGTGCCACCGTCGACCTTTTGGCGACGATTCCCTCTTTTTTACACTCTAAACTTCATTGGAAGTTCTCTTTTGAGGGTATCGGAGCCGGATTCGAGATGGTGTTCAAGTTGACATGATGATGACCATATAGAGTCAAGCACTGAGGCAGGAAAACCCTGCCGATGCTGATATATTATGTCGACTGATCAACTTGAACCCTCGTTTCTGTTTCGCGTCCCAGAGACTTTGTTTAGCATATGTCCAGATAGACCTTATTGTGCTTTGCGCCCGTGACCTCAGTGTCTACAGTTAGGAGACATTGACTAAGTCTTGTCGAAACCCGCTCTCCTAGCCAATACTGGATCAAGTACTGGCCAGTTCTCGAGTTGGCTTTGTGAACTTCGGAGTGCCAATCGTGAGCGTCGCCTCGAGTCATATCACGCATACCTGTGGTGTGACACGACGATTTCTCGTACTTCGCAAATCTTCGAGAGCCGTACCAGGTCCAATCGAACATGGGCGAAAAGTGCAACATCACTCGTCAGGATGTGTCGAACCTATAGTATGTCGAGGCGATTTCCTGTTTAGAGGCTCACTCAAATGAACCTTGGCCGTAAGTGGTTTCTTCTGAACGTCAGGGTTTCAAAGCGAACCTCTTGAAGGATATGTTCAGTGCAAACCTCTGTTGTCATGTGTAACGTCGTTCATGTCAGCTTCCGTCATACCTAAGAATGACATGGACCAACCGCAACGTGAACGATCCAGCTATGCATGGTCTTCAAGTCCGTTCACCTATGCTCTCTTCCATCTCCCGAACACCAGGTGCTGTCGTGTCGGACGAGCAGCACTACAACTACAGCGAATGCTGCCCTTGCTATTCAAAGGGCCTACGCTTTGATGTCGCAAGCCATAGTGCCAGTCCATGTCCCCAAGACTTGTGACGAAGTAATGAGGAGCCCATCAAATGCATCTTCGGCAAGGCTTACGGTAAAGAGTGCTTGGCCAATTAGTGTTTATGCTTATGAGTGTGTATCCCATAGTATTGAGCATTGGTGAGGGAAGCCTTGCATCTACAGGGGGTCACTTGGGCATAACTGGCGCAGTCTTGACGGAACTTCCCCAAGATGCGTGCGTCGAAGTTGGCGTACTTCATCCGGAGTGCCATTTGCTCGTCAAGTTCTGCCAGGGGGCCGCTGTAGTCCCAGGTCGGTTTCGCTTTCCGTCATAGAGCCAACTCGACGTCGAAAACCGCAAACCCCAAGGTTCATCCTGCACCAAGCTAACTTGGGAAACGCGTCAGGGGACGGGGGCTCGAGATGCCACCCGTCTCAACTCAGTCTTGTCGCGGTTTGATCGTCATCCGCCCGGCGTCCGGAACGACGGCACGGGCAGGGTAACATCTGGACACCACCCTGTTGGAGTTTTTGCTTAACCTTGTCAGAGAAAAAGTCTTTCTTTCTTCCCCGCGATGGGGATGAATCCGGGGACGCAGGGGGGCGGCGAGCCTTTGACAAGGAGGGTTCGCGGAGGTGGGTGTGCGGGCTGCAGGCGGGATTGGGCGGCGGAGCGAATCCTGGCTGGGAAGGAATTTGGAGTCTGTCGTCCTGGTCAGCCAGGATTTCCTTGACCTTGTTCCCGAGCATGGCCAAGAAGTCATCGGGATTCCGTCCTTCGCTCTGGTGACCTCGTCTCTCGTGTCGAGGCGGATGCACGCCACAGCCAAGGCATTGCTTGACTTTCGCTAGGTATAGGGCATAATGAAAGTACTAGTATAAAGATGATGAAATAAAAAAAGACTTGAGGGGATGCGTAAAATGAAAGACGAGAGCGAGTGCCTGCCTGCTTGCCCTACACCCACTGCACTCCGCACAGGCACCAACGCTCTACCATAGGCCCTTGCCCCTGGCGCCGACGCAGCCTGTAACAGCCCACAGCAGCACTACAGCCAAAGGCCCAGCAGCGCCCCCAGCAGCCCGGTGCAGCGCCACACGCTTCCGGTCTGGGCGAATAGCACCGAGGAATCCATCCACATTACCTACGAATACTCAACAAGCCTAAACAGGTTGGTGTTTTTGTTCAACCCAATCGAATCCAGTGTGTGTGCTGCACCTGTCCCAACATGTGTCGGGTTGTCACACGCCATTTTCTCTTCTTCTTCCCACCAGAGAATTAGTTTGGTCCCTATGTGAACGGCTTAGACACACACGCAGGGTCCCCTCCCTCACTTAGACTGGGCTCGGGGCTTGAGCGGCACATAACGCAGACGGACGTTCCTGGTTGGCGGAACCTCTTCTTTTCCCTTCTCTTCATCTACGTAGTATTCAGCCCTTGTGCCCTAGGCGTTGGCCCGCAGCCTATTGCGTTGGTGACGGTGTGACGGCGGCGTCGTGCATGCGCGCATGTCCCAGGTGAGGGTGACGGCGACGGGGGGTTCATGGATGGATGGGTGGCGGGCTTGCTGGTTTGCATCAAGAGAAATGCAGTGCGATGCTTTCTTTTCTTATTGTTATTACTCTTCTCTTCCTCTCTCTCTGCTTTCCCGTCTCTTTGCGATTGTGTCTCGTTGTTCACCAAGCTTCGTGCTGCCCTCTTCAACACGACATCCCTCTCGTCCAACACCACTACCCCTTGTCCACCCCACCAATCCTCACATCCCACGATGATGCTCCATCTCCGCTTCGTCTGCCTCCTCCTCTTCTTCACCACCGCCCTTGCCGATCTCGCCTCGTTCCGAGCAAACCTCCCCAAGTGCGCCGTCAAATGCCTTGCCGCCGGCGCGAAAGAGCACGGCTGCGCCGTCACCGACTTCGAGTGCCAGTGCTCCCACCTCGAGGCCATCATCAACACCACGTCGCCCTGCCTCGTCAACGCCGGCTGCAAGCTTGACGATATTTCCGGTGCGTGTGCTTCGTCTGCTTTGGCCCCGTTTTCCATCTTCTGCTCTTGAACTTAGACTGACTTTCCCGTCGTAGACACCGCCAACCTCGTCGCCGATCTCTGTGCAGAGCAAATCTCCAACATTACCGCTTCCCAAACCACCACCGCCGCCGTCAAGGCCACTTCGACTCTTAGTGCTGCAGCTCAGATTCCACAAAGTATAGCATGGACTGGTGCTATGGCGGTCTTGGCAATCGCTGCCGCTGTGTTATAGGTGCTCCAATTGTCAACGAAAGGCACGCAAAAGGGTTGGGTACGGGTGTTTGCATGGAAAGGCGTCGGATATTCCCCAGGCCAGGTTGCTGAGTATTTTAATAAGGCGTTGCCGTGTAATGTGATAATAATGAAACGACGTGTAATTCCTCTTCATAAGCAAGTCTATCTAAGTCATAAGCAATTCTATACCGTCAAGGGTCATTCCTAACTCATCGGAGGTTTGCCAACTCTCCACACCATTACCCACGGGTTTCCTAGCCCCAATCCATCTTTAAACGCCGCGCCTCTCATCTTTCCTCGTTTTCGTCTGTACCGTACACCTCTTCAAGGCCCAAACTTGCCCAACGCGCCGTGGTTGCCACCGTCAAAGACGTCTTGCAGCTCCTCCAGGTCGTGGAACTTGGAAGCCAGCTCCATGCCCTTGCGGCGCTGCGCCTCGACCCGACGCCAATCCCACTCGCCGTGCACAGAGAGATCGACATCCGACACATCCACAGACAGGTCGCCGACCTGCTCTTCTCCGCTCATCCAGCCACCGGGACGCTCCGGCAGCAGGCCCGACTCGCCGCCGAGGACGTAGGCCGGGTTGACGGTGAAGCGGCCGAGCTTGAAGACGTACTTGCTGATGGCGGTGGCATATATCTTCTTCTCCCAACCGCCAGCCGCGTCCTGGGATCCGCGCGTGCGCATCTTGCCGCACCGGGGGTCGAGCCACTCCGTCGGCCGGGCGGCGTTCTTGGGCATGTAGTGGGTGACGATGTAGAGCCACTTGCGGTCCCAGGAGAGCACGCGGCTCCACATCTCGAAGCCCTTGTAGGCGGGGATCTCGCGCTTGAAGCTGCACTCGACGGCGCCGAGCATGATGCCGATGGTGCCCTTGACCGGGCTGCCCGTCTTGGGGTCCAGGACGATCTTGGTCTGCGAGTTGCGCGCGAGCGTCGCCATGGATGCACGGCAGAGGTACGTGACCAGATGGGTTCGCGCGATGTCGAGGTCGGCGAAGTAGGTCGAGTTGGACTTGTGCAGGTTGTAGTCGATCTCGAGCAGCGGGGCGTGCGAGGCGGTGATGATGGGCTTGAAGAGGGACTTGGGGGAGTGTTTCGGGGACTTGCGGAAGGACATGTGGTAGAAGATGGTGTAGAAGACGCGATACTGGCTTCATGTCAGCGACGGTGCGATATTAAGTAGAAGGCCAACACAGCCATGGTGGGTGAACTTACGGTCCAAGCAAGCGGCATATTCTTCCAATTAAACAGAACGAACAGCAGCAGCAAGATCCTCGACGTCCGGCCAGGACCCGTCAGGAACGATTGTATCAAGGGACCCCAGTTGATGCGCCATGCCGCATATCCCATTGAGCCGACTGCGAGGGGCACGAAGACGGGCACCACAAGAGACAGGCCCGGCAGCTTCTTCGCCGCAGACGCCATGATGAAGAAGGGGATTGGGCTGTGGGCGTGGCTCAGGGTCGCGTTATCCGGATGGAGGAGAGTCTCTCGAGCGCAACACCACTGCTTGTAAAAAGAGAGTGGAGGTCAGCGGCGATGTCTTAGGGAGCGGCAGGCTTATATCTCGCAGGCGGCCGAGATGACGTAAGAACGTTGGTGGTAGGCCTGGCTCGCGCAGTGTTGCCCCAGAGTAAGTAGGAAACTAGGGTTCAGGGATGAAGTCGACGATGGAGGAATGGCTTTCAGGGGTGCGGCTTCGACGACCAACCCGACGTCGTTCCAACCTTCGGCGCGCGATGTAGCTTTAAAATCTATCGCTATCGAGCCTCGGCTCAGCCTTATTCAGTGGGGACTTGGCCGGAGATCATTGGATGGTTCGAATTGTTGGGGCGTCGAGGACGGAGCGATCGGGAGGTTCCTTGCAGAAAAGTGCCACGACTCGGTGGGAGCGCACGTCAAAAAGGCCGGTCGGTGCATACGAAACCCGCGAGGGCGGCGTCGCTCGGTGAAGAGTGCTGCTTCGGGGTGGTTTGCCCGGACCTCGGTGGACCCGGCGTGCCACAAGACGGGAGCTCCGAGACACAAAACCAACAAAGTTGAACTCTGCAGGCTCAACAAAAGAGAGAATACCGTGTCATGTCTAAGTGAACTGTTCATGAGGGAAAATGAAGTCATCACAACTGAATCGAGTTGCTGGTAAGTAGTGATACAAGCAAAAAGAAGGATAATCGGCGGAATCTAACCACCTAAGTTGGACGAACAGGGAATCGAACCCTGGACCACTCCCAGATATTCGAACGAAGATGCTAAGGGAGTATTATACCACTAAACCATTCGCCCGGTTATTGATATTGTCGAAGTAGAAAATGAGATATATAATCGTCAAGCGTGGTGGAGTGGGGCAGTTTCGCCGAATTTTGGTACCCTACACCACGGAGGAGCCGACTTACAGTAAGCAGCCTTCCATAGTGCGGCAGAGACTGAATGTCCAGTTATAGAAACTTGGTCGAGGACATTCACACGATAATTTGAACGGTTCAAATGCTAGTCTTTGTATGCTTATTCAAATTGGGTTGTATTTCATCACTAATTACAACGACTTTTCCACCTCGTCTACAGCATCAAGTACGGGCTTCCAATTCGCCCACTCCGCATCACCTCCCGGAATCCCCCCGAACAGGGGCAACCTCGTGCCGTCCGCATCGCCAAAGCCCCTCAGCCGCCCAACAGCCTCCTTGATGCCGACGGTGCCATACCGCACGACAATCTCTTCCATGCTGCTGACCTTGAACTGCAGCAGGCGGCGCTCGACGGCCTCGGCCTCGGTGGGTTGGGCCTTGGCCGACAGCTCGTACAGGCGCACCAGCGTCTTGGGGAAGAAGCCCGCCGACCCGTCGATGGCCCCGGAGAAGCCCACCGACATGACCGGAAGCAGCTGCTGGCCCAGCCCCGTGAAGGCGTGGAAGTGCTCCGCGTCGATGGCCGGGTTGGCGCCGATCTGCGCGTGGTACGACACGTCGCCGTGCGAGAGCTTGCACCCGACGATGTTGCGGTGCTTGGAGAGCGTGGCGTATGTCGAGGGCACCACCTTGACGTTGTTGGATACGCCGGGGTAGTGGTAGCTGGGAAGAGACTTGTCAGCACTGGAAGGAACTGGATCAGATATGCTGGTGGGAATGGGCCTCTTACATCATGACCGGGATGGGGCTCTGGTCGGCCACGGCAGTGAACCACCGGATGATGCCGTCCTGCGTCGTCACGGCGGCGTTGTATCCCGGCACGAGACACAACCCCCACTGGGCGCCAGCCTCGTGCGCATCCTTGAGCTGCTCCACCGTCTCCTCCACGCTGTTCGTCGCCGTCCCCGCAACGATGGGGTAGTCGCGGAAGCCCTCCTTCTCCAGCGCGGCCTTGATGCCGCCGAGCACGCGGGCCCGGTCGCGCGGGTGGAGGTGCACCGCCTCGCCCGTGCTGCCGAGGGCCACGATGCCGCGGATGCCCGCCTTGGCCAGGTACACGGCGTGCGCGCCCTGCGTCTCAATGTCCAGCGGCGACGTCACGGCGTCGTAGCTGGCCGTCTTCTTGGAGGCGAAGAATGTGGGTACCGGCACATACATGCCCGCGGGCGGAGGGGAAGAAGAAGCCATGGCAAATAGAGAGCTCCCGGAGTGAAGAGCGAAGAGAACCAGGTGGAGTAAAACGACGGGAGATGGGAGTTGCAGAGAATGTGTGTGAGGGGTTCGGCGGGCTGTTGCGACGATGGCTTGTATATAAGTCGAAGCCGAACCTCGGGGGTCGGGGCTTCGGGCTATCTGACAGCGACCTCTACCGAAATGTGGACTACCCAAACTGACGCCATTCGACAGGGCGTATCAGCGAGTCGAAGTAATCAGGGCACAAAGAAAGCCCTCAAATAATACCAAACAATCCCCCACGGACTTTCACAAAGCCTTGGTTGAGCTCTCGGCCCTCGGGTTTCTTACGTTGTGTCGCCATCGACCGAAAGGCGAGTGGGGTTTGATACCTAGTGTAGGACTCTGACTGGCTGAAGAACGAACATGCAACGAGTTGGTAAACCTGTCGGTATGGCTTTGATCCCGAGAGAACGTCTTCAACTGACATGAGAGAAATGCTCACCGATGTCTAGATTCCCTCTACTCCACAGGTTTCGAACGTTTTGGGCGGTCTTATTTAAACCTTTCTTTGATTTACATCCCCGTCTTGTGGTCCCCCACGAGGCAACTCCTACCGGACATGCGGGTATTCTACGTGTTACTGCAAATGCTCAACTCCAGGCTAAGAACCGGGATTCTAATTCCGATGCCTGGTTGCCGGTCACAGCTTCTCCCCTCTCAGACCACCAAGGACTCAAGCTCATCGGATAACTTGGGTACCTTCGGCAGGCTCCAGCACCTCCCACTGGCAGTCCAGGTTCTTGTTTTCGTTGTGCTGTCTCAACTTTTCAATAATCTTAGTGGCAATCCCCTCAAAGTTGTGGGTGGCGAGGGCCAAGATGGTCGGGCCAGCGCCGGACAGGCAGACTCCCAGGAAGCCGTCTTCGGTCTTGGGGGACATGGACTCGACGATCTCGGTGAGACCGGGGATGAGCGCCTGACGGTACGGCTGGTGAATCTTGTCCTGCATGGCCAGGTGGATGAGTTCCGGGTCGGGCGGCGACTGTCCCAGGGCAACGGGCAGCAGAGCAATCCGCTGCAGGTTGAATGTCTGCGCAGTCGAGTCAGTTGGGTCGGGTCGCGACTACAGCCTAGATACTTGGTCATCCCGGACTTACCACATCAACTCGAGGGTACTTCTCGGGGAGAACCTCGCGGGCCCGGTGGGTGGGAACCTGGAAGTCGGGGATGATGGCCACGGCCTTGATCTCCTTGGCCCAGGGGAACTTGATGTGGTGGCCGATGCCGTGGGGAGGGTCCGGGGGCGTCTTGCCCGTGTCCTCGCCTCCGGCCGGC
This sequence comes from Neonectria ditissima, assembly GCA_001305505.1. NCBI lineage: Eukaryota > Fungi > Ascomycota > Sordariomycetes > Hypocreales > Nectriaceae > Neonectria > Neonectria ditissima. Next base: position 920,789 of record LDPL01000014.1, read on the forward strand.
GCGGGGAGGACCTCGCTGAGGGGGATCTCCGTCCTCGCGACCTCCTCGGGGGTCAAGGGCTTGAGGTACGTCCCCACGAAGCCGCCGTATAGGGCAGCGCCGACATTGTCAGGATGTCTCTCTGCAAAACTCGCGTGTTAGTCGCCGGCTCAGGGCCCGCTTGGCGTGGCATATTCACGCACCAATCATGAGACAATAGTCGAACAGCCGGTCGACGTCGAGGTCCTTGAGACCGCCGACCTCCTTGCCCAGGACGACGCCGGCCACGACGGCCGCGCCGGAGCTTCCAAGACCGCGACCCAGCGGGATCGGGTTCTTGATGTGGACGTGGGTCTCGACGGGGAAGTTGCGCTGGGCGTGGCAGCGCAGGACGTAGAGGGCGACGCGGGTGATGAGGTTGACCTGGGGGTCCAGGCTGATCTCGGCGGTGCCCTCGCCCTGGCCCTCGTAGGTGATGCGGCAGTTGAGCGGGTGGTCGGACTTGGGCTTGGAGCGGTCGATGGTGACGTGCAGCTCGAGGTAGACGGAGAGGGCGAGGCCGATGACATCGAAGCCCGGGCCGATGTTGGCGCTGGAACAGGGCGTCTTGACGACGAAGGACTCCATGACTGTGGTTGAAACAGTAGGGAAATCGATCAACGAAGCGTTGGGGTCACGGCGGGCTTTTTTCGAGAGCTGGCTCACTGTCTCTGCGGTTTCAATGGCGCAATTGGGAGCTAGATGAGGTCCCTTGGGGGAGAAGTTTTGCCATCCCGGCCTCTCCACTGGTGGCTCGACCGAGATGCCAACTCGCTCCGCTAGCCGATGACGGAGACGGCCCCTCCACTGCAAAGCAGCAAGCAAGCAAAATGCCCTGGCGGCGGGGTACTAGATTGCATTGCTGCCTCTCCATCGGCTGTTTTCATTGGCCCAGTTACGGTGGCACCTTAGGCAGACTTCGCTAAAGTGTAAAAACCCAAATCCGGAAAATCACAACCCCGCATCACCTCGTACTAGGAAATACCTTATAGCTATTATACGATAATTATATTACTATAATACCTTAACCTCTAAAGGATCTTATATCTATATAAGATAAAATTTAGTCTTAATTTAACTAAGGTTAAACTTATAAGAATATTCTCTAGTCTATTAATCTTCTTCTTCTTATATAAGGATATTTATAAGTTAGTCTTTATATACTAAAGTCCTAGATTTCTATTTAGAGCTTTATATAGAATTTAATAGTCTTTCTTAATTAATAGTATAAAGAAATATTAGAGCTTTATATCTAAGAGATTTCTTTTTTATTAATATTAGAATTAGTAAATAAATTCCTTTATATATAAGACTATATTCTAATTAACCCTTAGAAATTATAGTAGTAGATATATTAGTAGGATATTTTATAATAACTATATTATTAAATTATAGATAAATTAGTAGACTATATATAATTCTACTTTTTTTCCTATAGATATTCTAATTAATTTATCCTTTAAGATATCTAGATATAAGATA
>LDPL01000014.1:925051-943264 GCA_001305505.1 Neonectria ditissima
CTAAGGCTTTTCTTCCTTTAGGAAGTATTTTTAAAATCTAAGTATTTTACCTAATAAGTTTATCTATTTCTACTTTTATAGATATATTCCATTTATCTTTATCTATACTAGATAGATAGTCTAAATAGTTTTTAGGTTCTATAGGATTTTCTTTATTTACTAGAGCTAATATAGTAGGGTATTCTTTATAATCCTTATAGAAATTAGCTAGCTTCTTAGGTATTTCTACTAATAATTTAGGTATTTTAGCCTCTCTTAAACTTTTAAGCTCTTTTATAGAGTCTTTAGTTAAAGAGCTTCCTAATATAGGAAGAGACTTATAGTCTAGACTATTTTTATTATCTAGAAAGTAGTTTTCTAGTATAACTATATCCCTAGATATTATAAGGTAGTATTTATTATAGTCCTAGATTTTATAGCTATTTTCTAAATAGCTTATAATAATACCTTTATATACTCTAGTATCTAATTTATTACTAGGGGTTTTATTCTTATAATAAACTATAGATCTAAATACTTTTATATTATTAAGATCCTCTAGTTTTATATATATATTATCTCTTTTTTCTAAAGGAGATAAATAGTTAAGACTAGAATAAGGAGTTCTATTATATATATAAGTAATAGTATTTAAGGCCTTTCCCTAAAGGTATTTAGGCAGTTTAGCTATATATATTATAGCTTTAACTTTATTTAATAAAGTCCTATTTATTCTTTCTATTACCCTATTAGGCTTAGAAGTATTAGGAGGGCTAGTATTATATACTATTCCCTTAGTTAAGTAATAAGGTTTAAGTTTATAAAGATATTCCTTAGTATTATCTAAAAAAACTTACTTAATCTTAATATTAAGCTTATTTGTAACAGCCTAGCTGTATAAGGAGTCCTAACCCTAGCCCTAAATAGCACTCGCTTAAATAGTGGGGCCTCTAACCCCTTTTTAAGCTAACTCAGTGAGCGTTCAGAGAGCTCGCTAAGTGGAAGCTTTACAATACACCATATACTACCTTTTGGTCACCTTGTGTTATACCCTGGTTACACAGACCCTTATAATTCTTCCACTTCTACACCCTACCTAGGTTACTAGCGTATAACACAGGATGAAGGGAGCTATACGATCAGCAGCCAGATGCATAGGATGCTCACCGAATGCTATACGACCTCTGATGACACTAGAGGATCATACTCTGAATAATCGCACCGAGGAGGACTGTAACCCTACACCCTAAAGGGCCCTAAGTTAGGACCCAGTGGACTGTCTCATTAAAGAGGAAAGGCCCCTAGGAGAACTAACTCTTCAACGACTATCTAGAAGGGACTCAGAGACTACTAGTCTAGAGGAAGAGCCATAAAGAGGCAAACCTCGCTAGGCCTCCTCCTACGACAGCAATAACTCTAGCGATCGTTCAACGATACCTCCCCGAACGGGAAGACCCTCTTGCTTACTACAGCGACCAAGGCTACAGCAGTGCCAACGATCTGACTCTCAGGCGTCTTCGACAACCACTCGTCGAACCGGCGGCCACGAGGATAACACCAGTGCGATTCGAATCGTGCTAAGGATGATAGCCGACCAGCGAGAAGAGGAGAGGAGAGCTAGAGCAGCTCAACGGGAAGAAGATCAATAATTCTAGGAGAGGCTAGTAAAGTAACTAGTCTTAAGGCTAAGCCTAAGCCGACTAAAGGAATACAAATACCTACTATAATACCTATATGATATCCTAAAGGAGGAAGCCTTAGGAGTCTTAGTAGATGACTAGATCTTTGTAGTATAATCAGCGAACAATATACAAATATTAGTAACCTATTTTCAGAAAATCCTCTAGGTAACTACTTATATTTCAAAGACTCTCTAAACCTAATAGAGGAATTATTCGAAGATAATAGAAGACCCTTTATAGGAAGACTTTATATCTTTCCTAAGGAAATAACATGTGGACCTAGAGATAAGGGAGATTAAGCTCTATAATAAGCTAATAATATTATAATAAACTACCGAATAGTCACTAACTGACTACTTTAATACTTAGAGAGCTATCTATAACTCACTGGGTATACCTAACCTAGAGGATAACTATATCCTAGCCCACTAGTACTACTTTAGACTCTAGCTATAAATCAAGAAGGAGATTCATAAGATGAAGATTAGTATCTAGAAAGTATAAGAGCTAGCCCAGGAGGCTGAAAGACTATAGCAATACCTACTACACTTCGCTAACTATTTATAGAATAAGAGCTAGAAACGAAGTAGTATGAATTCTAATCAAGAAGGACTAAGGAAGTCTAAGTTGTCAGATCACTAATATAATTATTCCTCTAGAGAGAGGTTATATAGATGATTATTATTATACCTATGAGGAGGAATACATATAAATCGCTATAAGGATTAATGAAAGTAGGATAACCCCTTAGTGAATAAATTTATCAAAGGAATTACCTATTATAACTATAATAAGGAAGAGTACCTTATGAGGTACTATAGGAAGCCTTATAATAAGCTAGAATTCTATATAGAGAATAAGAAGCTATATGAAACAGTAGCAATCTAGTCTATTGCTATATGTATTAAAGAGGTTAACTCATCGGAAAATAAGTAGGCATAAGGTCAGAGGGTAACTATCCTACGCCTAAACCTAAGCTAGTGCTAATCAGAGAAATTGTATAGGGCAGAGTACTCCTTGTGTAAGTGCTTACTGAAGAAGAGGTTTAGGTAGATATAGATACCTATATACAGGTAAGCCTTATTAGTAATAGGCTAGTAAAGAAACTTAGCCTTAAACTAGACCTAAGCTAGAAGGCACTAATACTAATAAGCTTCAATAGGACAGTTATACTACTAGAGCTAGTATACTAGTTAACCTTCTTCCTACTAAACTACTAAGGATTCCTACGGAAGATATACTAACTATTCATTGGAGCATAATGCCTAGAAGGGGCTAGTAACTTACTCCTATCTACTAAGTCAATAGGAGAAGAAGGCATTATGATTAACACCTGTACACTTACGTAGACATATAAGCCTATATTAATTTAGGACCTAGATTCCTTTGCGAAAGATTTAGTTAAGAATAGTAAGAAAGTGTTCATAATGTATATTTACAGTATACTATCGCTGGATAAGTAGCCTATGCTTGCCTTAGGGGAAACCTAAGAAGAGGGAACTAAAGCCACCCTACCTCTAGAACTAGAGTTAGAATATAAGACCTTCAGTGAAGAAGCTACAAGGGAGTTACCCCTTCTCAAGGGAGTAGAACACTCGATTAACTTACTGCCTAATAAGAAGCTACTATTAGGAAGAACCTACCCTATAAACGAGAAATAAGTAAGAATAATCCATAAGTATATCACTAAGAACATTATAAGTAGTCAGATAAAGGAATCTATAAGTAAGGCAAGAGTACTAGTCCTCTTTATACTAAAGAAGAACAGAGGAATTAGAATTTGCATTAACTATCAAGGGCTTAACATAATTATAATTAAGAATTAATACCTATTACCCTTAATTAGCAATCTAATAGACTAACTAGTAGGTATAAAATAGATCTTAAAGATTAATATCTAGGATATATACCACTGAATCCATATTAAGCCTAAGAATTAATAGAAGATAGTATTCTATATATATTATAGTCACTTTAAGTATATAGTTATACTATTCAGATTAACTAATATACTAGCTACCTTCTAGGTATATATTCACTAAGTGCTCACTAGTCTATTAGATACCTATTATATCACTTACTTAGACAATATCCTTGTATACTTATAGACATAAGAACAATATATAAAGGATATAAAGGAGGTACTTTAATGGTTATAAGACTTTTAGCTGTACGTAAAGCTATTGAAGTGCATGTTCTACCAAAAGGAAGTCGAATTCCTAGGGTATATCATAGGTTAAGATAGGTTAAAGATAGAACCTAGTAAAGTCTGAGTGATTACCAAATAGCTACTGTTAAAGAGCGTTAAGGAAATCTAAGTATTCTAAGGGTTCTATAATTTTTATTGTAAGTTTATTCTAAAGTACTCTAGTATTACTACCCCCTTAATAGCCTTATTAAAAAACAATAAGAGGTAGGAGGAGTTTAACTTAGGAGCAGAGGGTAAGGAAGTATTCTAGAAACTGAAGGAAGTCTTCTGCTCAGTAACTATTCTCTGACACTAGGACCTATTAAAGTATACACAGGTAGAGATAGATACCTTACCACGAGTAATCTTAGGGATCCTAGTACAACTGACTAAAGACCAGTAGAGACTAGTAGCTTATATATCCTATAAGCTTATAGAAACTAAGCAAAGATAGGGCATTAGACAATAAGAGTTACTTACGGTCATTGAAAGCCTTAAACACTAGAGTTACTACCTCTTAGGACTCTCTAAGAAGTTCCTTCTATTAATAGATTACTAGGTACTTAAAGGAGTAATTATAGTGCCTACAAGGGACCTTCGCAGAAGGCTTACATATTAAGTATATAGACTTATACTATTTGATTTTAACATTGAATATTAACTAGGGAAACTTAACCTAGTAGATAGACTATCTAGAAGGCCAGACTATATAGAAGGTAAGATAAAGTATAATAATATCCTACTTATATTAGCAGTAAAATTGAAGATCATTAAAGGTCTACCGCTAGATGTTCACCGAATAATCGCTGAATTGAAAGGTAAGATAGAAACTACAAAGGTATATATCTAAGTAGTACAGGTAAGCCTAATGGGCCCCATAAGGCGAGAAGCTAAATAGAAGGGGGCTACCTTACCCTGGGACCTCCTCTGGATCTAGAAAGACCAGAGGAACCTAACGCAAGAAGTATTAATCTCTATAGTCACCAGAGCCTAGAAACAGGCAGGTACTACTGAAGAATAGTCAGAGAGTACTCAGTGAGAAATGGCCACTGAAGGAAGCTAAGAGGACTTAACTAGAGCTAGGATTATTGATCCGGAGTAATACATCCTATATTATATTATAAGAGAACTTATAGAAGGTAAAACGGTACTACTATCATAACCCTTACTACGTTTAGAAGAGTTAGTCTAAGGACTATAGGCTAATGACTAATTCTGCTAATAATAGTCAGTAAAGGTATAATAAGCTACTAGTAAGATAAGGGATTATTATTATAACTAATAAGGTACCCTTTTCTTCAAAGGAAGGCTAGTTATCCCTATACAGGAGGCATTATAGATTAAGATCCTATGCTAATACTATAATAATCCTAGAGTAGGATATATAGGAACAGCTAAGATACTAGAGCTAGTCAGCTGGAAGTTCTATTGGAACTAAATCAGAGAAGATATAGTAGACTATATAACCTAATGCTAGCTATATTAGGGCGTACATTCACTAAGATATAAGCTATATAGGCACCTTTAATTACTACTGCTACTAGTATACCTATTTCAGGAAATCAGTATAGATTTTATTATAGGACTACTAAATAGTACCTAAGTAGATAGTAAAGAGTATAATACAATTCTTATAATTATATATCGAATAATAAAATACATAATATTCCTTCTATACAAGAAGACTATTACTACTGTACAGCTAGTATAGCTACTCTATAAACATATAGAATATAAATTCAGAAGCCTAGAGGGTATAGTAAGTAATAGAGATAAACTCCTCACTAGCTAATTCTAGAAGGAATTAATAATTAAACAGGTAACCTATCGCTAACTATCTACTGTATACTACCTATAAACCAATGGTCAAACAGAGAGAACAAACCAAACCATTAGGAAATACTTATGAATCTTTATAGGTAAAGTACTATAAAGGTAGGTAGCTCAATTACCAGAAGTAGAATTCATATATAATAACAGCTAGTACAGTAGCATTAAGGTATTACTAATGTAAGCACTATATGGATACTACCTACAGGTAGTCGAATATATCCTATAATACTTATAAATAACTATCCAAGGAGTCACTAAACGGATTAAGACCCTTTGCTAAGTATATACTAAAGCCTAAGTATACTAGGAACAAGTAGTAGAATCATAGGTAAAAAACTATAACAAAAGACACATCAAGTAGGAATATAAAGTTAGGTAGATTGTTGGACTATCTATATATAACTTCTGATTTAAGTATAGGAAGCTAGTGCCTAAATTCATCTGAGTTATAATAGTAGAAAGGATCAGGAAATAAGCATACTGAGTCTACCTGCTAAAGTAATACCGAAGAATGCATAATATCTTTCCTATCTCCCTAATTAAACCCTAGCATAAAGCTCAAGGAAAGACCAATAAATACTTAGAGACCTTACCTAAGCTTAAGGAAGAAGAGGATAAGTAGGAAATTAAGGAAATTATTATAGATAAGAAAGTTAACTAAGAAACCTTCTACCTAGTGAAATAGATAGGATAGCTAGTAGAATATAACACTTAGGAACCTATAGTTTACTTAGAAAATATAATAAAGGCAGTCTAATAGTACTACTAGCAAAAGAAGTAAGTATACAAGAAATAGGATAATTAAAACCCTAATAACTACTAAGATAAAACAATATTAATATAGTAAGCATTTGCCCTAAGAAGAGAAAAACCAGCCTAGGACTATACTAACTGATAAATAAGACTACTCGAAAAAAGACTAAACTAGATAAGAACTAATATCTCTATTACTGCTAACCTAGAAGCTGAATAAACGAAGAAGTTAACTATAGGAGGGGGAGGCTATTTCGGCAAGCTCTTAGCTAACCTCCGTCAAACTGGCGAGCTCCTCTAAGGCTAGGACCCGCCTAACCGTCTCAAGGAAAACCTCACCTAAGTTATAACCCTATACAGCGGTAAGTTCTATGATTCGCTCAGCCTTAGCATGATCAGCAGCTTCCTGAACATCATCACGGATTAAATAACTACACCTAGAACGATAGGACCTAGAGACAACTAGAGGGGTATCCTCTATAGGCTCATTATTCGTAGATACACTAGCTAAAGGGGTTAGGATCAGTGAATACTCGCTGGGACTAGCGACATTATCCTCACTACTACTAATAGGCCTATTATTATTATTGCTACTAGTAGATTTATTATTATTGTTATTGTTATTATCCTTAGGGTGATGAATTAGGGTAGAATAACTACTATAGCAAATAGGTATAGTACTAATAAAGGCAATAGTAGGCTAGGGGGGACTATTGTCCTTGTATTTGTTAATTAAGGTGATAATAGTGGTAGAAAAGTCAGAGGGGAAATGGTACAATAAACCCTTATAACTTATGTCTATGACTAGTATATGTTTAGTGACTATTAGTATCTTAAGTGCTATAAGAAGGGCATAGGGCAGAGATTCATTATAATGATAAAGAGGTATAGTTAAAGCTAGGTAAGTATATAGAGTCTCTTAGTTAGTAACTAGGCTGAATATATACTCTACTAGAAGTAATTAAATCTGAGTAAAAGCTAGAGCTTCCTAGTAACTAAATAAGGTAAGGTTGTTCTCACCCTATGAGTAAGTATTCATTAGGTTCTTAGTGAAATCAAGGAGGTTATACTATATAGAAGAGGTAGAACAGATAGCATATATAAGGCACTAGTAACTAAGTATAGTAATTAGTTCTAACTCTTTATCCTACTTACGAAAGGTAAGATAGTAGAGGAAGTTCTAATACTACTAAGCAATAGATACTAATTCAGAGGGAATCTAAAGAATATAGAGAGTTAATACTATTACTAAACCTATATAGAACACTCGATGAACTTACTTAGGAGTATTTCTTACTTAAAGCCTTATATACTATATACTAAGACAATAGTAAGCTATATTAGTAGGAATAGGAGAAGTTATAGTATTTCTACTTAATACAGTAGGTACAGGGAATAGAACCTATAGGCATTCTAGTAAAATCAACATTTAGGAAGGGGGTATTAGACTTAGTATAAGTCATAAAATCCTCTAGAACCATAGAGGTAACATAGAGAATCGACATCATAGAGCAGCATAGAATGTTTAGTAAAAGTACAGAGAAGACAGGAGTAGCTTATAACTAGAGGGGAAATAATAACTAGATTAAGCGGTAAAGAAAAAGTAATTAATAATCTCAAAGATCTAGAGGATACCTACCAAGGAAAAGAGGAAGAGGGGAGAGCCCATGGAAAACAGAGGTAGAGTAAACAACCAAATCGCAGAGTAGGTCCAAGAAAGATTTTCGACGAATAAGCAGCTAACACTCGGACTTGCCCTGGTAACGCAGGAAAGACCCAACAACCACACAACAATAACAGGTCGACGAAGAGTCGCCAAGCGTTCAGATACCCTACGGCAAGTGATAACACCTATTATCGTCATTAGGCAAGATATGCCTTAGGACGAGGCTTAAAGGAGGGGGGAATAATTGTAACAGCCTGGCTGTGTAAGGAGTCCTGACCCTAGCCCTAAATGGCACTCGCTTAAATAGTGGGGCCTCTGACCCCTTTTTAAGCCAACTCGGCGAGCATTCAGAGAGCTCGCTAAGTGGAAGCTTTACAATACACCATATGCTACCTTTTGGTCACCTTGTATTACACCCTGGTTACACAGACCCTTACATATTATTTTCTACTTCTAGCTTAAATTCTTTAAACTTATTTAAAGTTTTACTTTTATTCCTAATTAAATAGGTTTTTAAATATCTAGTTACTATATCTATAAAGGTTATAAAGTATTAATATTTATTATATATAAGGATCCTAATAGGTCCCTAAATATTAGTTACTATTTTATCTAGATATTTATAATCCTTATTAGAGGATTTTCTATTAACTTTATTAATAGCTTTAGCTTTAATATAGTTTTTATACTATAAAATCTTTATAATATCTACCTTTTTTATATTATATTTTTTATCCTTATTTCTATATAAAATCTTTTTTAAAGATTTATAGTTAAGGTATCCTAATCTTAGGTACTAGTTATATATATCTATAGTTATAGATTTATTATTATTATTCTTATTATTATTATCTATAGAAAGAATGTTAGCTTTAGATGAGAAACTTACCTTTTTCTTATTACTATTCTTTATAATAATAGGTATATAATATAGATTATTCTCCTCTATCCCTTTAGCTATAATATTTCCTTTATTATTTATTAGGAATAATTGCTTATTTCCTATAAAGGAGTAAATATCTTTTAAAGAGGACTGGCTTATAATATTAACACCTAATTCAGGTATATAGAAACAATTTCTTATTTTATATATTTTGTTATTTTCTAGGAATCTTATTATAATATCTCTACAGCCTTTAACTATTAAAGAAGAGGCTTTTCCCTAATTAACCCTTTGATTTATAGACTTATAATTAAGGAAAAAATTCTTATTAGATACTATATGCTTAGTAGCACCTNTCAACCAATCCGAGTAAGCTACGTTACCCAGACCGCGCTACACAACAGGTTATAAGGGGTCGGGACCTCGCGGCAACCCTGCGGCGAGCCCGCACTGGACCCTCGGCCAGCCCCTTACAATTATTTTCTAGGAATCTTATTATAATATCTCTATAGCCTTTAACTATTAAAGAAGAGGCTTTTCCCTAATTAACCCTTTAATTTATAGACTTATAATTAAGGAAAAAATTCTTATTAGATATAATATACTTAGTAGTATCTATATTATAAATAAATTTAGTTATATCCTTATTATAGGTGTTTTTATAGGGGGGTTTTACCTTTAATTCTTCTATAAGCTTCTTTAAGGAAGGTAGATAAGATATTAAAGATCCTAGAGTATTATTAGCCTTTCTTTTCTTTAAAGTAGAGGTTTAAGATAAATATACCCTAATATTAAAGTCTTTAGAGATTTCTCTTATATCTCTATCTAATTCTATAATAGAATTAGAATAGGAATAAGGGCTTTTAAGAATATCTTCTTCTTTAGGGGTATTTTCCCTTAAAGTAAAAAGTTTTTCTTGATTTTCTTCTCTTTCCTCTCTTTTAGATTTTTTAGCTTTTTCTTCTTTAGTCTTTTTAGACTTATTATCCCTTTTATAAGGTTTAGAAACCCTATTATCCTTATTTTTAAAGCTTTTTAGAGCTTTATTAGGATAAAGAAAATAATAATCTTTATCTAAATGTCTTACTAATTTATAATAGGAGTATTTAAGTACTATTTTCTTCTTTTTCTAGGGTTTCTTAGATAATCTTAAAAGATTTATCTAATTATTATTACTTTCTAGCCTTTTAGATTTATCTATAAAGCTAGATAATAATATTTCTAAATTATAGGTATTAGGATTAACCCTTAAAGCCTAAGTATTAAGGATAGTATTTATAGTAGGGAGTAAAAAGGTAAGATAAACTACTAGATCACTATAAGGTTACTATAGCAAAGGTACAATAGTACTATAATATATATTAATCTCTAACCTCCCTATTCTTCCTAGTCATCTAAGCTCCTTTTATCCCTTTCCACTCTAGTCATCTAGAGCAGGATAATACACACTAGTAACACCCAATCAGTATAGTTACTCTAAGACTACAGTAGCTCTATTGCTTCCACTCTAAGACTATAGCACCTTGTGGCTCTACTTCTAGCATTATAGTATCAATAACACTTTAGCATATAATAGAGCTTCCCTACTTACAAAGGCCTATCCCTAGGCCTTTAATCTTCTAGTAAGGTAACTATAAATATAGTTATTAATGAATTATTAATAACTAACATATAATTATTATATTATTCCTTAGCCTATTATAGTTACTTAATTAGGTAGTAAAATAGTACTAATCTAGCTATAATTAGTTATAGAGATACTAGGTATAATATAGTTCTATAGTACATTTAGTCTAAGTTTATTAGCTAAGCCTAACTAGACTACTAAGCTAAAATTACTTAATTATAAGTAGCTATAGAGGAATTTAGTAATAATATTAATTAATATAGTATTTATTCTTAATCTAGTAGCTTTACTTAATTTAGTAGTAAGGTAGAGCTAACCTAACTGTAAGTAGTTATAGAGATCTTAGTAATAATATTAATAATTAGAGTATTATTCCTAGTCTCTAGCTATTACTAAAATAGGTAGTAAGGTTACTCTAACTAAGCTAAAAGTAAGGTATACATTTAGTTATAAATAGTAGTATTGTTTTTCTACTTACTAGATTAGATTATCTATTAGGTTATAAATAGTAGTATTATATTTCTATTGCTAAATTAGGTCAGAATAATTATAATATAGTAGCTATAAATAGGATTATTATTTAAGTTATATTTATTACTATTAGTTATAGCTAACTAGCTATAGGTTTATAGGGTATTTAAAGACTTAGCTAGTCCTTAATTTCCCTACTTTTCCTTCCTTTATTATTACTATTACCTTCTTCATAGGTAACTTTCCAGCCTACCTCTAAGGCTAGCTTTACCATAAGATTACTACTAATAAGCTATAGTTTCTCTCTCTCTCTCTCTCTCTCTCTTTTAATCTCTTATAATATCTCTATAAGTCTCCTATACCTCTAGTAGCTTTCCTAGTTCACTGCTAATATCATACGACTTAGCTACTACTATTACTACCTTAATACTACTACTTACTAGTACCTAGGGAAGACTATCTGAACTAAGAGTAATAATATTATTATAGAGGCCTTAACCTCCTATACTCCTATCTCTAGCTATAAGTTTACTATAACTTTACTAGTAGTTTACCTACTAACTCCTTAGTATAACTACCTCTTCTAAGTATACTTATTATATAAAGAATAGGAAGTTATATAAGCTAGTAAGTTACTCTACTCTTTACTTACTTATATCTATAGTATAGCTAACTTACTATAACTTAGCTTATTTATATTAACTAGTTAGTTTTAGCTTAACTCTTTATAGTACTTACTAGTAAAAGTCTCCTAGAGACTAAGACTAAGTACTAGGACCTTATAGTAAGTTATTTATTAGTACTCTTATACTTTTACTATTAACTTACTAGGGTTTAGGTTATTTAGGCTATATATATTCCTACTCTATACTTACTTTACTAGCTTAAGTTCAGTAATAAGAATACCTAAGCTTATACTACTACTACTAATACTACTACTACTACTACCTATACTACTAGCAAGATAGTAGTATATATATAGCTCTTAGAGCTAACCTAGCTGTAGGTATAGCTAGATATTACTAATACTCTCTATAATATCACAGAGAACCTAGGCTATAGTATCTCTAGTATAGCCTTATTACTACTTTATATAAGGCCTAACTTAATCCCTTAGGATCTTAACCTAGCTATTAATAATAATAAGAAGGAGTAATAGGAAGTATTACTAGGGGGCTACTAGTAGTATATAGTAAGTTTACTAATTGTTTTTTAGAGTTCTTAACCTAGTCTAGTATAACTAAGGGTAGTTAGTATACTCTCTCCCTATCTTTTAGGTATTTTTTAGAATTAACTTAATTTATATATTAGACCTATTATCTTACTACCTTACTATAAATTTACTACTTATACTCTATAATAAAGTTCTTATCTATAAAGTCTTTATAGTTAACCTATAAACTCTCTATATTATTATAGCCTTCCTATTTAATAAGATATTACTAGTTACTCTTAGATCCTTTATATATAATAATATATTTAATAATATAGATATTATTAGTAATAAAAGGGTTATCTTACTACTATATTACTTCTAGTTTATTATCCTTCTATTTCTCTAGGTTTAAGATATAGAAGATATTATATATCTATAATTATAGTAAAAGCTTAAGCTTATAGGTAAGATAATAGTCTCTAATATATCTAGTTATCTAGTAGGGTCTTATATACTTATCTACTAACTTCTTACTAGGTTACTAGATCTTAATATTCTTTATAGATAGTAGGACTAAGTCTCCTATATTAAATGATATTAATTCTCTCTTATAGTTATACTAGGTAGCCTAATATTTATAAATATTACTAAGTAGCTTCTATATTACTTTATAATACTAGTAAAGTAGGATACTTTATAACTTAGCTAGGGTACTAACTATTAGTAAGGGTTCCTCTGTATAGTTTAGTCCTTAAGGGGTAAATCCTTATAGGTATTCTACTGGGCTCTTACTAATAGATAAGTACTTACTTATATTATAGGTATACTAAGCTAATAGGAGTATATTAATCTAATTAGTCTATTCCTAATTGTAAAAACACTATATATAATACTTAAGGGTTTAATTAAGCCTCTCTATCTAACTATCTGTTTAGGGGTAGAATATAGTACTAAGTAGCTACTTAGTTGTAAGTAGGTTATAGAATATTCTCTAGTACTTAGATATAAAGAAGGAGCTATAATTAGTAATAATCCCTTTAGGTAATCTATAGTCTTAGAAGACTCTTTTAAGGAATAAGGTTACTAGTCCTTTAGTAGTAAGTTACTTTAAAGTTAGTATAAATAGGGAGTATTTTATAAATCAGTTAATAATAACTAAGATACTATTAGAAATATAGCCTTTTTCCTATATAATAGGGGGTAAGTTAATAATAAAATCTATTGAGATTTCTTCCTATAGTTAAATTAGTACTAGGAGTGAAGTAAGATAGCTATAAGGTCAATGTAGCTAGGGCTTAGTCTACTAGTAAGTTATATAGATCTGAATATAATCTTTTATATCTTTCTTTATTAAGGGCTAGTAGTACTATACCTATAGCCTTCTAAGACTCTTACTAACTCCCTAGTGTCCTATAGTAGGATTATTATATGTTAGTATTAATAATTCTATATATATACTAGGGGGAATATAGATCCTTTGGCTATAATAAAGTAGGCTATTCTTACTAATAGACTATTTAGCCTCTTACTTCTTTATAGGCTTCTTTGCTATAGTCTTACAGTGAATTATCTATAACTTCTCCTAACAAAAGGAATCTACTTCTTAAGCATTTCATATAGCTATAGCTAAGGAAATCTCTGTTCCTAGCTTATTAGCTCTCTTAAGGCGAAAGTTAGCTAACCTTACTATAAGACTACCTCTAGGGCTCTATAAGATCACTACTATATATACTAACATAAAACTATAGGTAGATTTACCTACTCTAAGAGGATTATCTACCTAAGTAACTAGTAATCTATAGTTAGGGCCTACTTTAGGAGCTACTATACTACTATTATACTACTCTCTAGTATTAAAAGTAAAACTTATATCTAGTATTTTACAGTTAGGGCCTACTTTAGGAGCTACCTTACTACTACTCTCTTACCTTTTAGCTTTAAATCTACTAAGAAATAGTAGTAAAGTAGCTATCTAAGCCCTATCTACTACTTCCTTATTAAAGTAGTTAGGCTACCTTAATAGACTATCTACTAGGTTCTTTACTCTAGGCTAATAGATAATCTTAAAGTCAAAGGGGTAAAGGTTATTAAGTATAATAACCTACTTAGATAATAGCTTTAGCTTTATCATAAGGTATTAATGATTTAAATAGTCTATTAGAACCTTGATCTTAGTATCTATATAGGCTAAATAGTGCCTCTAAGTGTAAAAGGCCTCCTTAATAGCTAGAAGCTTAGAATCAGGGGTTAAATATTATAATTCTACTCCTATTAGCTTATATAATATATATACAATAGGGTGCTAGCAGCCTTACTATAGCTACGATAGGACTACACCGATAGTATATCCTAACGTATCTATCTCAATCCTTAAAGGTATACTAGGGTCAAAATAGGTAAGGATAGGCTCCTCTAAGAATACCTATTTTAACTGCTTAAATGTATTAGACTTATAGTAATCTAGCTAGAAGGTTCTTTTATTATTACTATATAGTAGGTCTATAAGAGGGGCTATAATTTTACTATAATTCTTAATAAAGTATTAGTAAAATCCTATAAATCCTAGGAAAATCTAGATATCCTTTATACAGTAAGGTAGTAGCTACTTTATAATACATTTAATATATTCTAGTTCTATATAGATTCCTTTAGTACTTATTATAAACCCTAGGAAGCCTATATATTAGAGGTTAAATTCATATTTCTTAGGATTAGTATATAGGCTAGTAGCTTATAGCTAGGTAAGGATATTATGGATATACTATGAATACTTACTAAGATTACTACTATATATTAGGATATTATCTAGATAGATAATACAGATAATATCTATTAGCTCTATAAGGATATTATTAATATATTCTTAGAATATTACTAGGGTATTAACTAGTCTAAAGGGTATAACTAAGTATTTAAAGTAACTATAGTAGTAGTAGAAAGCTATCTTCCATTTGTCTCCCTCGTAGATATATAGCTAGTAGTATATATCCTTTAAGTCTAGCTTTATAAAGATCTATACCTTGCTAAGCTGATCTAGGATCTTATAGATTAGAGGTAAAGGAGCCTTATCCTTCCTAGTAATCTTATTAAGACTATAATAGTTAATATAAAGGTATAGCTTACCTCCTTTCTTAGGGATAAATAGGATTAGGGCCCTAGCTAGGCTAATAGACTATCTAATCTAGCCTTTCGCTAATATATTAGTAAGGTAAGCCTAGAGGACTTCTAGCTCTTTTATAGTAAGACTATAGATAGGTCCCTATAGTAGTATTTTACCTTCCTCTGTATTAATAGTATACATTTATCCTTTAAGTATTAGGGAATCTACTTTCTCTATCTTAAAGATATCTCTGAATTCTAGGTAGAGTTTAAGGTAGTTAGTTACTAGCTTCTTATTATTAGGTCACTATAACTCTTTAGTAGTTCCTTTTAGTATTATAGGGGTAAGTATATCTAATAGATTACTAGTGATTATAAGGGTAGTAATATATTCTTTAGTAGTCTTATATATTCCCTTCTTCTTTATAATAACCTTAATATCACTTTATAGTATACTATACCTCTAAGTCTTCGTTTTCTACTTAAGGACTTAGAGTTCTATATTATAAAACTAAGGGTCTCTAAAGATTACTCTATACTAGTAGATTATAGTAATATAGAAGTAGACTTTATATATCCTTACCTTCTCTATACTATTATAGACTATTGTAAGTCATTAGAGGGTTCCTTAGTTCTTAAGGACTTCTTAGTTAACTCCTTTAATCTAGACCTTACTAGGTTTAATAAGCTTCTATTTAGTAGTAGTTAAGTAGTAAGGGTAAAGGAAGTTTACTTTAGCCCCTATATCTACTAAGGTATTTCCCTCTAGTCTTTTCTACTAGCCCCCTATATATATCTAGGTTCTAATAGTCTAATGTATTAGTAGGGATAGGGTCTAGTCAGACCCCTATTAGGTTCTAAGGCTTATGAATTAGATGTTATTAGGAGCTATTATAGGTATAGTAGGGTTATAGCTAGCTAGATGCTAGTTTATAGTATAATAGTTACTCTTGTATATCTTACAATTAGGCTTAAAGCACTTCGTTGAGATATATCCTTCTTCTCTATACTTATAGTATATAATAATACCTCTATAGGGCTAGCAAGGTACCTATACAGCTACTAGGGTATTGGTAGGGTTAGTGTTTAGGGTAGTACTTAAAGTAGGTAATAAGTGTATATTACTATTACTAGAGTTAGGTCTTCTAAGGATAGTCTCTACTTAGGTGACTAAGCTAATAAACTTCTACTAAGTTAAAGGGATCTTATAGCTAACTACCTAGGTTTATAGTATAGGTGTAAGTCGATAAATTACTAAGTAGACTTAATAGGAATCAGGTAACTAGTCTAGGAGCTCAGCTTCTAGAGTTTTATAGTAGTTAAGGAAGTTCCTAATAGTCTAGCCTAGCTTTATATAGTAGTATACTAGCTTTATAGTCGTTTTAAGGCATTAGGTAGGGTTATTATTAATAGTCCCTTTAACCTAAGTAAGGTAATTATTCTATGTGATCTTATTGATTTAACCTTATTGATTATTATTAAGGAAGCTAGTCTAATATAGCTTGACTGATCCTTTGAGATAGCTGCTAGTAAGTAGGACCTTCAGTAGGTCTATATAGAAGCTTAAGGGATATAAAAGGAATTAGCTGTTGAGATTAATAAGATAGATCCTTAATTTAGTCTAAGACTTTATGCTATAATAGGGGGTCTTTAAGATAAGCTTGCTAATATTATAGTCAGGGGTATACTATATATTTATATTATATTTATAGTAAGTTTACTTTATAGGTTATAGTTTATAATTAGGGTTAAAGTTAGGGGTAATTCTAGTATTAATCAGCTTAAGCTAGTATCTCTTATAGCTAATTCGCTGTAAGGCCTATAGGTTCTTAATATAAAGGTTTAGCTCTACCTCTTCTATAAGGGTATTATTATATTTAGAGGGAGGGTTAAGATTATAGTTAAATAGGGGGTTTAATAGTAATATCTGACTCTTAGGTTACCTATCTTAGGTCTATAAAATCATAGGGTCTCTACTACTTATTAGGTATAAACCCAAAGAGGTAGGCAGTATACTAGGAGGGTTATTAGTAGTAGTTATCTTCCTTAATAGTCCACTATACCTATAGGTTTAGAGAGATCAACTTATTAAAGATAGTATTCACAGTAGGGAGTAAAGAGGTAAGATAGACTACTAGATTACTGTAAGATTACTATAGTAAAGGTATAATAGTACTATAATATATATTAATCTCTGACCTCCCTATTCTTCCTAGTCATCTAAGCTCCTTTTATCCCTTTCCGCTCTAGTTGTCTAGAGTAGGGTAATATACACTAGTAACACCTAATTAGTATAGTTACTCTAAGACTATAGTAGCTCTATTACTTCCACTCTAAGACTATAGTACCTTATAGCTCCGCTTCTAGCATTATAGTATTAATAACACTTTAGTATATAATACTATAATCTACTTATAACTAAGTAGCTACTTAGTACTATATTCTACCCTTAAATAGATAGTTAAATAGAGAAGCTTAATTAAACCCTTAAGTATTATATATAGTATTTTTATAATTAGGAATAGACTAATTAGATTAATATACTCCTATTAGCCTAGTATACCTATAATATAAGTAAGTACTTATCTATTAGTAAGAGCCTAGTAGAATACCTATAAGGATTTACCCTATAAGGACTAAACTATATAGAGAAACCCTTACTAATAGTTAGTACCCTAGCTAAGTTATAAAGTATCCTATTTTACTAGTATTATAAAGTAACATAGAAACTACTTAGTAATATTTATAAATATTAGGCTATCTAGTATAACTATAAGAGAGAACTAATATTATTTAATATAAGAGACTTAGTCTTACTATTTATAAAGAATATTAAGATCTAGTAACCTAGTAAGAAGTTAGTAGATAAGTATATA
>LDPL01000014.1:948159-994165 GCA_001305505.1 Neonectria ditissima
AAAAAAAAAAAAAAAGCCATCACTTTGGAGGAGGCTCGTATTGGGCCGCGCTCCAAAAAACACTATTGAAGCTTCACGGGTCCGCGATGCACGGCTCAATCAAATTCAGGCTCGCTCATCCCGTCCGCCGGCTAGCCACGAGCGCCACCTTAGAAGACACCGTAGAATCACCACGGCGGTGAGGTCATTTGCCCTCCAGTCCTCACCAAGCAACATCCCTTCTGAGGCTTCTAGACTGGGTCCATCGGGGTCCAGGCTGTGGCCCGGGCGCGCCGGGGTCGCCACGTCCACCGAGGTCAGCTCGACGCTGAGCTGGAAATACGAGGCGGGCTACAGCACCCCACAACGGGCTCTAAACCGGGGGGCTGGATCTGGACCGAGCAAGACAGTGCCCGGATAGGGCCACGGTCTGAAGAGAGAGTCGGTGCCAGTGTGACGCAAATAGATTCTCGCGTTGCAGCCCGCCTCAAACTCTCCGTGGTGATACCCGAACCAGCATCGGCGGGGGCTAGCACCGTTAGTTAATCCTCCGGCCCATTACCGCTCGGGGAATTAGACCTAAGCCTCTGGGGTCAGCCTCCATCTGGAGTGGCCGATCACCGAAGCCCGTCATGGCAAGCTGCATGCTCGTCGTGAAGTTGACGACGTGTAAACCTTGAGCATCCGAGTATAAAGACACACGTCCGCCCTGGCATACCGTCTCTTTTCTTGGAACATCATCACACACTCTCAACCACTCAAGCCTTCCACCTTCAACAACAACATCTTCACCACTTCCAACACTCGCTTTCACCAATCTTCCACCTCAAAAAACCAACCTTTTTCAACCCCCAAAACCAACCCATCACCGCCAACATGCAGTTCTCCAGCATCCTCAGCATCTTCACCCTCGCCACCGCCGCCTCGGCCGTCACCGTCTCCTTCGACACCGGTTACGACCAGAAGTCCCGCTCCCTGACCACCGTCTCCTGCTCCGACGGCTCCAACGGCCTCATGACCAAGCACCCCAACTGGAAGACCCAGGGCGATATCCCCAAGTTCCCCTACATCGGCGGCGTCGATGCCATCGCCGGCTGGAACTCGCCCTCTTGCGGCAGCTGCTGGAAGCTCGAGTACAAGGGCAAGACCATCAACGTCCTCGCCATCGACCACGCCGCCAGCGGCTTCAACATTGGCCTCGCTGCCATGAACGCCCTCACACACGGACAGGCTGGCAAGCTCGGCCGCGTCGACGCCAAGGCCACCAAGGTCGCCGCCAAGAACTGCGGTCTCTAAATGCCATTTTACGAGCTTACGATTTGGATGAATGAGTCGGCTCGGGACATCATCGTTTCTCTCCTTAACTGTTGTAATATGCATTGCATTGGCTGGCGTTTTAGACTACTAGATATTTTACACATAATCACACGAGGTCGACTTACATATGCATGAATCTTCCAAGATTACTACATCATCCGTATTTGTGACACAAAAAGTTCAAGCCTTTGATTGCTTGATTTTAGATATGAGCAATTTTCTAGCAATGAAACGGCTCGTAGCGAAACCCTCATGGCTATGGAAAGCATTCTGCAAAGAAAACCCCATACCCTGACCAATGACCACTCACACATGCAACCATTCCAATAGGTCCTTGAGCTAAATATCGTAGTCTTGCCTGAAAATGCAGCGTAGCTATTACCCCGTCACTTTTGCAATGTTTGTGAACCTTTCACGCCTTATTCCTTTCACTATTAGTGAAATCAGAGATGTTGTTGCAAACTTCGAATTTCTTGGTACTCCCACTTCATCGCCGTATTTTCTTAAATGGTGCTGGCGAGTTTCCTTCGAGGACTGAACCGCTTGGCGAGGACTCACCACTTCCGCTTTCAGATCCTGTTCTCTTAAGGGTGGTGAAGCGTTGCAAGGATGGAGGGGTTGTGATAACGTCCGGAGGAGGAGAGAGAGACGAGCTTGAGCTAGACGAGCTGCTGATTTCTCTCCGAGTTTGAGCTCTTGGCGATGTCGCAATCTCAGAGACTTTGTTTTCCGGGATCTCAGTGTTATCGGAGGTGGGATTTGTCGAAGTGGGCGATTCGCTACTTTGTGTAGTAACCTCGGTGGTGATTTCAGTAGTGTCGGTAATGGTACCGAGCTTGAGAGATTTTTCGTCCTCTTCTTCGTCTTGGATAATTAGCAACCTTCATTGATCCGCATTTTTGAGCTGCTTACCATCATCATCCTCGTCGACGTTACGAACCCACATTATGTATTCCACAATCTCAACTCTTCCGGCAAACTCCTCGTAGGTCAGGCCATCTTCCAACCCTCTAGGCGGGAATCGAATTTCGCTTGGTGCCTTGAACCCCCCGACGGCGGCTTGCCCTTGAACCAGGCCCATCGCAAAGTCGATAAAGCGATCGAAGAGAGCTGCTTCACCCTTGAAGACGGCGCACTTTTCATAGGGACACTATCCCATGAAGTTGATGGCGTCTGGGTCAGAGGTCTTGGTAACCTCAAGTTCAGTGATCTCGTCGGTGTGAGGGTCACGGCTGGACTCGACGGTGAGATCCCAGTCTGGGATCAACTCCAGATAAGGGAGCACGACGGGGCTAACTTTGAGGATTTTGCCTTGAAGATACTCGGTGTAGGCCAACTCCAAGATTTCGTGCCGGGTCTTGTTGACGGTGGAGAGCGTAGTTGGGGACTTGGAGGAGATGCCCCCGTCATCGTTGTCGTCGAGGTCTCCGTTTTTCATCTTGTTCGAGTTGAACGAGATCGGTGTGTATGTGATTGCGAGAGTGAAGGCAGCGAGACGCAAGAATTGACGAGCTGTAGAGCTTCTGATAGAGTGATGCAGGAGTTAGGAAGATGGATAGGAAAGGTGGCAGGAGTTATCGATGAGTGCTTAAATAAAGTAGGCAGCCGCAGACCGCCGTGCCAGGTGTCGGCACTGTCACTCCAAACAGCCGGACCAAACACCGTCTGCCGTTGTCCGAGCTTCAACCAGTCCAGTGTTTCTATTCTCTTTCTCACTGTTTAGGTTGCGCACAACAGCAAGTAGAGATTCGCCTTTCGGAATGGCTATTGTCGTTTGAATCTGCCGATAGGTTGCAGTAATGAAGCCGCCCCAAAGGCGCAATTCTCAATTCCTTTGAAGCCTTGGTCCCAGCCACCATCCCGGCGACGAGCTCAATGAGAGCCCTTAAGAAGAACATCCAGAATGTTAACATGATATTGTGCGCATTTTGGTGTCTTTAACATCATCTTATTGTTCGAATTCAATGCCCCGCGAGTTGATTGGATGACGCACTGTAGTAGTAGGTTCCTCTTGTGCGCAGCGCAGCAGTCTACCAGCTAGGACCAGCCACAGATTTCGGAAACCACACAAACAATCGCCGGGTGGCAGCGTTTGCAATCCGATAATGGTCTGGTTTGGGCGCCATACTGTTGTACAACCCCCAATTCGGCCGGGCTGCAGCCAGAAGCCACGATGCTCTCAGACCCAACCGACTTGGGCATCCATCTCCCGTCCAATGCAACGCTGCGGCAAGTGACTTCAGCCTGCTGGCGACGCAAACGCGCCAGAGGCTGACGCTGGCTGCAGCAAAGGCGTCCCGGTCGGCCCAGTGGTTGGACGATGGAAACAACCCGGACCTTGCCACGGCGCGGCCGCATGATGAACCGAAGCTGGTGGACCCCAATGGGCCGCCCTCGGGGTGCCTGCAATGCCTCGACGGAGGCGCACTTCATGACTTTCCCTCTCGGGGGAAAAAAGCAAAACCACCTGTCTTGATGGGCGTGATCGATTGTTTGCACGTTTTTAAATGCCGACCTTGGTCGATAAGCTCCCAGCAAGTGGCGCCGTGTCCGATCTGCCGAAGCTAGCGCTGCGCATGCCACAGCAAAACGTGGAGCCCTCGTCGTCCAGCCGCAGCCGTGTTGGTCCTGGCTGGTCCTTGTTCCTCTCCATCCTCTAACCCGGACCATCATTACACTCCTCCTCAAGGCGGTAGGCCAATCTGCGGCATCAGGCAACTCACCGACTGGAGTTTTGAGCGAGATATTCGCACCGCAGATGGTGATTCCTCACCAGCAACTACCCACCATGGCGTCGGCTCCATTCATCCAGCGTCTTCCCAACGAGCTTCTTGTCCATGTTTTGGGGTTCCTCGACTCGCCCTCTCACATGCAGCATGATTTGCAGCGTGACCCCACAAGCATCTCCCGCCCCGTCGACACCGGAATCACCACTGGAGTCGACACCCCCATCAAGAATGCCTCCCTGGTTTGCCGGCTCTGGAGACAATCGGCCTTGCGACTTCTCTTCCGCCATGCTGTTTGGTCCTTCCAGCGCTTTTACAAGCCGACAGACCCCGACATCGTATCCAAAATTCCAATCTTGGATTTTCTAAAAAGAAACGGGCTGTCCCAGAATGTGGAGAGTTTCACCATCCTCATAGACCCTCCCAAGGGGACGGGGAATTTCAGATACGCCGACGGAGAATTCTGGGGCCTTTTGCCTCCTGAAGATCGCCCTCCCCGACCGCCCATGTCTTGGAACCTCCTCTGGTCAGTCATCTCCGCCGGAGCACATCAGACACTGGCTCAGCAGCCTGCCTCGGCGAATGAGGCTAATGCGAGGGAAGCTGAGGAAGCGGCTCGACCACACTGGGACAACAACTGGCTATGGTGTACCATCTTTGGACAACTTGACCCCCTTCGAATCACTTTGATTAGCTCGGCAGACATCATCTCTTCACTCCTAAGTCGCAGCGTAGACTTGACAAATGAATGGGCTTTCAATAGTCAGTATCATATCGTGTCACTATCGCGGGCATCGCGTTCCTTCCTCGACGGCGAAGGAGCCTCAGCCTCAACCTCAACCTGTAGTCTTTTACCATCAGAAAGACAAGGGACTATCGGGGGTCCTACCCCCAGCGATTTGTTCAGCATCCGAGACTGGACATCGCTGCTCGTTAACGAAGGATCGTTCGTCCCTGTATACTCAACTTACGAGTTCTTCCACTACTCGGCCCCGACTCTCCTCCCCGTCATCTTGAACTCGTCAGACTCGTCCTTCAACCACCTCCGAAGGACTCTCCACACATTCTCATATATCGGCATCTTCCCGCTTTCCCGCCATATTCAAAACGTCGTCCTGCGTTACTGCCCCCCGGTCGAGCACTTTTACCTCCAGATCATGCCCAGTGATCCCAACTTCTGGCAAAGTAACGACCTCGCCCACGTCGACATTACTGATTTGTGGCTCGAGTCTGACACGGCGTATTCGTTGGTCATGCCCGACGTCTTCGACCGAAACGTGAAATCAAGGTGGGAAAAGCTGCAGGTTTTTGAGAGCGGCGACACGTCAATGGAAGAGGCGTGGATGATGGCCATGCAGCATGCCCAGGTGCATGGGCTCAACGGCTGGAAGATGCCCAAGGAGGGATATTTTGTGAGGGGTGGCGGGAATAAGGCGCTTGGAGAGCCAGTCCAAATATCCTAGACCAGCAGGCAAGGCCTGTTACATCTTTTAATACCTTTTTCGTATTTACTGTAGCAGTTAATTGCGCACCTTGGTTTTTGTTAACTATTCAACGTACAACAAAGCGGTAGAAGACGCTGATTTCTCATTCTTTCCCAGCTCATGCGGGATTTATATACTCCATTTTCGGCTCGTCTTGCATCGATTCAGGCAATCAAGCCCTGTTGGCTCAGTGGTAAAGCGCGTCACTAGTAATGATGAGATCACTGGTTCGATTCCAGTACAGGGCAGTCTTGAAATTATAGCGTTTCTTTTTTGCTCTTTCGTTATTTTTCAGTTCGAAGTCTCACTCCCAGACGACATGAAGACTTCCAGGCTTTGGCGAACGAAAGCATGCATATGAAACCAAACGGGGGCTTGTGTCATCCTATATACACAGCTTGTATCTCATGAGTTAGCTTGTAGGCTATGCATTTTGCGTGCTCCTAATACTATGTCCCCAACGGCAATTAAATATGTTTAACCCATTTCTGTTCCCTCCGATATTTAGCGGGGAGGGAAAAAAGTCGTACGCAAACACGCACTCTCGGCAATACCAGAATATGTTTGTCTGCTTCGTTGAAATTTATGGAAGGATCAAGAGCGTCAAGTTGGTTTAGGGGATATCCAGCCTTCAATACGCACAAATATGAAAGCATGGCAGCAATAATAGAGGACCTCATCGATACTTCTATCAGTAACGGCGTTCGTCCTCGAACGTACTTCTATCCTGAGCCGCCTCCCCAGTATTACAAAAGCATTGCGAAACTCTGCAGCGATGCGAGCCACCCATTGTGTCAACCCAAATAGACACGCTGACTAACATGTATAACCGAACCCATTCACAAGCAATATGCAAGGCAACGCGTACGCCAACCCAAACCCGTGATATGCAACCCCGTTGCCGGTACCCTGAACCGCTGGCCCATAACCCAAGTAATGATAAAAAACAAGATTTATAAACCGCATGGGTCACATCACTCAATCGTCGTCACTGCTGATGTCGCCGTCTTTATCGCTGTCGGACAGATCCACGATTGGCTCCAAGACCTCGTGCTCCTGCATCTCGCGGTATGTGCTCCAAGTCAGGCCCAAGAAGGCGACGATGATCATAGCGCCGCCGAAGATGGCGGCGTAGCTGAGCGGCTCGCCGGTGATGAACCAGTCGACGATGGCGACGATGAAGATGGTCAGGAGCGCGGCGACAGAGGACAGGACAGGCGAGGTGAGGGAGATGAGCACGAGGAACGAGCCGCTGAAGGTGGCGTTGGCGAGAACAGCCAAGAGAATCAACCAGCAGGTTGAGGCGACGGGAAGCTCAAACTTCTCGATGCCGAGGAAGTGGATGATGGGCAAAGGAACCCAGAGCACGGTCAGGGTGAACAGACCGATGCAGGAGCCAAAAGTGTTGGCAAAGATCATGCCGCGGCCGGGCGACACTCCCTCTGGTGGGCAGGCAAAGCGCTTGTACAAGACTTCGTACAGGCCGTAAAGGACAGAACCAACCCCAATGACGAGGTTTCCAAAGAAGCGGTTGCTAGCTTCGACATCCTTGGTCCCGGGCTTGGTGTCGCCGTATGCAACAACGAGGACGCCGGCGATGGCGATGAGGACTGCCACGGACTTGTCGAGGCGCAGCGGCTCCTTCAGAAGAGGCACGGAAAACACGTAGGCGAAAAAGGCCGAGCAATTGTAGATGGCGGTTAGATCCGAGGGCGTCGTGAGACTGACGGCGATGTACCAACTAAGCCCCGCGACGGTCAGCGAGCAAGTGATGATGGCCGTGAAGCGAACCAGGTAGCGGATCGGCCGGGCTCGTTGCTGCACCGAGATGCGGAAGACATCAAGGGTCTGCGCCTCGATCATCATGGCCGTGGTGCGCAGCAGCTGCTTGTGACGCTTCCAAAAGACGGGCCAGGGCATGTCGCGCTTCTGCAAGCGCAGGATGGCGAGCTGGACGGGCCAGAGGACGACCCACGAGCCGTGTGTGAAGTACATCATGCAGTACGCCTTGTCCCAGCCAAGGTCGTGCTGGATGTAGGCGCTCAGCTCCGTCTGCACGCAAAAGGACACGAGGCTGACGACGAGGAAGAATGCCGCGTACGTGTACTTCTTGCGCGTCGAGCTGATGCCGGCCTCGGCCGCTGTCTGGGGGCTGCGGCTGCGCATCGTCGACCGCCGGCTGAAGGAGGGCCTCTGGACCATCTCGCTGCGGTACGGGCTTCGATCGCGGCTGGACCCGCGGCTGGATGCCCGGCCGTCGTCGCTCATGCGTGCGAAGCCGGCGCGGCCTCGCTCTTCGTCGGCTTGCTGCTTGTGCAGCAGCGGGGTGCCGGATCGCCCATTTGTCGGGCGATTGAAGGCCGGGCGACGTGCGCCTTCAGAGTCCATGTTGCTGAGCTCGAACCCGTCCTGGCTGTCACCGTCGTGGCCGGGGTGTTTCCCGTCAGGGTCGGAAGCGGCGTTCGGAGGGCCGGAGTTGGCACCGGGGGCACCGACGCTGCTTGGTCTGACGGAGGCGCGCGGCTCGAGGGTGCATGTGGTGTCGTCGTCGGGGACGGAAGATTCGGTGGAGGAGCGTTCGTGATCTCGCAGAAGATGGACTTCTTGGCCGTCGTCGGGTCTTCGAGGCATACGAGACGGTGAAGACTGTATCAAAGGAGAGAAGAGAAGAGAAGAGAAAAGAAGAAGAGCAGATCGAGTTAGCCGGGGATAACGCTCTTTTCGTTGGACTTGATCAGCAGTGCCCGTGGTGGTGTTGAAGTCGGGTGTGCCGTGCAGCATTCGTGCCGGCTTGTCGCAAGACGGTCGCTCGGGGGGGTCCAGGGGTGACATCTGAGTGGCCCAGGGGTGGGCGGGCGGGTCGACACCCCGAAAATACAGGGGCTTAGCAGGGGCTTTAGCAAGGGGCTAGTTGGCCCAAGGAGCACAATGATCAAGATGCCAGGCGTCAGGCGCGGCTGGGAGCCTACGAACGTACGTGGTCCTTTGAACCCTACAAAGTATTCGTGCAACGAATGAGACCTGCCATTGGACTTCTGATGGAGGAAGTGAGGATTTATCTGACTCTTGCTTCAGGGTGTTAGGCTACCGCGGACCGTCGGGGCTTTCCGTGCCCTGCTTTGTTGGATGGAGGGCTGGGTGCCTCCGTTTTCCGTCTTCCGTCTCCCGAAGAATCTACCTAATCCAATAGCGACGTCACGCACCCGACAGTTTGGTTCGGTAAAGGGAAAAGAAACCTTCATTCCAACTCCGACTTGTGTGTCTGTTCTCGATGCCCTATTACGACGAAAACAGCGACAACGATGCCCCTTCATGGAGTGCAGAGTTCAAATTCGAACCTTCCCAGGCACCCAGAATGGCCTCTTCAGTGGGGGTCTGCAGCATTAGTGGATGGGCGGGTTTATGGCTTACTGGGCCCTCTGAGGGTCGTCACAAGATGTCATTGTTCAGCAGCTTGGGGGTTCATGCGACATTGTCAAGCCACTGCCTGGGTCATCCACTGGATTTCCCGCCATTCTTATCTCCCGTGCCTCATGCCATGTTACCCTACAAAGATCCAGCCTGTGATCCATCGTTTTCTTCAGCCCAACCATCCTGATAGCGGCGATGACGCCAACGGTCATGTGCCCGCGACACCCTCACCGAACACCGGGGCCACGGCTTACCCCACCATCACCCCTCAACGCGCTGTCTTGGAATTATACGGCCTACTTCGCCCCCGCACCGAACAACGACGCCTTGACATCGTAGGTATACTCCAGCTCGCCGTGCCAGTAATTGGTCGTGTCCGCCTTGGAGAAGGCCCATGCCTCGTCCAGTGCCTTGACCACCTCCTCCGGCAGCGGCCCCTTCTCCAAGTCGTTGAGGTTGCTCTCCAGCTGCGCGACGCTCGACGTTCCGATAAGGATGCCATCGTTTCCGTTCTTGATCTTGAGCTGAGAGTGATGGACCATCCAGCGAAGGGCGGTCTCCACCATCGTCAGGTTGGCCTTGTCTACCGCGGCCTCGATCGTCTGCAGTGCCTTGAAAGTGCTGTCTCGGAAATATCTCTCGCGGTAGGCTTTGCCGCTGGTTGCCTGCGAGGAAAACCGGCCGCTCTCAGGCACCATGTCCTTCGACTTGATTTTACCAGAGAGCAGCCCGCCGGCGATGGGGTTGTACACAACCACGTCCAGCCCGTAACGGCGGCAGGCCACCAACAGCTCCGGCTCGATACTTCGGGTGATGCAGTTGTACATGCCCTGGTAAACGGTAGGCTTCACCCAGTTGTTGTACGTGCAGATGGCGACAACCTCGGCCACCTCAAAGGCTGTGAAGTTGCTGATGCCGAACTGCACAAACTTGCCTGCTTTGTGAAGCTTGTCCATCGCCTCGAGCGTCTCCGCGAAGGGAGTACCACGGTCAGGGCGGTGGAGGTAGAGCAACTGGTGATAAATAATGAGCAAGACAGTCCCGATAAAGGAGAGACGTCGAGTCTGCGGCAATACAACTCACATCGATACAATCGGTGCCCAGATCCTTCAGACTCGTCTCGACCGACTTAAACACTTTATCGGCCTTGTTGTCGCCGGGGGCGCCTGGGTACTTGACCTTGGTGGCTAGAGTGAAGCCCCGATCCTTCCACCCAGTCTGCCCAGTCCATGCTTCTTGCTTGCCCCCAATGTAGACTCGAGCCGTGTCTAGCTCGTTGTATCCCCTGGACTGGAAGAGATCGAGGTTCTCCTTGTAAGCGCCCAAGTCTGTAATGCGTGCGCCATCTCCTCCCTCGGGCCCAAAGGTCATGAGACCCAGGATGATGCGGTTGGTGGGGTTCTGTGCGATGAGAGGCATCTTGATGTGATTATTTGGCGTCTCTGTTTATTGGCGGGGTGTGAAGTCTCAAGTGGGGGGAAGGAATCCGAGATGGGGAATGCCCGATATCGATAATGTGAAGATGAGTTTCGTAGGGAAGCACGACATAACGGTGCCACGCAGTTATATACCCAGAAACCACGTCAAGAACGGCCCCACCCCGATTGCCATTCCGGCGGGGATCTCACCTACGAGGACGGTTAGTCGGCTTGAGATGCCGACCTGAGGTGTGTCTAATTTCCGGCGTTTTGATTAAATCCATGAGCCGTACTATCATGGTGTACCGCAGTGCCGTTCTGTGTTGCCGTTCCGCGGGGCCCTTGCGATGACGTAGCGTTGAGCTTGTTCGCTCGGCAAGGCAGTGTCGCCATTAATGAGCGACGGGTCGGTCAGCTTGTTATGATAGGCAATTTCCTCTTCCTTTTCGGTAGACGTCCACAGATGAAGGTATCTACTGATGAACCAAGCCATCTCGCTTGTATCTTATATCCGTACATGTCCCCAAACTTTGAAGGGTTGCGACTCTGTCTGAGGCTGGTAGTAGAGTAAGCCCGGCATTTGTAATCGTCTCGGGTACATCACTACCAGCGAGGGAGGCCCAATAAGATGGACTCCGCT
Organism: Neonectria ditissima; assembly: GCA_001305505.1. Classification (NCBI taxonomy): domain Eukaryota; kingdom Fungi; phylum Ascomycota; class Sordariomycetes; order Hypocreales; family Nectriaceae; genus Neonectria; species Neonectria ditissima. Next base: position 959,135 of record LDPL01000014.1, read on the forward strand.
GGGTTGAAGATATTCATATGACTCACTCTCGGGTCTACTACATGGTAAGTCCGAAGTGGGAAATGGGCAAAAAGAACATTGCAGGATAACTTTCGTAGGCTCACTCCAACGGCGAGCATTGTAACTGGCGGGGGATACATTCATGTACACCCACATTCACTCATTCACTCCAATATATCACACACCTCGACTACACAGGAATACTGCTGTAAAAAGGGCTGGATCCGAGCAATTGACGAGTTAACTCTGTCCCTCTGGGCTTCGTCATACGTGATTCTGCTATCATTATGTGGACGTGCATATCCAAACCCTCGGGCCGGAGTCTCATGTCTCTATCACTCATTCATGATTTCAAGACTCCAGCTTCTACAAGAATCATCATTCCAGTCCCGACCTTCAAGTCTCCTGGAAGCAAGATCATCGACTGGTCTGCTGGTGGATGCGATATTTGAATCGAGGGGATGAACATTGTTGATGCGCTTATGAACTTCCTGGAGGTGGGGTAATGGCGGCCCGCCGGGCAGCTTGGAGTCGGCGCGCGGCTAAATCTCGGGGACTGGTCAATCCGCAATCCGCGCTCGATATCGAAAATCGACGCCGCCATTGGATTTCGAGCTTCGGATTTACCATTCGAGCTTCAGACACCCGTCACCTACAATTTCTGTGATGTGGCGCCTCAAATATGCTCATGTATGGATAGTCTCATAGCCCAGATCCAGACTCCTGCTAACTCGCCGCAGCACCGCAATCTCATAGACTGATCCATCATGAGGGCAAACCTAGCCCGCCATGCTCGACGGGTCCTTATCCAGCAATCCCGTTCCCCGTCTTGCGCACTCTATTCGGCTCCCACACGACGGAGACAATTGACCCGTCCAATCGTCCATGACGTCCCATACCGAACCTTTTTCGATGGCATGTTTAAGAAGGCGCCCAGGGAGGTGCGCCAGCCCGAGTTCGAGCCAGGGTGGATGAAGATCATGGTTTGGAGGAGTCGGATGCTCGACAACCTGCGCCCGCCACCAACAGACGAGCTTATCCATGCGTGGAAGGCCCTTTTCGATGCCAAGCTTTCGAGCCGAGTACCATTAAATGCTTCCCAGGCCCTCCAATGCCACCGACTACTTGAATACCTCCTCCAACAACTCTCCGAATCACCCGCGAACACACCCTTGAAACTGGACCACAAGGACCTGGTCAATGCTCTTACAGCCCTTCGAACCCTACGGCCTCGCGAGCGAACCCCACAACACCTAGACCTAGCCAAGAGTATCTACTCGCTTCTCACGTCAGGAACGTTGAGAGGCAAAAAGAAGAAGAAGGACAAGGGCTCCGATACTGTCCTATGGGCGCAATACATCCACACCATCTGTCTATATGGCGGGTCGAAAGAAGCTCTCAAATTGCTTCACGCAAACTGGGGGGATTTACTTGATCTCGCGAAGCACGGCGACAACTTGGCGGTCCCAGTAGCACGAGGTCTAGCCAGGGAGGGTCACGAACAGGAGTTGGTAGCGCTGGTTGAACATGCTGAGAAAAATGGTCTCCCTTTCGACAAGGACACACAGATGGCCATTGTCTCTTTCTTTGCAAAGAGAGACCAAGTCCCAGAGACAAAGCAATGGTTCACAAAGCTACCCGCATCCGGACTACGTACTGCCGAAGTCTACCCCCTGATTGCAACTTTTGCAGTCCGCAACAACGTGCAAGAATGGGCCGTGCCTCATTTTCTTGAGCTGGGCGACACGAAGCCTGAAAAGCCCTACTGGGACAGCTTACTACATGCCATTCTTGTCATGGGAAAGGGTTTAAAACAGGTGGAGGCCATGATGTCACACATGGCCGATTCAGCTGGCCCTGTAAATGCGGATACGACCACAATTAACGGCCTTCTGCGCGCTGCCGTGGGCCTAAAGGATCCCATGATGGCAGAAGATATCCTCTCGCTTGCTGCAGAAAAGAACCTGAGGCTTGATGGTGAGACCTACCTTATTCAGATGGGCCTGCGACTGGAAGCCGGTTACCTACCGGGAGTCCAGGCCGCATACAAGAGTGTCAAGAAACTCGAGCCTTGGCACTCTGACCCTGATCGATGGTGGGAGTACTGTCAGTTACTCAATAGGTATCTGAGTGTGCTTTGCGCACAGGAGAAACCAGACTTCAACCGCCTCGGAGAGCTTGTTCAACTTGCTGAGGAAGATCAAGTGCAACTCGACCCACAAACGCTCGCCTCACTCTGCGTTAGGTTTTTGGAGAACGAGCAGCACTTTGATGTCATGGACATCCTGTCCGTGCACGCTTTCCAATTCAGCGCTGCAGAGAGAGAGGTCGTTCAAGAGGCGTTTATCAAGTTTTGCCTTAACCCTGAGACGAGCACTTCCCGTGCATGGACTAGCTACCAGGTGCTCCGGCAGTTCTTCCAGGATCTCAGCTTTGAACACCGCGTCAGCCTCATCGATGCGTTCTTCGACCGAAAACGCTCGGATATGGCGTCACACGTGTTTGGGCATATGCGGCAGCACAGGAACAGCGACTATCACCCACAGCTGGATACCTACATCAGATTCTTTGAGGGTTTGGGCCAATATCCCGATACCGAGGCCCTGGAGATGGTTTACAACATGTTGAAGATGGATACGACCGTTCAACCAAACACACGACTGTATACATCTTTAATGCTCGCTCACACTGCCTGTGACCGACCGCTTCAGGCGCTGGATTTCTGGACGGAGATCACATCATCAAGAGAGGGGCCCACATACGCCAGTCTCGAGGCTGTCTTTTGGGCCCTCGAACGCAGACCAGGAGGGTCCAAGGTGGCTCAAAGGGTTTGGAAAAGGATCGAAAACATGGACGTGGATATCCCTCCGGCAGTGTACAATGCCTATATCGGCGCCATTGCCGGGAATGGGGAAGAGCAGGAAGTTCAAAACATCATTTTAAGGATGGGTAAGATTACGGGAGTCGAGCCGGAGGCAATGACGTGAGTTCTAAAAGGCCCATTGCTAGGCTTGCAAGCACCGCTGACAAGAAACAGATTAGGTGTAGCTTACAATGCCCTTCCCGGGGCGGAATTGCAATCCAGGTTCCAGAGCTGGGCGAAAATGAGATACCCCGACATGTGGGCAGAGCTGGAAAAAAAGGGAAGGAGAGAGTCGAGGGAATCGACGCTGTGTAAATTCAAATTGAAGCGAATCTTCAAGGCTTGAGGTGTACCAAAATATGCTGTTGTAGATATGTATCTATACATAGAGGTCGAAGCTGTTGTACACATGACCAAATAATGACCATGACACCCCCACAAACGCCAGCAAGGCCTAAAAACGACGGTATCATCGTTGTCGCGTCGCGAAGAATTGATCGCGCAGCATCTCGGGGTGAGCGTGCACGGTAGGGTAGAGTCCCATGCCCTGTACTCGGCGGATCATCTTGGCGATCTTACGCTGGTTGACGGGTCGGAGACGGGTCACCTTGGAGTGGTTGATCATTCCGGAGGGAGTGGTGAAGTGCTCAATCAATGAAAAGTTCTACGAGCTGTTAGTATACAGCACTCTGCGATCAATTGGAGATTTCATAGAGAATACCAACCTTGTACATGTCCAGCGGGTTGATTCCTAGGGAGTCGACAACATCACTGTTGCGCAACGACCTCTTGCGCCACTTTTGCATCTCAATGGGACTCAAGTCGTGCGGCGAGTACACATCACCGGCCTGCCACCGACGGGGCATCTGTCTGAGATAGTCGTTGGAATTCTTCTGGCTCTTGATGAACTCCATCTGGGCCGTCTTCTCGCGGACGTAGGCATCGGAGCGGGCCTTGTGGCGGTCCAGCAGGCGCGCCGCCGCGTCAACCCCTGCGCCTCTCCCCTGGGCCGGTCTGCTGTTGTAGCTGCTGCTGCTATTGAGGCTGGAGAGGCGGTTGGTGTGGGTGCCGCCGCCGGGGGCGCCTTCGCGCGGGAGGTGGGCGACGGAGGCGGTGGTGGAGAAGGGTCGGAGGAGGGTCCGCGCGATGGCGGCGCCGGCGGACGGCGTAGGGAGTCGGGGCGGCATGACTGGGGGGAGGATTGGGAGGTCGGCCGTCGAGGTCGTGATGTCGTGATGCTGGTGTAGTTGGAGGTTTGGGAGGTTTTTTGAGGTGGGCACGGAACATGCCGGCGGAGCGATTCCGCGGGCTTGGGGAGTGCCCCACTCAGATTTTATCATTTTCAGTCCCTCTCTGATCACCTTCGACAACAGCAGGATACATACAATTCAAGACATTTTACCAGCGGTCAACTACGACAAGTCTTCCCCTATCGAAAGAGAGTCTTGCTAAATCCTTGCACTGCGCCGAAGATTCATCACCAAACCGTAGAGGTCCTCCACCATGGTTCGAAAACTGAAGCATCACGAGCAAAAGCTCCTGCGAAAAACCGACTTCATCACATACAAGGCCGACAATGACCACCGCGACAAGGCCGTTATCCGACGCTACATGATCCAGAAGCCCGAGGATTACCACAAGTACAACCGTCTATGCGGAGTAAGTTCCCTCGAGCGCTTTCCGTACTTCGACGACTAATCCTAACTTTCTGCGCAGTCCCTCCGACAACTTGCGCATCGTCTCTCCCTCCTTCCCGCCGAGAACCCTACGCGCCGAAAGCACGAAGAACTCCTGCTCAACAAGCTCTACGACATGGGCATCCTTTCGACGACGGCCAAGCTCTCCGCCGTGGAGAACAGCGTCACCGTCAGCGCCTTCGCCCGGCGGCGGCTGCCCGTGCTGATGACCCGGCTGCGCATGGCGGAGACGGTGCAGGCGGCGACCAAGATGATCGAGCAGGGACACGTGCGGGTCGGCACGGAGACGATCACGGATCCCGCGTACCTGGTGACGAGGGGCATGGAGGACTTTGTGACGTGGACGGTGGGAAGCAAGATCAAGCGCAACATTATGAAGTACCGAGACCAGCTGGACGACTTTGAGCTGCTATGAGGCAGACCCGAGGAACCGAATGAGGGTTTTGTGGCATTGGTGGTGGACAGACACGCATTGGTTTCGAGGAGTTTGCGGCGCAAAGACTATTTGGAACGGGGTTTGGACGCAGTTCTGCACCAGCTGCGATTGCGGAATTGAAGATGTAAAAGTTCACGGGGCTACTGATGAGCCGTCTGGACATTCGATACCGGATAAAACAGCTACATATAAAGTGGCTTGGCTACTCAGCCAGCCCACAATCTAGCAGCACCAACTTGGCAGTTGACATGACACAACAAAAGGTTGTCAATTTCCAAATTATTCACCAAGACGGGGTCTTCTTTCTTTGAAACCCGTAGATCCTTCTATTCACATGATCGCACTACGGCGCACTACGAGAGATGCGGTGGTAGACGATCTCGTACGAAACCCCCCCGCAAACCGCAGCGGAGAAAGTTAACCGACGAGAAGTCCAAACCCATGACGCCTCCGCAACAAACATGCGGAGGCGCTGAAATGATTCAGCCCCCTCGGGCAGCAAGCTTGTGCTGATTCAAGTGGGCTGTCTTCCATCTGCCCTGTTCATTGCCTTGTGATGTCGTTCATTGGTAAGTATGCGTTTCCGTCTTACCTTGGCAACCGACTTCAAGCTATGTTAGGATCCCACACGCAGTCTACCTAGGCTAGCGTTTTCCGAAGTAGAGAAGCCGAGTCAAGGGGATGGAACCCCTCAGGACAAAGGGCTATTCGTACAGACCAGGATGAGGTTCTTAGTATATAGAGAGCTCGCCTTCTGGTGCATATAGCTCCTCCATGATTATGCTGCCCCCAGTGTGTTGACCCAGGTCCCATCACTCCCAGTATCCATCTAGGAGGCCCTTAGCAAGTCCCGGCTCAGCACCGCAAACATGGTCGTTGCAAAGGATAAGCCCGAGTACGTCGATATAGACAACTTCAAGCCGCTCCCCAAGTATGGCCACCTCAGCGAGCTCGACCCCGAGTTCGCCAAGGTCAAGGCGGCCACGGACCAGATGGTGGAACAGATATGGGAGCCCTCGCTCTCCCTCGACGACTTCCGGAAAATGTGGCTGAACGACTCGCTGCCCCCCGCGGGGTGTCCCAAGGAGGGCGTCGACGTCACGACGGAAACGCGGCGGATCCCGATGCGCGACGGCGCCGAGGTCGAGATCAAGGTGTACACGGCCAGGGAGAAGAAGCCCGGCTCGGCTCTGGTGATGCGGTTCCATGGCGGTGGCTGGGTCGTTGGTGGGCATTGCACCGAGCATTCGGAGAATCTGCTCATTGCAGGGAGGACGAACTCGGTGGTTGTGAGCGTGGACTACAGGATGTGGGCTGTCACTTCTCCACGAGACCATGGCTGCGACTGACAGCGACAGGGCTCCCGAATATCGATTCCCATACTCAGCAAACGACTGCTTGGATAGTTTGAAATGGGTAAGTTCCAAGCCTTCATGATCGAGACAACAGGAGACTGACACCTAGTAGTCCAAGGAGAACGCCTCATCTCTAGGCGTTGACGCAGAGAAGATCATCCTCGCTGGAGGAAGTGCCGGCGGCAACCTCGTCAGTCCCCCTCCTATCATCACGCCCGACCACTCACCTGCAACTAACATCCAATCCCAGGCCGCCGTCGCCGCTCTCATGGCCCGCGACGAAGACATCTCGGGCATCGTCGCCCAGGTCCTCTGCTTCCCCGTGACATGCCACCCCAAGTTCGCCCCCGCGGACAAGTACGAGCTCGGCAGCTTCCGACAAAACCACGACGCCAGCATCGTCACCTCGGCGCGCTTGGAGTGGTTCCTGGACCATTACATACCCGAGCCCACGCCGGACTGGCGGCTGTCGTGTCTGCTGGCGCCGTCTCTGAGGGGCCTGCCTCCCGCGTGTAAGTCGCACCCTTTTGTTCATAAAATCGCGACTCCATTTCTCATCTCAGGGTTTGTAAGCTAATGAGAGGCTGTGTTAGTGGTGATGATTGCTGGGTATGATGCCTTGAGAGACGAGGGGCTTGCTTATGCCGAACGGCTGGAAGGTGAAGGCATAGAGACAGAGTTGCATACGTACCAGGGCATGCCGCATTGTTTTTACATGTTCCCGGCACATCCCAAGGCGCTGGATTACTTTGATCGGATTGTAAAATACGTTGGGCGGTTCTCTGGTTGAGCTTGCTGGCAGAGTGCCTTGGACGTAGCAGCACCACGAGCTGTCCATCACGAAGAGTTGGGAGTATTATTCCTCTTTATAATGAAATGATCGAATGACGCCTTTATCCTGGTCAGTTTTATAGTGTCTTCGGCTGTTGTGACCGAGACATCCCCGAGCTTCCATACACACCCCTTCATGCTGCTCACTCACTCATATCAGGCAAATAGTGAGTGATTGAATATTTCCAAGGCTATAGCCCACTTCAGAATACCACCATGGATTCTGCTTCTACCAGAAACATTCAAATGTTATATTTGCCGTGCCGTTGTTGTTGGTCTGTAGCTCTCACCCCGGAGTCTGGCGATCGGCCCCGCTCAAAGCCGAGATGGAGCGCGGAGAGCTTATATAACCGCCCGCCTGCAGTTGCCTTTCTCTCTCTTACACTCACAGCAATCCAGACGATCCACGGACTAAACTCTTGATATTGCTTGCACGTCTTCCTTTGTCTCCCATACAACCGAAAGCCCAGGCGGTCTGACCCGTCAGCAAGTCCATACGACACAGCGACAAAAATGGTCTCCTTCGACGCCCTCAAGGACGTCTTCGAGCGTCTCGTCGGCCCCTGGCTCTTCATGCGCATCAGCCTCCGGTTCTGGCCAGGCACAGTCGCCCAGCTGATCTCGAGCGCCGACTACCGCACCCTCTTATCGCCCTCGGCCTTTGGCGAAGCCTGGTTCGCCAACTTCTGGGCCTTCGTCGGGCCCCAAGTCAAGATCAACGCCGAGAAGCGCGTCGTTCCGCTACTCGAGGGCCGCGTCCACGACGGCCAGGTCCGGGACGAGGTCGTGGGCAAGCCCATTGAGGGTGTCGTTCTCGAGATTGGTGCGGGTACGGGCATGTGGGTGGATGTGTTTGCCAAAGTCGGCAAAAGCATTGCGACTGAGGACGGCAGCGAAGACGTAAGACGGCGCAAAGGGGCTGCTGGCTTGAAGCGGGTGTACGGCATTGAACCGAATCCTCAGTCGGCAGCGACTCTTCGACGCCGCGTCCAGGAACTCGGCATGGAGGATCTGTATGAGGTGGTGCCGGTCGGCATCGAGGACCTCAACGATCCAACCGCATGGGCCGGCCGCATTGATCCCGGAAGCGTCGACTGCATAGTCACCATCTTGTGCCTGTGCAGTATCCCAGAGCCGGAGAAGAATATTCGCCTTCTGTACGACTGCCTCAAGAAGGGCGGTCGATGGTACGCCTACGAGCATGTCCAAGTCGAGCGGGGAGGTTTCTTCGTGTGGCTATATCAACGTGAGTACCTGCCCACGACTTTGATGCCCCTTACAATCTCAGCCTGCACCTGGATGGAAACTTACTAATGCTCCGATTAGGATTCATTAACCTCGCCTGGTCCAATGTCATGGGCTCATGTCGCATCTGTCGGGCTACTGGCAAGACTCTGCGAGAGGCTGGGCCGTGGGAGAAAATTGATCTTGCGCAGCCCTCAGATGAACCAGCTTATCAGATGGTTCCCCACGTTCTTGGGACACTCACAAAGTAAGGCCGAATTCCCATGAGAAGTCTGTAGGCGGGTCTTTCCTCTCATACAATGACTGCGGTACCGCCTTTGGATACATACTCCGTGGATGGTGGGACATGTTGGTACTCGAACTCATCAAAAAGCAGATCCGGCATGTCACTGCTACTTGGCTGAACAGTTCTTAATTGAGGGTATCCCATCCAATAACGCCATCGTGTTATATCAAAGCTCGTCGTCATCGTCGTCGTCCGAGAGAAAGATGGAGGTGATCTTACTCGATCCCTCGACTTTAACCACCTTCTTCTCGTCAAGTTCATTCGCTTCCGTAGCAAATTCTGTCTTCAGCAGTATCGTGCTCTTCGCTTCCTCGTCCTTGACCTCTTCCCCCTTGACCTCTTCCTTGGCCATTTTCTCCTCGTCCTTGACGTCCAATTCCCGCTTAAGCCACTTGACTTCATCCTCATCTTTGGCCTTAATCTCGACCTTCCCTTTGACCTCCTCTTCATTATCATCCTTGATGAGTTCCTCGCTGGCTAGCTTCGCCTCTCTTCTCTTGTAAAATGTGTCCAAACAGTTTCTTCTCGCCTCCTGCGTCCAATTTTCCACCACAAGCGCAAACTCAGTTGCATTGACAAACCCAAATTCCCGCGCCATTTCACAAAACTGGCGGAGTCTGACTTCTTCCGGGGGGTTGTAGCTGTAATGCAGGCCGTCTCTCCCTATCGCATCTTGACTGCTTGCAAATAACGCGTTCTGTCCCTCAACATCTCCATCCGCGTAAGAAGTCATTGCCGCATGCCGTGAGAGCTGCTCTTCGACCTTTGAGGACCCAACAACCTCCGAGTTGTCGTGCGTGTACTCGACTCCGGCAGAGGTGAGAATCGCCTGGATGGCATCAGTCTTAGGCACCACGGGACCTTTAGACTTCAACGCCTGTTTCTGGTTCTCAGCCATCAACACTGCTGCCAATTGACTCATCCCGCCATCTTCGCCATCCCCTTCTTGTTTCTTGGTTATTCCAACAATCTCGTCATCGTTGGCTGCCTTTTCCATATTGACATCAACCAGATTCACTCCAGCTTTGGCTTCGGCAATGTTGGTCTTGTTGACGATTTCTTGTAGCAATCCTGTATCGTTGCGGTATGTGAAGATGTTGCTGAGGCCAAAAATCTCGCCCTTTCTCTCCGTGTCCTGTTGGACACCTCTGAAGTATCGCCGCTCAGATGAGGCTGTATAACCAATGTTTGCTTGCTGTTGCTTGTAGATCTGGCGTGCGTACACAATTTCCTCGACGGTCCCCAATGAAATTAGTCGAAAGACCTCAACATCTCGAGTCTGGCCAATTCGATAGGCTCGATCCTGCGCTTGAAGGTCGTATGACGGGTTCCAATGGGGGTCAATGATTACCACCTTGTTTGCAGATGTAATGTTGAGACCTACACCGCCAGCTTTGGTCGAAATGAGAAAAACGAACTGTGTCGAGTCGGAGTTGAACGTATCAACAACCTCTTGACGCTGGTCGTAACTCAGTGATCCATCGAGATAACTGACAGTATAACTCGTGTTGGTGAAGAGGTGTTGCAAAATTCGGAGTAAGCGCACGCTGTGTGAGAATACTAGCACCTTATCTCCATTGCTGTGCCAGAATTTGAGCAGCTTCTTCAAAACCGTCCATTTACCGCAGAACTCTGGGTTGACTAAATTCTTGATTTGATCCCGATTATCGTAAAGTATCTTCCACGCATCCGGCACGCAGGTCCGCAGCGTTCTAAGCTCGGAAGTATGCTTGTCGTCCACATCGGTTGTCTGAGGTATCAACAGGGTGAGGTGATTCGCGAGTTTCTGCAACACCATCATGCTAGGAAACACAATATTCTGCCATCGCTTCCCATCAGGAAGAAATTGGTTACAACACCAACCTTTCTTCTTGCCACCACAGCATGGCTCAGAGATAGTGCGAAGAATCTCAATTTCCCTACTGGCGAGGAAATTCTCGTAGGCATCGCATTGAAGGTCGGTGAGTGGGCAAAAAACCACTCTGTCAGTCTTTTTGGGTAACTGATGCGCTATAAGGGACTTCATCCGTCGAAGAAAGTAGCGAGGAAGAAGATTTTCGACTAGCTTTTTCGCCGTCTGTCTGGCAAGACTCAGTTGAGCAAATGTCGCATCGTGAGACTGGCCAACAGTCAACGGCCTCGAAACTGTTTGTGACCATTCTGCACGAGTTCCAAATTCTCCTGGGTTTGTCCAGTCCAAAAGTGTCCAGAGCTCCTCATATTTGTTTTGAATAGCCGTGCCCGTAAGACCAATTCGGCAGAGAGCGTTGACTTCGTTTAATGCCTTGGTTGTCTCCGAAGATCGATCTTTGAGTCGATGGCACTCATCGGCAATTACGGCATCCCACTGAACCATGTTAATGGAGCTTCGGCTATTTTTGTAGGTATCGTATGTGGTGATCATGATTTCCAATCGACCAGCTCGAGCCGTGCCTAGTGCATCGTCCTTGTTGACGCCGTGGAAGAGATCGACGTGCCACCAGCCCCATCGATTCAGCTCATTCTTCCAATTCATGATCAGAGATCCAGGGCAAACAACCAAGACCCTTGGGTACCATCGGTCGCTGTATTGACGCACCTGCCTCATGCGCTTCCCATCTCTCTCATCGCCAGTCTTGCCAAAGGCCGCCGTCAGGAATGCAGCGACCTGGACTGTCTTTCCGAGACCCATGTCGTCGCCCAATATGGCACCTTCTTGGTAGACGAATTTCCGATGAAGGAACGCAACGCCGGCGACCTGGTAGTCCCGCAAGTACTGGGCAATAGACGCCGGGATGAGGCCGGCTGATTGACGAAGTTCAATATCCTTGTACGGTCTCGACGGCTTCACACCGCTACGCTCGTCGAATCGTGGGCGTTCTTCGAGGTCTCCTAGTCTTCCAGTCTCCTCAAAGTGTATTCCAGAGTAGTCCGGGGGCAACATGAGAGCGGCCTCGTGGTGAAGCTTCCTGCTGGTGTCGAACTTGTGCCTCCTTTCCTGGAGATACTCCGGTATCCCCGCAAGTTCGAGATCATCCTCAGGTTCGGCTTGGTCTTCAATTCCAATGTTCTTCGTCTTCCTTAGCCTAGGCTTTCGCTTCCCTCTACGCTTCTTTGGCTTCATAGGCAGTTCGTCGTCATCGTCGGTCCACTGGACTTTTTCGGAAAAGTCGTTGTCGTGCTTTCTCTTTTGTGCACTTCTTCCGGCGACCGGCTCAAAGTCCTCACCAGACTCCGAGGCTGTGGCTTCATCATCTGTGATCTCGATGACCTCTTTGGGTCTGGGTGCCATCGTGAGGATGATGATATGGTGGGGTTAGAGTCAATGCGGCGCGTGGCGACGCGCCTCTCGTAACGTGCAGTGAAGCGAAAGCACGTGATACCAAGGTGTATCCGCCCAAGTCATCTAATTCCTTCGACAGTCCACCATGGATGCTCGATCACTTATTCTGGACAGTTTTAAAACATTTCATTGTCATAAACTACGTCATGTTGATATACTCGTTTACATAGGATTCTGCTGTACTTCCGCGGAAAGGACCAGCAACACTTGCCTCGAGCAGAGGAACCGTCCATTTCGTGAGCTTCAAAAAATCTACAAATTCGACGACACCAGGTTTTTTTGGAAGCCAACGTGCCAGAGTGCGGATAATCGTACGTAGATCAAGAGTCTATAAAAGCTTGCTCTTCCATCCTTTCCCATTTTCCAGAGGTATTCCGCCAACCTCTCAGACAAGAATGACGACTTGTGGGCTAGCCAATTCTACCTCTGGCAGTTTCACCAACTCTCCCTCCATTAATCCGTGAAAATGTGACTCACCAATGAGCACATATCGATCTTCACCAACAGAACGAAGTACGTAGAATACACCTCCACCCCGGATCAACCATACTTCATCTGTAAGCTCGGCTTCCGCAGGGACAAGGCCAACGAAGCCAATCTTGGTCTTGGCAACTCGTCTCCGATTTATCCGTCCAACGATTCCTCGTCCAGTTCTCCACTGACTCTGGGTTAGTAGTGTTAGTTCATCCCCAGGGATGTGATCTGGATAATCCCCATGATCAGTGGGATTTACTGTCTTGCGGTATACGTCCGATATCGTTTCGCCCGTGACAAAGTATCTGCCCTCTGTACCAGCAACTGGCATGGATAGGCTGGGTTTATCCTTCAAGTCTTGGGAATACATCGGGTCCCAGACCTGACTCAGCGTATCAACCTTGATGCCCTCGAGCTGAAGAGTTCCGTTTCCTAAATCAAGGAATTGTGGTGATGAGGACGGCGGGAACGCGCCATTGCTAGCACATAAGACCTGTTTGCCTGTCCTCGTGTCTCGGGACAAGACCTTGCGAGGTAACGTTCTCCAGTCAGGTACCCAGGATGGCAGGTCAGGGGCAACGCCGAACTTGCAAAGTTCCAGAATGCCAAACGGCCATTCAGAACTTTGTAGGCAGAGAATTGCGACCCTTGTGAAGGTGTCTCTGACCGAGCTTTTATAGTCGACAGGGATGCTCTGGGCAAGCGCATGATCATCGAGCGCCATACAAAGCGGAGCGAACACCTTATCCAGCGGGTCAGTCGATTTGAGGTCTCGGAATTTCAGAAGCATTGAGAGAACAGTGAATCTCTTGATTCCGTCGTTTTCCCCGGATGCCCATGCTACCCGCGCGTAGCTCAGCTTGTGGTTTTGCAGGATTTTCTCGACCTGCCAAACTGTAGCGTCGACAAAGAAGGCTGTCCTGTTCGGTGTCCTCTCATAAGCAACCCTCAGTATTCGAAGAGCCGTAAGGTAGACCCGCAAGGATGGAGTAAACCTGCTCTTGTCCATCCACGATTTGCCGCACAGGAATATGCCAAGACGTGGCGATGAATACTCCTGTACCGTCCATACGCGTGTCCAGTACTGACTGGTAACGATCTTCGCGACCTCTTTCATCTCCGCGTACCGATCTTTGACATGCAATTGGAATGTGATTGGTCTGTCTTGGGCGTTTTCGCTTGCGTCGTCTGCAGGTTTGCCGTGTGTCCAGTCAACCAACTCGTTCAGATAATGAAGGCCTTCGGCGCCAGCTTCTCCCAGCCAGGTAATGACCATACTCGATTTCTCATAGATCTCCTTCATCATTGATACCTGCACATTGCGCTCCTCCACATCGCCTTGGTTGATGCATATCGCGTCTATCCACAACGGGAGCGTCTCCTCACCGCGAAGCAGCTGCCGGATATGGCGCAGACCAGACACTAAGTTCTTTGTTGCTTCAAATTTGTGTCGATCTACGTAGATGGTGCTCGTTTCCGTCGGGTCGCCCCAAACGTACGAGATTGCCGCGTAGTCTTCATCCGCGTCTTCGATCTTGCGGACCTCAGTGGTAAGACGAAGATCGTCGGATTGTTTACCAGCATAAAGGATGACCATCCGGATTTCGTCTGAAGCTAGACGGGTGTACGGAAGTGGCCCTGGTAGTATTGCTCCTCTGTCTGCCCAGGCCAGTTGGTCAGGGAGGTCATCGTGGCAGACTAGTTCGTAAAATGGCCGTCGGATATCTTCAGCTGTGACAGCGTCACTTGAGGTCTGAACTGAGCCATCATCCCATGCAGGCGGACGGATCTTGTCCGACAGTTTTTTAAGTAAGCGGCGCATCCTTTCACAGCAAAAAAAGAAAGAAAACAGAATTGCTGGGAGAGTCTAGCCAGCCGACTTGAAGGTGTTGAGAGAGACTCGGTTGGCAGAACACCGGGGCTCTTGGGAGTGAGGAGCACGGGGATCCCTACCCCGGGGCATTGCTGCTTATCTTCCATTTTCGTACGGAGTAAGCAGCGTTCTTCTCAACCCCCAGAAACAGAGGGCAATATTTCATCTTCAAATCCAAGATGGCTTTCGGCTGATCCATCAGAATAGACCCGAGCAGGCACGAAACGCAAAGTGCCAAGGTCACATATATCTGCAAGTTGGGTGAGTCCATCATCAGGTCAACGGGGCGGGGTCCACTTTCAACCAACAACTAATCTACATGACGGGGTAATTTAATGAGCAGACCAACACGGGGAAGTCAAATCGTCTCGTGGTTTGCTGCAACTAAATTTTCTATCGGCTGCTCTCCAGCACGGGATGCAAGCCTGGTGAATACTTGGTTGAACCGATTTTGCAGTGCCACTGATAATACCAAGGTCTATAATTCAAACAATTTATTTAGATCACATCGGCTCAAAAGCAGCGGTCAGATCGAACTGCGGATAACAGTTCCACCCACTCCTGTCATATGGTAGGTAACTGTTGTTTCAGCCGCACTGACTTCTCTGTCATTAGCCGGTCTAGGCAGTCTCCGAGAGCGAAAAAAAAGAACAGTGCCTTGCGAAATTGGTCCATTCCCTGCGGCTGAGTGCTGGCACGGATGAAATTGTGCCTCGAAGGATCAGAGTGCACAGCCATGAATTTGCGACCAGTGATTCCATTGGCACACTCTTGGGTTCGCAACACAGGGCTGTGGTCCTGCTCTCTCTTCGCGCAAACAACCAACAGACTTGATGTGTCTATAATATGACTGCGTTCCCAGAAGCGTATCCGCCATGTCTGACAGCATCGCAATCCGCTCGCTCGCGAACAACTTGACTTCAAGTGCCCAGGTTCCCGGCACCTCGACCAGTCTCAGCCATGTCAAATCATCTTCTTGGGGTCTTCATCGCCGTACTTGCAGTCATGCTCGTAGGCAGAGCAAGCGCCTCCGAACCAGTAGAAGACCAGTGGGGCTGCGAGCACAGCAGTGCCATCTGTCTCACCTCCTTCAAATGGTGCTCCAGGAGCAGGGACTACTCAAAGGGATGCTCATTACCGGAAGACACCTACCCGTACTACAGTCGTGATCCGGATTTCAACGCTGCAACGGTCATGTGGGACATGAGATACAATTTGACTTGGCAAAAAGCTGACCCCGATTACCCTGTGCTCTTGCAATGGCACTTTGGGGGGGATTCCGAACCCTATTCGTGGATGAAGAGTGAGCATCATTTTTGCTCGGGAGTAGTAGCTTGCTGACGATGTACTTCCAGACCTTACCAGCCAAGAAACCCCATTCGAGTTCAGCTTCAAGGAACTCGTCGAGGAATTTTCGACCAGCCTCTACGATCCCAAAGAGATCAAGTACCAAGTCATCAAGACCCTCAGTATATTCTCCATCTCCCAGCCCGAAAGATCAAACCTCGATTGGGCATTTTCGGACCAGTTCTCTGTGGTCGACAGTGCTACCAAGCCTCACATGTTGACGCAGAGGTCGGACACCCAAGCTGAGGTAACCAAACAATGGAAGCGGGGCATCGGTATTGGAGCGGGCATCGGCGCACTACTGTTAATTGTCATGGCTGTGGCCTTCTGGTACCTGCGGAAGAAGGGAAATGAGCGAGAGCCAGCTGGTGTTGAAACCAGAAGGGAGACACACGGTCAAGAGTTGACTGAGAGAAGTGCTGATTTAGACAGCGAAGAAAGGTGGGCTGGCGATGGATCAGCTAGACGAGCGCATATACTATACCGTTGATGGGTAGGTTTGTTTGATTGTATCATAAGTGATCTTATCGGAAAGCCGATGGATGGCATGTTTCGGTTGCAATTCCAGAGTACTGTGTAGTAGCAAGGAACACCCGGCTCCAAACCCCGCAAGTATTGTTTTGTGGTGACCCCTGCTGACGCCCTGCCAGGCTGAAAGCCATCTCGAATAGATAGCTATCAACATGTTCACAATTGAAGAACACATTGAAGTTATTTAACAAATGGGATTATAATCTCTATAGATTTATCATGGCCGTAGCCTAGATGCTGTTGCATCTTCCGCTACAAATGCACCTCAACGCCTTCCAATGCTATATACAAGTGACTATGTGCGTCGCCACAACTAGACCAGCCATCGTATCGAATAGTCATGCGGTTCATGATATCCAAAGACTGGTCGTTCCGAGTCTTGCTCGATTGGAACTGAATCCAAAAAATGTTGGTTTGGTATGTTGCTCGTCGCTTAGAGGGTACCGTCGAAGGCCCAGGCGGCGGCAAGGGGCCAGCCAAGGATGACAGCGAAGCCAGGGAAGAAGCTGTTGAGATCATTGTTAGCTACTGTTGAATAGTTGTAGAGTCGGTTGGGCTACTTACATGATAGCCTGGCTGCCAACGCGCTTGACCATCTTGGCGTAGTCAGGGGCAGCGGGCTTCATGGAAGCAGGGAGACGCTCGAAGGGGTGAGACTCCATTGATCGGCCGACAGTTCGCATAGCACCGAGAAGAGAGAATTGGCGGCGGGCAGCGGCGCGGATGGCAACGCGAGCGACGACGGGAGACATGGTGATGGATGAGTGGTGTTTGGTGGTGTTTTTGGTTGTAAGTGATGAGTGTCGTAAAGACTTTTATTTGTCGATCGGAATGTTTTTTGTGGAGTTTGTAGAACGGAGAAGAGTAGTCGCAAATGCGAGTCGAATTGAGTGGTGTTTGTAGGAGTGGAGAGTTGCAGTTGATTGCTTGGATGCTGATGTTGCTGATGGTGGTGAGAGAAGGGATGGACTTGAGGGGAAGATGACAGAGACTCTTATACAGTCATGACAATGCCGATCTGTCTGTCTCGTGGCCAAGGATTGCGAATTTGCGCCGGGGATGCCAGCCTGGCGGCGGCTTCCCATCGTGCTTCAACCCGGACATATCCATTGTGGGCAGATTTCATGCTCTGTCGAGAGTATCATACCACCCCTTTGGGACCAACCTGGCTGCCCAAGAGAGCCAAAATCGGGCGCGGCCAATCACGGGCGTGTATTTGCCATCCCTCCGCACCGCGTCTCCACCAGGTGTTCACCGTGGCCCGGAAGCAGATGGGTCGATTTGGAGGGCGCGGTCCCCGGCCGTCGTGCGATTCTGCTCCATTCGGCGGGGACCGGCGGGTCGTGTCATTGGCTCCCGCCGCTCGGCTGACGGAGAGCCTGGCCAGATGACAGGCGGCCAATCAGCGAGCGATCCTGTTTCTCCCGGTCGCTGGAGAAAAGGGCGACGAGGCCCCAGTTGCAGCGGTTTGCGCCCATTGCGGCGGTGCCGGCGCATCGTCTGATGGCCTGTTTGGATCATCGTGGGTGACTGACTGACTGACGGATGGCTTCTCGGCCGGCGACGACGATGCTCATCAGCCAAACGACCATGACCGCCCGTCGGCATTTGTAAACGCCATGATCAGAACATGGTTTTGCGGGTTCTCGACCCCATCTGACATCTGCCCTACCCCGAGATGCCTGGTCCAGACGCCCTCAGCGGTCCCAGCCGTGTCCCTGGCTGTTGCATGACTGGGTCGCCAGATTGCATGAGATCCGATACCACTTCGATATGGTGTTCTCGCTGCCTCCCGACGCTCAGGCAGCCAGGGTTGCACGATCCGTCGTCCGTCCCGCTGGTCTGTTTTCGTCCCCCCCTCCTCAGCTCGTTCGGCCACACCCAACCAAAGTCTTCCCCGGAATATGAAAATTCCCGGCTGACGGGCCTTGGCATCGTCCGGAGCCGACCAGTCGGGCCACTGGGCTTATCGTTATCAACATGTGACTGTCGGCGTGACCTGTGTCGAACTAGCAGGGCTTCCGGCTAGCTGTCAATTGGATTCGGGTCTTGGACGGCGTACGGCGAGATTTACCCAGGACGAACCGCGACGAGCAGCACAAGACAACCCCCGCCGCATCGACGACAACGCCGCTCGGAGACTGTCACCATGTCGACGACCTTGACGAAGGGCGCCTCAGCCCAGCCGCCCGCCACCAAGGCCGTCATTCCCGCGGTGCCGCTCCTTCACAACTCCGTCGCCGCGTCCGTCTCCATCGGACACCCACTCCTCCTCGCGGCCCTATTCGCATGGCGATTCGATGCCCTGGTGGCCGATCCCGTATCAGAACTCTGGAAGGCCCTGCCCGTTGTCGCGGCCATCCAGGCGGCATATGTTGGATTGTGCCTCCCGGTCGCCGGATCTCAGGGCGCAAAGCCGGCCAAGAAGCGACTTCCTGGCGAGAAGAAGAAGGATGCGACGGGACCAAACCGCTTTGCCGTAAGGTTCTATGCTTCAACCGCAAAATCAATGGCTGACCTGGATTCACGCAGACTACCGTCATCGCTCTCCTCCTCACCGCGATCGTAACGCCCATCTTCCACCTCCTCTTCATCCTCTTTGGTGCCCCCTTGGTCACTCACATATCGCATACATTCCTTTGCTGTGCGCACTTTGCCGTCCTTACCGTGTTCCCCATCCTCTACGTACGCGGTTCGGATCCCCAGGCACTTCATGCCGTGCTGGGTGCCTCGGCGCCGCTGGACCAGACGTTTGGCGGTTTAGCAGGCGCAACTGTCGGCGCGTGGCTGGGTGCCGTGCCCATCCCGCTGGACTGGGACCGCGAGTGGCAGAAGTGGCCCATCACCATCGTGGTCGGCGCCTATCTAGGGTATGCCTTCGGGTCCAAGGTACTAGGGACGGTTTTTTACGGTAAGAGATGGGCGACACCAGGGGTCAAGGAGGAATAAAGTTGTTATACAGTGGGCTCGAAAAGAATTATTACCAACTGGCCCGAGAGCTGATTGGCCATTGGATTGTACGATGAGTCGTATTACGCGCTTGCGATAATATCTATACGCGGGCAATTGAACCGTAGCTAGGTAAGAAATAAACAAAACAAAAAACATGCACATAGATTCCTACCGCATGGAGTCGCCGACACTTAAGTCCTTGGCCCTCCACTTGCCAATGCCGAATGTCCCGTACTTTACCATGGACCGCCTTGGCAGTTAGCACTGACGCGGTCCTTGGTCGGCCAGCAGATTTTCACGTTTCCAGTAGTCGCGGGTCAAGAGCCAAGACAGCAAAGCCTGGCAGGTGCACTACGCTACGTGCATGGCAGCATGGAAGGGACCAGCGCATGCAATACAACAATTCGGCAGCGCCACACGGCCCTTGTTGTGATTTCAGTCTTCCACTCTAGACAGGAATTTTCCGCAGCGGTCCCACTGCTCGCAGCAAGTGTGAAACCTTGCTTGGCTACCCGGGGTTTTGTGCCGGGAGATCCGGCATCGCAGGAACCGTCAAGTTTTACGCCAGAGAGGACGTCACGGGGAGATGGAAATAAAAATGGAAAAGGTTGGGGAAATCCTGCTTCGCGAATTAGAGGCAGCCCGCAGGGATCCGTGAGTGACTTGTGCAGAACGGACGAGCGCAACTGGGCAGCGTCCCCGTGGTTTGCACCAGCCACACTCCACGCAATGGATGAGGTTGTCTTTACGCTGATCAAGGCTCCGGTGTCGAAGAATAGAGCCGCAGCAGATAGAGTCACGTCCGATCGTCAGGCAAATGCTCTTTTGATCAATGACAGACGGCCCTCTGCTGCTGCGCCAGATGGAAGTGTGGCTCAGCAGCAGCCCGGGGTGACCAGCCAGCAAACCAGGCGTCACCACGGTGGATAGTGCCGCTTCTGGGGCCGTGCGTCTCTTTTCTCTTTTCGATCAGGAAATCGTCACAAATTGTGGCGTCGGCTCCACATCCTGCCACAGCCTTTCTCCATTGGGCTGCTCGGCAATGACGTAGCGGTCCAAGATCCCAGCCCATGACATGGGGCCTTGTATGCTGTACTTTGGTGCTTGGGTGCTGGCAGGCTTGCAGTCTCTGTCGCAAGCGCCGCCAAGAAGCTCAGAGCCAGCGACCGTTCTGCTCGCAATCGGCATTGTCCATTGGAATCTCCCAGGTCCTCCCGGCGCCTTCGTAGCAGCTACCAGGGACTCCCCCTGCTGCCACTCCCCCTCCAAAAAAGCAGGGCAGCTTGGTTACTCCCGCTCTCGCTCGCACCACGCCTTGGGGGCAAACACACGTCCCGTTTGTGGCTTGCCCGCCTGCGGCCCACCCCTCCTTGGCCGCTTCGTCCCTCTTGAAGTCGATGACGCAGTGCCCAGGCTCGTGCGTGTGGCAAGGCTGGGCAGGTTACTGGCGGGTTGCTGATGCCCTGGAACGGAACAGCCTGGAAGCTTGTGTTGGGGAAGTGACGGGGTGCGTGATGCGTGATCACTGATGCAGTGTGGATGACTTGGCTGACAGAGATCCGAGGCCGCCGTATAAAACACAAATCGTTCCCCTCCAATCCCCCGGAAAGACTTTTGCTATCTCTCCTGCATCTTCCAACCATCTCAAGACTTCACTCTCACGTCAACCACTACAAACACACACACACGCACCACAAAGCTTCTTTCCGAGCACTCTTCAACCGATACCATGGCTTTCACCGCTAGGTAAGCCCATCTTCTCTCTCGTCTGCTGGTGACGACGGGTTCCCGCGTCTTCCGCGGGTTGCTGTTGTTTTGCCAGCGTTGGCGCAACATGCAATCGCCCTCTCATTCAATGCACTCGGCGCCCACCGTCTTCCTGTACAGTCGCTAACCGTCTCACCCTTCCACAGCGACATTTGCAAGATCATCCTTGCCGTCATCCTCCCTCCCGTGGGTGTCTTCCTCGAGCGAGGCTGCAATGCCGACTTCTTCATCAACATCCTACTCACTGTTCTGGGTAAGATATACTCTCTTCCCGTCACCACCCGGGCTGTCCGGGCACGCATCCCGCGACAGTGCCCCCGGTGCACAACAACAATCAAAGGAACCAATTTCTCTAACACTCCCTCTAGGTTATCTTCCCGGTATCATCCACGCTCTGTACATCATCCTGAAGTACTAAGCTACGACTTCATGGGCCACGGCCCCGGTCAAACGCTGGAGGACACTAAAAGCCATTCGGACTCCACCCACCAGCAACAAGTGTCAACGCTCGACCGCCGCAGCCACCTAAAATCCCATGCAGGTCACAGCGCAGCGCGCGTACCATTAAAGGCCAAGACGCTGCACATGCCGAGCATCCCGATGATACGGCGGGAGACAAGGGCGTGGATCTTCGTTTCGCTTTAAGCATGATCATGCTCAGGACCTTAGCGCCGGCCGGGAGTCGATGCTCAAGACACCGAGTACAGACGATTGATACCTTAACGACTTGAGGATTTGCACTGCGTTTTCTTTCTACTTTCCTTTGTTATTGGAGGCGTATGTTGGATTGGCTCTGGAAGGCAAACGTCGCGCTGGACTGTTTAGTAATTATCTCGATACCCGTCAATCCAACATTATACCGGTTACCTCCAAACAATGTGCTATTGCACTATTGCACGCTGGAAGCTTTTGTGCCAGATGCTTATCATAATAAGGAATTATGCATCACACTGCAGGCAGTCGCTTCGACCGCTGTGGCCTGTTCGGCACATGCGGAGTGGAGTGGAGAGCCTCGGGCTTCAAATACACCCCGGCCCCCGGTCTCATTGGCGAACATGTCGGCAGATCAACAGTCGCCAGCCCGCCGAACTTTGTTCTCGAGTCGGTGTAAGAGGAACTGGAAAGGAAGGACAAACTCAAGACGAAAATAGACACCCGACACACAGGCCCGTGCTAGACAATTGGCGCAAATTGGGTTGGCTCATAGATGCATCGCACTCATGATCATGATGGTCCTTTGGGATAAAAGGTGCTGACGGCGCAAATGTCTCAATTTCCCATTTAGGACATATCGTTATGAGTTCAGCCGACTGTGGCGGTGCAGACAGGGATTAATTCGCGTTTGTGATGTCGTTGTTTCGTCATTCTAACTTTTCAAAGTCCCTTACACGGGGTCCACGTGACTTCTCTGCGACGGCACATCTGACAGGAACACCTTAGGTCCTCGGGCCTTCGTCTTCTTATCACTGTAACTTGCATCAAAACTCCACTCTCCCTCCACTCGGAATGAGCTAGCGAGTGTTGTTTTCAGAAATAGACATGTATGGAGAAGAGGATACCGCTAGGATCGAGCCTTGAATCTTTGTATCTGCAACCCAATTTCATGTGTTCTTCAGGACTCTGTGAATTGTGTCTAGACCCCCGCGGTAAGTAGCCAGTAATCAACATGAGTTATATTCGCCATAGCGATTAGCCTTCAGATACTGGGTCACTATGTCAACCCAATGCAGCTCGTATCTGCCTCTGCCGAATGGCTTTTGGATGACAGCTACACGTCCACACGTATGCTTTTTGCATTAGTCTACATCTTGCAGCGCTGTAATTCTACCATAATACAGGATTGTATTTACATAACATTTCTTGTCTTGCATCTATTATAACAGTTGAACAATTATTACCGTTGTTTAATACTGTTGTTTATTGCTAGTACAGGGTAGCTACAAAGGTATGAGAAACTTGGTTGTCCTCTACTATTAAAGATAATACTAAATAATTATTTTGCAGCATTAAATCAATTGAAGCGAGTCCTAACTCCCATTCTTGCAGTTTTATATTTGGCTGTTTGGATGCCATCGCTGTAATCATCCAAAGTGCGTTGCACTCTGTTTATGAACAAAATGACTTGCACCTCACAATCTGAAGCAATATTATTAACTAGTTTGTTGAAATCCATCTTCGGTCAACATCATATTCAAGAAGCAGATAGACTAAGTGAGAAACCCATCAAATTGAAGCTAACAACCTTCGTAGGTAATCTTCCAACAGACCACAGCTCAAGACCTTCCAAATACCGAATGCAGGTCGTGTAATTCTAACAAACCCGAAACGCCAGACCCAACCAACCCCAGATATCTTCGCAGCTGTACATATCTAAACCCAGCAACCAACCCCTCTATCTGATGTCCAATGACTTCAAATTCCCCGCTAGATTAGCTCTCCCTCTCCATCCTCTGCCAACCCATCCTCTTCATCCCAATCAACATCTTCTGCCATCTCCTCTGCTCTTCGTTGTACTTCGGCGAGGCCCGACAGCTCCAGTACATAGTCCTTCTCCTGCAGGGCCTGCTTCACGAAACCCCAGCCGTTCTTCCGCCATGCCTCAAGAATCTTCGGGCTACACGCGCTGCAGCTATCATAGGACTGTCCTCGAATGACAAGATTCTGAAACGTTGATACATAGCCTCGGATCTGATGTGGGACCAATCCTAGAGCGTGGTCTGGAGGATCCCGCTCAGGCATCACTCCCGAGATCGGTTGCGGGGCTGGCGCATCCTTGCCCAGCGGGTGCTGCAACAGGCTCGTTAGAAGCTCTACCAGAAGGGCGGAGGCAATGGCTGCTACTCCTGGCCGGGTGACAGTGCATTGCTGATCAAGCGTCTGGTCTTTCATCGACTACAGGACGGGTTAGCACATAATCCTTGGCATATTCGGGCGGGGAGAAGGACTCACATCTGCAGGAGCGACTACATCGTTACAAAAGTAACACCCAAGTGACATCTTTCCCTCTTCCTTGCCTTCGCTCCCATGCCGCATGACGACGTATGAGTCGAATCCCAGTGCGGCATTCATCACGATCTTGCCGGCGGCTTTCCCCATCACAGTAGGGAGCCAACGGGACTCCCGCGAATCCATGAGTAAGAAGATGGCGTCGTGCTCATTGATGAGAGCCTCGAGCTTCTCATAGTCTGCCCGGGTCTTTGACTCATCTGTGAAGGGATGACCGAGCATGGGAACAGACAGCGAATGGCCCTCACTCTCTACCCCTGGATAGATACGCTTAAGCGCTTCGGCAGCCCGAGGTGCCTTGAGCTTGCCACCCTCGAGGCAGTCATCAAACTCGAACAGAGGCTGTCTAACAGGATTAGAGTAGGAAACTCTGCCATAGTCAACGAAGGTAATCTTCCGAACACCCCAACCCATCAGGTTTCTCGACACGTAACTCCCCAGAGTCCCAGCACCGAGGAGCAGACACTTTGTGTTCTTGATCTTGTCCAGATCCAGGTTCGGAGCGATCCTCCACTTCATGAGTTTCAAGTTCAGATCGACTGAGCTGTCGGCCAGCTTAGTAGGGTCCATATATTCGCCCAAGTTGACCTGTTGAGCCTGAAGCTTTCCGTTTCTCGACCTCTCCCACCCGGTAATCTTGGGCATCTCGGCGATTTCCATATCTTGAATGGGATCCATTTCGATGGGGAGAATCACGCTTCGAGCCTCATGTCTTCTGGCCCAAGTATCGCGATAGCAGATAACCTTGACTTTAGTCAGGCGGTACCGCTGTCGGATAAGAACTAGAAAATTTCGCAACGGCCATCCTGGACCTTCAGGATAGGTGGAAGGATCGACAAAGGCGACATACCGATCCTCTTCAGGGATTTGGTTGAAGAATCCGTCTTCAAAGTCTCGCAGCGAACCAACCTCCCAGTGGTATGGAAACTTGTGGGAAGCCTCAACTTCGTCGAGATTGTCTGGGTCCTGTCCTTGGACCTTCTTCACGAGAAAGAAGCCGTGCTCACGGGAGTCCTTCTCATATCTCCATGTTCCCACCCTATCAACGAGTGCAGTGCTCTCGTCGGCACTCAATCGTTCGGCGGGACCGGATCGTTTCCATACCGGATCGGAGTGGAGGGCCGGGTAGGCAAACCAGTACGTAAACTTGTACTTCTTGAGGTCGGCATATGAAAGGATCACGAACGAGGAGAGTAGTGATGGGACGGAGTAGATGCTGCCGTCATTGATGGCATCCCAAATCTGATAAAGTCAGTAGCGCACTAGATGATCGCGAATAGGAATTACCCAGTACCTGGCGACCAGCAGTTTTGATCATAGCAGCCTTATCCATGTTTTTAAAATCCTCCAGTGTGTTAACGTTCCTAATGATGCCCTCGGCCCTGATAGTCCCCAGAGGCGGACTGGGCTCATTAGTTCTGCAACAGTCAATGAGAGGAATGCGCATAAATAGCAAGAAGAGCATACTTGTTGCTTGCCAGAGCATTTCCAAGAATCTGCATGCGACAGCTGGACTCGGGCGTCTCTATGCGCGGCTCATAGAGGCCAAGAACGCCGCGAGCGGAGTCGTCGAGCTTATCATAATCGAGCTTGGAGCCGAAGAGCGCCGAGTAGAAGGGCAACTCTATCTCGGACGTAAAAGCTGCGAACTGCAGAGGCGAGGCCATCTTTGACCGGATGGCTTCTGCTGTCGCCGGTCGGACGCGGGTATCGGGTTCGCGACGCGGGTAGAGAGGCGCAAGTGAAGGCGGGAAAGGTCAGAAAGACGAAGGCACGACGAGGGTCGCTTCAGCGCTGGTCAAGGATGAGGTTGCGAGTTGAGGACGAAGGGCAGACAAGGAGAGAGCGCGGGCAATGGTAGAGTTGAGGCCGTAGTAGGAACTGCGGATGCTGACAAAATGATGCTGTCATTTGATGACCTAGGTCATATCACAAGGCGGGCGCGGATGATGAGTGTCGAAGGCAGGTGCCACCCCGCGGCGGGGTACGCAGCTCATCAGGCAGCCAGGGCTGCCCCACCAAATGGCCTATTGAAATACGGGAAAAGGGACCTAATTAATGGCCGCCTGGAAGACGGCCATCACCTACCTACACAGGGATGTTGTAAACTACTGGTCCATAGAGCCTCCTAGTAACTACAGCACATCACATGGACGACTTGAGGCCCTTGAACGAGATATGAAGATGCCTACCTAAGTAGATAACACCGCGATATCATCGTCCAGTGCACACTGCCGCTTAACACCGCCCCGGAGGTTCGCCCTATACCGCTCAATACGCCTTAGGTCCTCTTCAACCGCATCTGAGCTACCGGCTCTTAGGCATGAGAGACCCATCGACAGCAGCAACATGGATATCCGACCCATTATCAAGCAAGGTCGCAAAGGCGGGGGGCATTGGACGATCTCGGACGACTACTGCGAGTCATTTGTCGTGCCGATTTTGTTTGTTCATGGTCCATGAGATGGAGGATGGATCTGGCCGTGTCCAGGCAACCGCAACGCGAGATGGTCGCTTCGTCGACGACCTACATTCTTTGCTGCACATATCCGGCTTCGCTTCTGGACTCCGGCCGCAAACGCAACCCCACACGTGCAGCGGGCGACGACTAAGGATGCCGCTTGTCGCCAAACCGCGTCTTGACAGGAACAGCTTCGCCAAAATTCAACCTCGAGCCTCAGGACTTGCTTATCTGAGCCCATCTTCACCATCTCTCCCTCCTACCTCGGAAAATTTCTTCAACATATCTCAATAATGCTCGTCGGAGTCTGCGGCGGTATGTTGGACGACGGCTTTGGCTCGCAATTGATACACACCGCTCACACATCTCATTTCACCGACAGGCATCTGCTCCGGCAAGAAGACGGTGGCTCAGTATCTGGTGGAGCATCATGGCTTCATACGTCTCTACCTACAATCTCCTCCTTCATCGCCCACGGACTCGGAGTCGGCCGCTACTGAGACGTTGGCTGGTTTTCTAACCTCGACTAACTTCGCCATCAAGAATGACGCCAAATCGTCGTCTGAGACTTCACTCGCCCTGCAAGCACAACCTCACACCTTCTCCACTCCCGAAGAACTCTTGGATTTCGTGACCCTGCAATGGCGGCGCCGCTTCGTTACCACCGACATCCCCACCGAGGCCGTTCTTGATGTCTTTGTGCGTCGGCCGTTCTTCCTCCTCCTCTCAGTGGATGCTCCCTTGACGGTCCGCTGGCGTCGTTACCAAGAACGTGCTGTGCATTCCGGGAAACCCGAAATGACCCTCGAGCACTTTGTCACAAAGAGCGATACACACTTGTACGATGTACAGACAGGCTTGTCGCAGCTCATCTCCCGAGCAGCTGTCAGTTTGCTCAACACATCGGCCTCCCTGGCGCATCTCTACGCTACTCTGGGGAAGCTCGACATTCCCAACCCCGACCGCCTCCGCCCTAGCTGGGATAACTACTTCATGGCTCTGGCATCCCTGGCTGCCCATCGCTCCAATTGCATGAAGCGCAGGGTTGGGTGCGTGCTCGTGGGGAGGGAGCGCAGGGTTATCAGCACGGGATACAACGGTACGCCGCGGGGGCTTCAGAACTGTGCCGATGGGGGCTGCCCAAGATGCAACTCGGGCAACAGCTCTGGCGTTGGGCTGTCGACTTGTCTTTGCATACACGCCGAAGAGAACGCACTCCTTGAAGCGGGACGGGAGAGGATCCGCGAGGGTTCTGTCTTATACTGCGACACGTGTCCGTGTCTTACATGTAGCATCAAGATTTGCCAAGTGGGGATCAAAGAAGTTGTCTACGCCCACGGCTACAGCATGGATAAGGAAACGGCGCAAGTGTTTAGGGAGGCTGGCGTTCGATTGAGACAGTTCATACCGGTAAGGCCGCTCCCTTCCCTCCCGTGCCGTGCGATCCTATCGTCTCGGGCACCCGACCCACGGGTACTGATCTAGATCTAGCCGCCCAACGGACTCGTCCACCTAGAGAAGATGGAGGTGTATTGATCGCCCATGTGTCACCAAGGTGCGGGGAACCTAAGAAGATGTCCCAGGTTGCCGAGGATGTGGCTTTGGACGGTAGCCACCAGTGGATGCGGGAAGGTATTTTACAATATACCGTAAACTAGCAGGATTCGACATCGCAGCCACCAGGGAAGGGTCATACCAAACGTACTCTATGCCAGTCTAGACTTTCCTCTTCTTACTTTTCAGTTGCACAAACTTGTTGAGCATTCGTGAAGGAGATTGATGCTGATTGCATCTCCAAACCCAAGTCTTGTTATGCATTCCCGCTTGTTAGATCTACCCAATAAGACACTCAATGTCAACCGTCAAGGGTTTATCCCGCGTGCAAGCGCCTATGCGGACAGCGCATGCAATGTGACCCGCTTGTGTGCGTCTGGAGTGCCAGCGTGGTCAACTGATGGCGGCCGGCAGATTCTCACGATAATTCGAGCACTCTAGGGTAACTTAGCCCTCGCATGTCCACTAGGTCGCAGTTCCGGTCGGGCGAGTATCAACCCATCCTGCGTCATGCTTCTCTTTTCGGAGGTCGGCGCGCTTGCATGCATCCAGTCCGCACGGCTCGGCGTTATTGGCGCACGATGGCGTCTAACAATACCTGGTGGAGGCACACGAAGTGTAGGTTCGGTTCCTGCGAGACTCGCGGACGCAGCTTCGGGTAATACGAGGGAACACGAGGAAAACTGAGAGCTGAGAGCTGAGAGCTCCTACACACAGAATTATCCCCAAAGCCCTCACGAAAGGGGTCAGGGAAAATCTTTTGAGAGAATACCTTCCTGACCGCTTCATGCTCACAGCCCCTTCTAATATTAATGTAGTAGGGGTTTATTTGACAGAGCCGCAAAACTTGTGCGGTGTGCTTCAACGGCCGAGTTAGCTGCAGCAGCGTCCCATAAAATATGCAACCAGTCAGGCGGTCAACGAGTTCGCGTTTTGCTTTGTGCAAGGGCTGCGGCCCGGTCGCGCCCGTCCACGTACCTACGTTAGTGCAAGTCATGGCGTGTGCTCGATTGTGCTGTTCGAATCGATGGGAGCGGGGAAGTTTGCATCGGGACTTTGGAAGTGGGTGGTTCTTTGTGCTGGTGATGGTGGTTTGGCCCGTGTAAGTCGTCACTCTCGGGCATCATCATCATCGAGAGCACGGGGCAGGACTCCAAGATACAGAGGCAGAACCCAGATGCCGGAGAGTGCAGCTATTGGTGGCCCGTCGCCGGAAAGCCGTGCTGGGGGATACTATCTTGGGAACGATAACTTTGATTTGAGCAGACGACGGGCTACGAGCGTAGTGCGATTGTGGTTCGGATCTGGCGGGGCACCCCGGACTCTTCCAGAAGAAGCGAGATGACATGGGCCGGCGAGCATAAAGAGGCATAATCAAATACCAAATTACCACCACCAGCTAGTTCGAATAACAGTGGAGTGAATAGGGGATGCTGATTGTTTGTTTTGATCCCGAGAGATTTGCTGCGCGTCATGAAGCCTGTCGCATTGTGTTGGAGCCGATCGGTGCGCCAGAAGTAGGGATACATAAGGTGACTTGATTTTGGTATATCTAGGGGCTGAAGGCCTGGGTTTTATGAAGAACGGGTCCTTCGGCAAATATCCTAGGATCCGGCAAATGCACCTTAAGCTAGCCTCTTTGGATGTGCAGAAGAGGGGATAATCTCGAGCTATCTATAGGGCCAAGGGCCGAGGGCAATAAGGTACTTCTACCTAAGGTATCTTAGCTGTACTAGGACCCTAGCCCTTAATATACCCTCTTAGGTTATAACCTATAGTATATATAAGGTATATTAACCTATACCTAATTTACTAGAGAGGCTAGGTACCTTTAATCTAAATTACCTAGGAAGATAGAAAATAAAGAGGAGTTATATCCTTAAGAATAACTAGGCTAAATATTAAAAATAAGGTAATTAAAAATTACTATTATAATAGTAAAAATTTAGAGATAATAATAAGTAGTTAGAATAGTTATAAAGATACCTTATTCTAAAGTTATAATAAAAAACATATTAGTAACTTAGAGCCTAGAGGGAAAGAGAAGTAATATTTATAGTTACTATAATAATACTTAGTAAGAAGTCTTCTAATTTTCTACTAATTACTATAGGGTCTTTATTAGAGGGAGATTTCCTTCTAATAATTCTAATAGTATTATTATATTATAGATTAGTTAAGAATTAAAAATATTATAGCTCTTAATGAAAGGTATAGTTATTTAGGATTCTCTAGTAGTATCTTTAACCTAGTATTAAGGGGTTTTAGGCTCTATATTAAGCTAATCTATTACTTAAAATATAGGAATTTCTCTCCTATAAGAGCCTTTATAAAGCTATTAGTAGCTATCTTAGCTGTAGGGATCTATTAAAGGTAGATTAAGCCCTTTTAGACCTCCTAATAAAGCTAGTAATAATAAATATTAATATAATAGAGTTTTATAATTAATTTGACTATATCCTTAGTTAGTAGGTGTAAAGTCTACCTATTATTATACTAGATGACTGGAATTTCCCCTCTAAAGGATAGCTAGACCTCCTTATAGAGGTATTTAAAGGCTATAACTTCCTTAGTAGTCTAAGAGAGGGCTAGGAGCTTAGCTTTAGTTAATAAGGTTATAACTATATCCTGCTTACTAGATTTATAGAATATAAGGCCCCTAAATATTATAATTATAAAGCCTTATATACTATAGTAGGTAAGGGTATTATTAGTATAGGATATATTAGAAAAACACTAAAGAGAGCTATTTAAAGTAAAGAATAAGATCCTAATAAACCTAGTATTATAGAGGTACTTAATATACTCTTAGGCCTACTATATATAAAGATCTAATAGGTTAAGTAGAAATTAAGCTAGCTTAGAGGTAGAAAATATAGTATCTATATAGGTAATAGTTATAGGGTACTAAATTAAGCCTATAAGGGACTAGAAAAGCTTTACTTTCTTAGGTATTATAGTACTATTATAAGGAAGTAATTTAGGTCTAGATATAGGATAGGTCCTTAGTCTTTAATTAGAGTTATTATAGCTGAATTTATAGGTAATTTTCTTAATATAAGAGTCCTAATAGAGCTACACTTTACCTTAGGCCTAGTCTTAGGTTACCCTAATACCTAGGAACTATTTAAGGTCCCCTAGTAACTTAACCTTATAGGCCTTTTTAAGTGATTTTTATAGGTCTTTATATTCCTCCTTGAATTCCTTACGAAAAAGGAATATAAGATTATTAACATAGAAGAAAAGAAGGATTTAGCTATTAAACATAATATAGGGCTCTTTAAAGATAATTTTAAAGCCTAGGGAGATAAAGAAGCCTATAAGTTCCTTATACCACAAAATCAGCAATCTTCAAAGTCTATAAAGAGCTCTTATAACCTTCTATAGGGTACTAGGATAGGTATTACTTATCTACCTTTTAGAGGTCCTTAGAATCTTACAGTAGATAATCTTATTCTAAGGGAGCAGCTAGTTTAGGAAAGCTATAATAAAGTCAAATTAATATACCTTAAGGTTAAAGAAGTATATAAGAGCTATAAGGAATCAAAAAGCCCTAGCTACTAGGGTTATAGTATAGGTTAAGAGGTTATTTTTAGCCTAAAGATTACCTTAAATAACTAATCTTACCTTATACCTTAAGAGATACCCTTCCTTATTAAACTTATAGTTATAAACCTATTATAGCTAGATAATTTTAGTATCCTTAGGGATATCTCTTTAGTTAATAGTAACTATAACTTCCCTCTTTATAATACTATCTATCTTAACCTATATAGCCTTTTCCTAGTCTAGCTAGTCTTTATATTAAAGAGTAGCTTTAATTAACCTTAGTAGAGGTTAGAGGGTATCTTAGTATAGCTAGATTTAGGTTATTAGAGTAGTAGAGATTATAATACTAAATGTATAAGTTATTTAGTTAGGTATTAAGAGAGCTATATTTAAAAGGGCTTTAATATCTATTTAGTTATAACCTTAACTATTATTAACTTTAATTAGGGTTATATCCCTTAACTAGGGGAGTGTTAATTACTAAGTATTATAATAAGATAAAATAGTAGTCTCCTAGAGCCTTAGAGGTATAATTTCTATAGTCTCTAATACTATAATTAGTAGTAGGATATTAAGAACAGTATTTACAGTAGGGAGTAAAAAGGTAAGATAGACTACTAGATTACTATAAGGTTACTATAGTAAAGGTATAATAGTACTATAATATATATTAATCTCTAACCTCCCTATTCTTCCTAGTTATCTAAGCTCCTTTTATCCCTTTTTACTCTAGTCATCTAAAGCGGGGTAATATACACTAATAACACCTAATCAGTACAGTCACTCTAAGACTATAGTAGCTCTATTGCTTCCACTCTGAGACCATAGTACCTTATAGCTCTACTTCTAGCACTATAGTACCAATGACACTTTAGCATATAATAGGGCCTTCCTACTTACAAAGGCCTATCCCTAGGCCTTTAATCTTTTAGTGAAGTAGCTATAAATATAGTTATTAATGAATTATTAATAACTAATATATAACTATTATATTATTCCTTAGCCTATTATAGTCACCTGATTAGGCAGTAAAATAGTACTAACCTAGCTATAATTAGTTATAGAGATACTAAGTATAATATAGTCCTATAGTATATTTAGTCTAAGTTTATTAGCTAAGCCTAACTAGGCTACTAAGCTAAAATCACTTAATTATAAGTAGCTATAGAGGAATTTAGTAATAATATTAATTAATATAGTATTTATTCTTAATCTAGTAGCTTTACTTAATTTAGTAGTAAGGTAGAGCTAACCTAGCTGTAAGTGGTTATAGGGATCTTAGTAATAATATTAATAATTAAGGTATTATTCCTAGTCTCTAGCTATTACTAAAATAGGCAGTAAGGTTACTCTAACTAAGCTGAAAGTAAGGTGTACATTTAGTTATAAATAGTAGTATTGTTTTTCTATTGCTAAATTAGGTTAGAATAATTACAATACAGCAGCTATAAATAGGATTATTATTTAAGCTATATTTATTACTGTTAGTTATAGCTAACTAGCTATAGGTTTATAGGGTATTTAAAGACCTAGCTAGTCCCTAATTTCCCTGCTTTTCCTTCCTTTATTATTACTATTACCTTTCTTTATAGGTAACCTTCTAGCCTAGCTCTAAGGCTAGCTTTACTATAAGATTACTACTAATAAGCTATAGTTTCTCTCTCTCTCTCTCTCTCTCTCTCTTAATCTTTCATAATATCTCCATAAGTCTCCTATACCTCTAGTAGCTTTCCTAGTTTACTACTAACTTTATATAACTTAGCTACTACTACTATTATCTTAATACTATTACCTACTAGTACCTAGGGAAGACTATCTAAACTAAGGGTAGTAATACTACTATAGAGGCTCTAACCTCCTATACTCCTATCTCTAGCTATAAGTTTACTATAACTTTACTAGTAGTCTACCTACTAACTCCTTAGTATAGCTATCTCTTCTAAGTATACTTATTATATAAAGAATAGGAAGCTATATAAGCTAGTAAGTTACTTTACCCTTTACTTACTTATATCTATAGTATAGCTAACTTACTATAATTTAGCTTATTTATACTAATTAGCTAGTTTTAGCCTAACTCTTTATAGTACTTACTAGTAAGAGTCTCCTAGAGACTAAGGCTAAGTATTAGGATCTTATAGTAAGTTATTTATTAGTCTTCTTATACTTTTACTATTAACTTACTAAGGTTTAGGCTATTTAGGCTATATATATCTCTACCTTATATCTACTTTACTAGCTTAAGTTTAGTAATAAGAATACCTAGGCTTATACTACTACTACTAATACTACTACTACTACTACTTATACTATTAGTAAGGTAATAGTATATATATAGCTCCTAGAGCTAACCTAACTATAGGTATAGCTAGATATTACTAATACTCTCTATAATATTATAGAGAACCTAGGCTATAGTATCTCTAGTATAGCCTTACTACTACTTTATATAAGGTTTAACTTAGTCCCTTAGGATCTTAACCTAACTATTAATAATAATAAGGAGAAATAATAGGAGTATTACTAGGGGGCTACTAGTAATATATAGTAGGTTTACTAATTGTTTTTTAGAGTTCTTAACCTAGTCTAATATAACTAAGTATTATATACTAAAGTATTATTAATACTATAATACTAAAAGTAGAACTATAAGGTATTATAGTCTTAGAGTAGAAATAATAGAGCTACTATAGTCTTAGAGTAACTATACTAATTAGATATTACTAATATATATTATCTTACTCTAGATAACTAGAGTAGAAAGAGATAAAAGGAGCTTAGATAACTAGGAAGAATAAGGAGATTAGAGATTAATATATATTATAGTATTATTATACCTTTACTATAGTAACCTTATAGTAATCTAGTAGTCTATCTTACCTCTTTATTCTCTACTATAAATACTATCCTTAATAAGTTAATCTCTCTAAACCTATAAGTATAATAGACTATTAAGGAAAATAACTACTACTAATAACCCTCCTAATATACTATCTATCTCTTTAAGTTTATACCTAATAAGTAGTAGAGACTTTATAATTTTATAGACTTAAGATAGATAACCTAAGAGTTAGATATTACTATTAAACCCTCTATTTAACTATAATCTTAACCTTCCCTTTAAGTATAATAATACTCTTATAGAAGAGGTAGAATTAAACCTTTATATTAAGAACTTATAGGCTTTATAGTAAATTAGCTATAAGAGATACTAACTTAAGCTAATTAATACTAGAATTACCTTTAACTTTAATTCTAATTATAAACTATAACCTATAAAGTAAACTTACTATAAATATAATATAAATATATAGTATACCTTTAACTATAATATTAGTAAGCTTATCTTAAAGATTCCTTATTATAGTATAAAGTCTTAGACTAAATTAAGGATTTATCTTATTAATCTTAATAGCTAATTCCTTTTATATCCCTTAAGCTTCTATATAGACCTACTAAAGGTCCTACTTATTAGTAGCTAT
>LDPL01000004.1:2340-37620 GCA_001305505.1 Neonectria ditissima
AACCCATCGCCAAATCAGGGTCTTTGCAACAAGGATCCTTCTTGCTAGCGGCAAAACGCAGCCCCTTGGATTACACTGGATGAATCGCTTCCTATCCCGGAATCCAAAGATAAAGACCTTACGTTCTCAGCCACTTGATTGGGCAAGAGGTAAAGGTTCAACCACTGAGATCATCCAAGGCTTTTTCAACTATTTTAATAGGCCAGAAATTAAAGCAATACCCAATGAACACCGGCACAACATGGATGAGGTGGGGTTTCTGGAAGGTTACGGAGGCAACGGCCTTGTGGTTGGTTACGCTGAGAAGCGCCGAACCCTTAAGCAGCAGTCCGGTTGCCGGAATTGGACTAGCATCGCAGAGTGCATTTCCGCATTAGGAAAGAGACTTCCCCCATTGGTCATTTTCAAGGGAAAGTCTATACAACAACAGTAGTTCCCTGAGACCCTTGCCTTTCTGGACTAATAGTATTTTACAGCAACTGAAAAGGGCTAGACTACAGATGAGATTAGCCTATTATAGCTTAAAGAGGTATTTATCCCTCTTATAAAGCCAAAGGAAGCTAATTAGACTTAATTACTTATTCTAGATAGGTATAGAAGCTATAAATCAGATGAGTTTATATAGGAATATTATATTAATAACATTTTCCTGCTTTATCTACTATTATATACCAAAGTGTCATTAGTACTATAGTACGAAAAGCAGAGCTATAAGGTACTATAGTCTTAGAGCAGAAGTAATAGAGCTACTATAGTCTTAGAGTAACTATACTAATCAGGTATTACTAGTATATATTACCTTACTTTAGACGACTAGAGCAGAAAGGGATAAAAGGAGCTTAGATGACTAGGAAGAATAGGAAGATTAGAGATTAATATACATTATAGTACTATTATACTTTTACTATAGTAACCTTATAGTAATCTAGTAGTTTATCTTACCTCTTTACTCCCTACTGTAAATACTATCCTTAATAAGTTAATCTCTCTAAACCTATAGGTATAGTAGACTATTAAGGAAGATAACTACTACTAATAACCCTCCTAGTATACTATCTATCTCTTTAGGTTTATACCTAATAAGTAGTAAAAATCCTATAATTTTATAGACCTAAGATAGGTAACTTAAGAGTTAGATATTACTATTAAACCCTCTATTTAACTATAATTTTAACCTTCCCTCTAAATATAATAATACTCTTATAGAAGAGATAGAGCTAAACCTTTATATTAAGACCCTATAGACCTTATAGTAAATTAGCTATAAGAGATACTAGCTTAAGCTAATTAATACTAGAATTACCTCTAACTTTAACCCTAATTATAAACTATAACCTATAAAGTAAACTTACTATAAATATAATATAAACATACAGTAGACCCCTAACTATAATATTAGTAAGCTTATCTTAAAGACCTCTTATTATAGTATAAAGTCTTAGACTAAATTAAGGATCTATCTTACTAATCTTAATAGCTAATTCCTTTTATATCCCTTAAGCTTCTATATAGACCTACTAAAGGTCCTACTTACTAATAGCTATCTTAAAGGATTAGTTAAGCTATATTAGACTAGCTTCCTTAATAATAATCAGTAAGATTAAATCAATAAGATTATATAGAATAATTACCTTACTTAGGTTAAAGGGACTATTAATAATAACCCTACCTAATACCTTAAAACAACTATAAAGCTAGTATACTACTATATAAAGCTAGGCTAAACTATTAGAAACTTCCTTAACTACTATAAAGCTCTAGAAGCTAAGCTCCTAGACTAGTTACCTAATTCCTATTAAGTCTACTTAGTAATTTATTAACTTATACCTATACTATAAACCTAGGTAGTTAGCTATAAGATCCCTTCTACTTAGTAGAAGTTCATTAGCTTAGTTACCTAAGTAGAGACTATCCTTAGAAGACTTAACCCTAGTAATATATACTTATTACCTACTTTAAGTACTACCCTAAATAGTAACCCCACTAATACCCCTATAGCTCTATAGGTACCTTACTAGCCCTATAGAGATATTATTATATACTATAAGTATAGAGAAAAAGAATATATTTTAATAAAGTACTTTAAGCCTAATTATAAGATATATAAGAGTAACTATTATACTATAAACTACTTAGTAGAAGTTTATTAGCTTAGTTACCTAAGTAGAAACTATCCTTAGAAGACCTAACCCTAGTAATACATACTTATTACCTACTTTAAGTACTACCTTGAACAGTAACCCTACTAATACCCCTATAACTCTATAGGTACCTTACTAGCCCTATAGAGGTATTATTATATACTATAAGTATAGAGAAGAAGGATATATTTTAATAAAGTACTTTAAGCCTAATTATAAGATATATAAGAATAACTATTATACTATAAACTAGTATCTAACTAGCTATAACCCTACTATACCTATAATAGCTCCTAATAATATCTAATTTGTAAGTCTTAGAACCTAATAGGGGTCTAACTAGACCTTATCCCTACTAATATATTAGACTATTAGAACCTAGATATATATAGGGGGCTAGTAGAAAAGACTAAAGGGAAATACTTTAGTAGATATAGGGGCTAAAGTGAACTTTCTTTATCCTTACTACTTAATTACTACTAAATAGAAGCTTATTAAACCTAGTAAGGTTTAGATTAAAGGAGTTAACTAAGAAGTCCTTAAGAACTAAGGAACCCTCTAATAACTTATAATAGTCTATAATAGTATAAGGAAAATAAGGATATATAAAGTCTACTTCTATATTACTATAATCTATTAGTATAGAGTAATCTTTAGAGACCCTTAGTTTTATAATATAGAACCCTAAGTCCTTAAGTAGAAAATAAAGACTTAGAGGTATAGTATACTATAAAGTGATATTAAGGTTATTATAAAGAAGAAGGGAATATATAAGGCTACTAAAGAATATATTACTACCCTTATAATTACTAGTAATCTATTAGATGTACTTACCCCTATAATACTAAAAGGAACCCCTAAAGAATTATAGTAACCTAGTAATAAGAAGCTAGTAACTAACTATCTTAAACTCTACCTAGAATTTAAAGATATCTTTAAGATAGAGAAAGTAGATTCCCTAATACTTAAAGGATAAATATATACTATTGATATAGAGGAAGGTAAAATACTACTATAGGGACCTATCTATAGTCTTACTACAAAGGAGCTAGAAGTCCTCTAGGCTTATCTTACTAATACATTAGTAAAAGGCTAGATTAGATAGTCTATTAGCCTAGCTAGGGCCCTAATCCTATTTGTCCCTAAGAAAGGAGGTAAGTTATATTTTTGTATTAACTATTATAGTCTTAATAAGATTACTAGGAAGGATAAGGCTCATATTCTAAAGAGAGATAAATTTAGTAAATTTATCTTAGATTATAGGAGTATAAATTATATATAATATAACTTAATTAGCTAGCTTATTCTTAATAAATAGAGTATAGTTTACTAGTTTATTAAAGTAGGACTATATTATACACTAAAGTATCATTAGTACTATAGCACTAGAAGTAGAGCTATAAGGCACTATAGTCTTAGAGCAGAAGCAATAGAGCTACTATAGTCTTAGAGTGACTATACTAATCAGGTGTCACTAGTATATATTACCCTACTCTAGACGACTAGAGTAGAAAGGGATAAAAAGAGCTTAGATAACTAGGAAGAATAGGGGGGGCAGAGATTAATATATATTATAGTACTATTATACCTTTACTATAGTGACCTTATAGTAATCTAGTAGTCTATCTTATTTCTTTACTCCCTACTATAAATACTATCCTTAATAAGTTAATCTCTCTAAACCTATAGGTATAGTAGACTATTAAGGAAGATAACTACTACTAATAACCCTCCTAGTATACTATCTATCTCTTTAGGTTTATACCTAATAAGTAGTAGAGACCCTATAATTTTATAGACCTAAGATAGGTAACCTAAGAGTTAGATATTACTATTAAACCCCCTATTTAACTATAATCTTAACCCTCCCTCTAAGTATAATAATATTCTTATAGAAGAGATAGAGCTAAACCTTTATATTAAGAACCTATAGGCCTTATAGTAAATTAGCTATAAGAGATACTAGCTTAAGCTGACTACTACTAGAATTACCCCTAACTTTAACCCTAATAGTAAACTATAACCTATAAAGTAAACTTACTATAAATATAATATAAACATATAGTATACCTCTGACTATAATATCAATAAGCTTATCTTAAAGACTCCTTATTATAGTATAAAGTCTTAGACTAAATTAAGGATCTATCTTACTGATCTTAATAGCTGATTCCTTTTATATCCCTTAAGCTTTTATATAGACCTACTAAAGGTCCTACTTACTAGTAGCTATCTCAAAGGATTAGTTAAGCTATATTAGACTAGCTTCCTTAATAATAATTAATAAGGTTAAATTAATAAGATTATATAGAATAATTATCTTACTTAGGTTAAAGGGACTATTAATAATAACCTTACCTAATACCTTAAAACAACTATAA
This sequence comes from Neonectria ditissima, assembly GCA_001305505.1. Taxonomy (NCBI): domain Eukaryota; kingdom Fungi; phylum Ascomycota; class Sordariomycetes; order Hypocreales; family Nectriaceae; genus Neonectria; species Neonectria ditissima. The sequence goes on from LDPL01000004.1 coordinate 6,863, forward strand.
AGCTAGTATACTACTATATAAAGCTAGGCTAGACTATTAGGAACTTCCTTAACTACTATAAAGCTCTAGAAGCTAAGCTCTTAGACTAGTTACCTAATTCCTATTAAGTCTACTTAGTAATTTATTAACTTACCCCTATACTATAAACCTAGGTAGTTAGCTATAAGATCCCTTTAACTTAGTAAAAGTTCATTAGCTTAGTTACCTAAGTAGAAACTATCCTTAGAAGACCTAACCCTAGCTATAGTAATATATACTTATTACCTACTTTAAGTACTACCCTAAATACTAACCCTACTAATACCCTAGTAGCTCTATAGGTACCTTACTAGCCCTATAGAGGTATTATTATATACTATAAATACAGAGAAGAAGGATATATCTCAATAAAGTACTTTAAGCCTAATTATAAGATATATAAGAGTAACTATTATACTATAAACTAGTATCTAGCTAGCTATAACCCTACTATACCTATAATAGCTCCTAATAATATCTGATTTATAAGCCTTAGAACCTAATAGGGGTCTAACTAGACCCTATCCCTACTAATACATTAGACTATTAGAACCTAGATATATATAGGGGGCTAGTAGAAAAGACTAGAGGGGAACACCTTAGTAGATATAGGGGCTAAAGTAAACTTCCTTTACCCTTACTACTTAACTACTACTAAATAGAAGCTTATTAAACCTAGTAAGGTCTAGATTAAAGGAGTTAACTAAGAAGTCCTTAAGAACTAAGGAACCCTCTAATAACTTATAATAGTCTATAATAGTATAGAGAAGGTAAGGATATATAAAGTCCACTTTTATATTACTATAATCTACTAGTATAGAGTAATCTTTAGAGACCCTTAGTTTTATAATATAGAACCTTAAGTCCTTAAGTAGAAAATAAAGACTTAGAGATATAGTATACTATAAAGTAATATTAAGGTTATTATAAAGAAGAAGGGAATATATAAGACTACTAAAGAATATATTACTACCCTTATAATTACTAGTAATCTATTAGATATACTTACCCTTATAATACTAAAAGGAACCCCTAAAGAGTTATAGTAACCTAGTAATAAGAAACTAATAACTAACTATCTTAAACTCTACCTAGAATTCAGAGATATCTTTAAGATAGAAAAAGTAGATCCCCTAACACTTAAAGGATAAATATATACTATTAATACAGAAGAAGGTAAAATACTACTATAGGGACCTATCTATAGTCTTACTATAAAAGAGCTAGAAGTCCTCTAGGCTTACCTTACTAATATATTAGTAAAAGGTTAGATTAAATAGTCTATTAGCCTAGCTAAAGCCCTAATCCTATTTATCCCTAAGAAAAGAGGTAAGCTATACCTTTATATTAACTATTATAGTCTTAATAAGATTACTAGGAAGGATAAGGCTCCTTTACCTCTGATCTATAAGATCCTAGATTAGCTTAGTAAGGTATAGATCTTTATAAAGCTAGACTTAAAGGATATATACTACTAGCTATATATCCGTAAGGGAAACAAATAGAAGATAGCTTTCTACTACTACTATAGTTACTTTGAATACTTAATTATACCCTTTAGACTAGTTAATACTCTAGTAACATTCTAAGAATATATTAATAATATCCTTATAGAGCTAATAGATATTATCTATATTATCTATCTAGATAATATCCTAATATATAGTAGTAATCCTAGTAAGCACTTATAGTATATCTATAATATTCTTACCTAGCTATAAGCTACTAGCCTATATACTAATCCTAAGAAATATAAATTTAACCTCTAATATATAAGCTTCCTAGGGTTTATAGTAAGCACTAAAGGAATCTATATAGAACTAGAATATATTAAGTATATTATAAAGTAGCTACTACCTTACTATATAAAGGATATCTAGATTTTCCTAGGATTTATAGGATTTTACTAATACTTTATTAAGAATTACAGTAAAATCATAGCCCCCCTTATGGACCTACTATATAGTAATAATAAAAGAACCTTCTAGCTAGACTACTATAAGTCTAATATATTTGAGTAGTTGAAATAAGTGTTCTTAGAGGAACCTATCTTTACTTACTTTGACCCTAGTATACCTTTAAGGATTAAGATAGATATATTAGGATATACTATTAGTATAGTCCTATTATAGCTATAGTAAGGCTACTAGTACCCTATTATATATATATTATATAAGCTAATAGGAGTAGAATTATAATATTTAACCCCTAATTCTAAGCTTCTAGCTATTAAGGAGGCCTTTTATACTTAGAGGTACTATTTAGCCTATATAGATACTAAGATTAAGGTTCTAATAGACTATTTAAATTATTAATACCTTACAATAAAGCTAAAGCTATTATCTAAGTAGGTTACTATACTTAATAACCTTTATCCTTTTAACTTTAAGATTATCTATTAGCCTAGAATAAAGAACTTAGTAGATAGTCTATTAAGATAGCCTAACTACTTTAATAAGGAAGTAGTAGATAGGGCTTAAATAGCTACTTTACTACTATTTCTTAGTAGATTTAAAGCTAAAAGGTAAAAGAGTAGTAGTAAGATAGCTCCTAAAGTAAGCCCTAACTATAAAATACTAGATATAAGTTTTACTTTTAATACTAGAGAGTAGTATAGTAGTAGTATAATAGCTCCTAAAGTAGGCCCTAACTATAGATTACTAGTTACTTAGGTAGATAATCCTCTTAGAGGAGGTAAATCTACCTATAGTTTTATGTTAGTATATATAGTAGTAATCTTATAGAGCCCTAGAGGTAGTCTTATAGTAAGGTTAGTAGACCTTTACCTTAAGAGAGCTAATAAGCTAGGAATAGAGATTTCCTTAGCTATAGCTATATAAAATACTTAAGAAGTAGATTCCTTTTATTAGGAGAAGTTATAGATAATTTACTATAAGACTATAGTAAAGAAGCCTATAAAGAAGTAAGGGGCTAAATAGTCTATTAGTAAGAATAGCTTACTTTATTATAGCTAAAGGATCTATATTCCCCCTAGTATATATATAGAATTATTAATACTAATATATAATAATCCTACTATAGGATACTAGGGAGTTAGTAAGAGTCTTAGAAGGCTATAGGTATAGTACTACTAGCCCTTAATAAAGAAAGATATAAAAGATTATATTTAAATCTATATAACTTACTAGTAGACTAAGCCCTAGCTATATTAACCTTATAGCTATCTTACTTTACTCCTAGTACTAATTTAACTATAGGAAGAAATCTTAATAGACTTTATTACTAACTTACCCCCTATTATATAGGAAAAAGGCTATATTTCTAATAGTATCTTAGTTATTATTAACTGATTTATAAAATACTCTCTATTTATACTAACTTTAAAGTAACTTACTACTAAAGGACTAGTAACCTTATTCCTTAAGAGAGTCTTCTAAGACTATAGATTACCTAAAGGGATTATTACTAATTATAGCTCCCTCTTTATATCTAAGTACTAGAGAATATTCTATAACCTACTTATAACTAAGTAGCTACTTAGTACTATATTCTACCCCTAAATAGATAGTTAGATAGAGAGGCTTAATTAAACCCTTAAGTACTATATATAGTATTTTTATAATTAGGAATAGACTAATTAGATTAATATACTCCTATTAGCCTAGTATACCTATAATATAAGTAAGTACTTATCTATTAGTAAGAGCCTAGTAGAATACCTATAAGGATTTACCCCTTAAGGACTAGACTATATAGAGGAACCCTTACTAATAGTTAGTACCCTAGCTAAGTTATAAAGTATCCTACTTTACTAGTATTATAAAGTAATATAGAAGCTACTTAGTAATATTTATAAATATTAGGCTACCTAGTATAACTATAAGAGAGAACTAATATTATTTAATATAGGAGACTTAGTCCTACTATCTATAAAGAATATTAAGATCTAGTAACCTAGTAAGAAGTTAGTAGATAAGTATATAGGACCCTACTAGATAACTAGATATATTAGAGACTATTATCTTACCTATAAGCTTAAGCTTTTACTATAATTATAGATATATAATATCTTTTATATCTTAAACCTAGAGAAATAGAAGGGTAATAAACTAGAAGTAATATAGTAATAAGATAACCCCTTTATTACTAATAATATCTATATTATTAAATATATTATTATATATAAAGGATCTAAGAGTAACTAGTAATATCTTATTAAATAGGAAGGCTATAATAATATAGAGAGTTTATAGGTTAGCTATAAAGACTTTATAGATAAGAACTTTATTATAGAGTATAAATAGTAAATTTATAGTAAAATAGTAAGATAATAGGTCTAATATATAAATTAGGTTAATTCTAAAAAATACCTAAAAGGTAGAGAGAGGGTATACTAGCTATCCTTAGTTATACTAGACTAGGTTAAGGACTCTAAAAACAAATAGTAAACCTACTATATACTACTAGTAGCCCCCTAGTAATACCCCTTATTATTCCTCCTTATTATTATTAATAGCTAAGTTAAGATCCTAAGGGACTAAGTTAGGCCCTATATAAAGTAGTAGTAAGGCTATACTAGAGATACTATAGCCTAGGTTCTTTATAATATTACAGAGGGTATTAGTAATATCTAGCTATACCTACAGCTAGATTAGCTCTAGGAGCTATATATATACTACTACCTTACTAGTAGTATAGGTAGTAGTAGTAATAGTATTAGTAGTAGTAGTATAAGCTTAGGTATTCTTATTACTAAACTTAAGCTAGTAAAGTAAGTATAAGATAGGGATATATATAGCCTAAATAGCCTAAACCTTAGTAAGTTAGTAGTAAAAGTATAAGAGAACTAATAAATAATTTACTATAAGGTCCTAATACTTAGCCTTAGTCTCTAGGAGACTCTTACTAGTAAGTACTATAAAGAGTTAGGCTAGAACTAGCTAGTTAGTATAAATAAGCTAAGTTATAGTAAGTTAACTATACTATAAATATAAGTAAGTAAAAGGTAGAATAACTTACTAGCTTATATAGCTTCTTATTCTTTATATAATAGGTATACTTAGAAGAGGTAGCTATACTAAGGAGTTAGTAGGTAGACTACTAGTAAAGTTATAGTAAACTTATAACTAGAGATAGGAGTATAGGAGGTAGGGGCCTCTATAGTAGTATTATTACCCTTAGTTCAGATAGTCTTCCCTAGATACTAGTAGGTAGTAGCATTAAGGTAATAGTAGTAGTAGCTAAGTTATATAATATTAGTAGTAAACTAAGAAAGCTACTAGAGGTATAGGAGACTTATAGAGATATTATAAGAGATTAAGAGAGAGAAAGAGAGAAAGAGAGAGAGACTATAGCTTATTAGTAGTAATCTTACGGTAAAGCTAGCCTTAGAGCTAGGCTGGAAAGTTACCTATGAAGATAGTAATAGTAATAATAAAAGAAGGAAAAGCAGGGAAATTAGGGACTAGCTAAGTCTTTAAATACCCTATAAACCTATAGCTAGTTAGCTATAACTAATAGTAATAAATACAGCTTAAATAATAATCCTATTTACAATTGCTATACTATAATTATTCTAACCTAATTTAGCAATAGAAATATAATACTACTATTTACAACCTAACAGATAACCTAATCTAATAAGCAGAAAACTAATACTACTATTTACAACTAAATGTATACCTTACTTCTAGCTTAGTTAGAGTAACCTTATTACCTATTTTAATAATAGCTAGAGACTAGGAATAATACCCTAATTATTAATATTATTACTAAGATCCCTATAACTACTTATAGCTAAGTTAGCTCTATCTTACTACTAAATTAAGTAAAGCTACTAGATTAAGAATAAATACTATATTAATTAATATTATTACTAAATTCCTCTATAGCTACTTATAATTAAGTAATTTCAGCTTAGTAACCTAGTTAGACTTAGCTAATAAACTTAGACTAAATATACTATAGGACTATATTATACCTAGTATCTCTATAACTAATTACAGCTAGGTTAGTACTATTTTACTACTTAATTAGGTAACTATAATAGGCTAAGGAATAACATAATAGTCACATATTAGTTATTAGTAATTCACTAATAACTATATTTATAGCTACCTTACTAGAAGATTAAAAGCCTAGGGATAGGCCTTTATAAGTAGGGAGACCCTATTATATACTAAAGTATTATTAGTACTATAGTACTAGAAGTAGAGCTATAAGGTACTATAGTCTTAGAGCAGAAGCAATAGAGCTACTATAGTCTTAGAGCAACTACACTGATTAGGTATCACTAGCATATATTACCCCACTTTAGACGACTAGAGCAGAAAGGGATAAAAGGAGCTTAGATGACTAGGAAGAATAGGAAGGTCAGAGATTAATACATATTACAGCACTATCGCACCTTTGCCGCAGCGACCTTACAGCAATCTAGTAGTCCATTTTACCTCTTTACTCCCTACTATGAATACCGTCCTTGACATCTGCCTCCTCACACCTCTCACATCCTTCAGCCATTGGATGTTACTGTTTTTAGCCCTTTAAAGCAGTATTACTGCTCTGAGCTACACCTTCAACCCCTATTGGATGACCGAACAGCTATTGGGAAGATTACCTTTCTTAATTGCTATTATAAGGCACGGCAGAAAGCTATTTCATTGGATAACATCAAAGCGGGTTGGAAAGCAACAGGCCTCTAGCCTGTAAATCGAGCAAAGCCTTTACTCAGCAAATATGTCCTGGACCAACCACAGCAGCCACAGCAGCCAGAAGAGACAACTAGGCCTAAAGAAGCAACTCAGACTGTGGAAGACCAGCAACAATCCCTCCAATCAGAGCCCTTATTCCAACTTCAAATCCAACATCAGGAAGCTTTACACCAGCTACAATTACAGCACTTACAAGCTCGTCAGCAGCTTCAGCAGCTTCAGCTCTTCAAGGAACAAGACCTAATAAGGCAACAGGTTCAGCAACAGCTGGAAATTGCTGCTATTGGTCAGGCTATTAAGGTTCCTAGCTTAATTCAGGTTAAAACCCCTAAAACATCCACTCAGCTTCAAAGCTTAGTAAATCTTTACTTTCCAGAAGCTGAGTATAGCCCTAATTAAAGCTTAGTCTTTCAGAAGGTGAAAAAGTCATTGGATGACTTTACTATCCAGTCAGCTACTTTACAAGGGGCTAATTATAGCTTAAAGTGTCAAAATGACTCTTTACAGCCAAAGAAAAAAGCTAAAGTAGCCCCAACTGATAGTAATAAGGCTTTTATTGGTATTTGGAATGTTGAAGAGACTAGGGTTCAGTTGAAAGAGCGAATGGAAAAGGAGAAAGCTAAGAAATTAGAAAAAGAAAAGGCTCTAGCAAGGAAAGCAGCAATTGAGAAGGAAGCAGCAAAGAAGGCAAAAAGTGGGTCTAAGTAGAATTATCCAGCTTTTTTTCTGTATCTAATGGTCTTTTTTTATATTTTATATTGTAGCTAGTCCTCTGTTATTTATAGTTATAGTTAAATTCCCTCTGTGTAAGTCTTATCTTATCACATCCACAAAGTCACTCGATAGGTCACTCAATAGGTCACTTCCCAAAATGGGGTCTAGCCTGACCAATCACAGAGCCCACGCGCACGGACCGTTCCAAACTCAGGGGCATTCCAAACTCCGGTGGTCTGTCTTAGGGGCTTCGCTGGGGTTGGCGAGGGCAGAGGGCGCCTAGTGCATCAACCGTCGTCTAAGGCATATTGTTGTCCCCCAGCACATAACACCAATCGTCCGAACCTCGCAGTTTCACCGGTCCCGGTCAACACACCCCAGGCCAAGCCCTCTGCTTCGTCCACGTTACGACGCAAGGTGTGCGCAGTGGCTGACCACGGCTGTGGCTGGCTCCGTCAATGAGGCCCCTCGAACTGCCCAACGGAGAATGGATGGCCAATTCCCCTTCCGTAATAACGACGCCTCTCATCACTCCTCTTACGCTAGGATTCCTAGCATCGCACATATCCCCGGTATCCCAGAACCCCCGGTGTCTCCCCACATGCAGGTATGGCCCCTTTTACCCTCTCATCAGACTACACCCAGAAGTCTCGCCACCTTGAACTCTGAGGGACAAAAGAGAGAAAACCCCCCAAATCTCAGCAAAGAATTTACGGCTCTTCGGCATCCAACGAAAACCTCTCCCTGTTGGCTCTGTGTCCTACCTTGGGGCCATCTCCCTGTAATGTCAATCTCGGTCATCGCGTGCTGCTCGAGTTGTCGTTGCCGTTGGGAAGCCGTCGGGATCGGGAAAGCGCAGGCTATGTCGGTTGGTGTAAGCTTGTAATCAAGGTCGATTGAATCTCACAATCTGAATTTGCACATCAACATACACAGCCCATGCAAAATGGGGTTGTTGAAAATGCAAGTGCTGAAGTTCTCTCGACGATCCGTCGATCTCCACGTCACCCACCTGCAGCCCGCAGCATGCATTGAATTCCAGAAACAAAAAAGCACACTGAAGGTGGCCGCTTGTGCCTTGAAACGAAAAGGCCTGGCCCGTTTCGAAAGAAAAAAAATTCGTCCTGCGTCCTCCGTCTCTCGTGACTTTGTTTGTTTTGCTCTTCCGTTGCTGGCGCCCCTCCGTGCCCCTAGATTCGGCCGAGCCTCGCTCCGACCAACCAACAGCATGCGCCATCCCGAACTTCAAACTTGAGGACAGGCCCCGTTTCACGAAGCGCAGAAGCGCTTAACAGCCCACAACTCCCCAAACGCAGAAGAAAGTAACGGGAAACAAAACAACTACTTTGTAACAACACCCGCGGTGTCTCAGCTCCCGTGACATAAGGCCGTTGTTTCGATCTTTGGCGCGTGACCTCATCGGCGTCAACGTTCAGCGAACACCACCTCAGCTGTAAGTGTAGACCAACAGATCCATCATGCAGCTCCTTCGTATTGAAGCTTCCCCTCTTGTTGCTTTGCGTTTCAGCTGAACGCCGGCATCAAGCCCCAAATTTTCGGGTGCTCGAGCGCAGCTGAAAAGCAGCCTTCAGCCCTCCACCCGGCATGCCCTGCAGAATTTTCATTCGTGCTTTTTTGAGAAAGAAGCCATCTAGTAACACAGTGGATGTTCCAGATTAATTTTGCGTGACCTCGGACGGAAGTGTTGGCCGAACCTTGCAAGTCCGTCTAGCCGTATAGTTAGCCACAGCGAGATCCGAAACCCATGGCCGAACGTTGTGCAATCATCCTGACAGTTTGCTTGGATACTGGAATCACTAGCTTGTATTGCCTCCTAGTCTGAGCAGCCACTCATTGCGCCAAGGTGGCCTTGTTTGTCGGGTGATGAGACGCATGATTCTCGTCGGCGGTGCACTGTGGAAGTGATAACTCGATGGGGGCTATTCTTTTCCCGCTCACTCGGTCTCTTCCTCAGTCGTCATTGTGAAGCGTTTCTTAGGACAGCGCAATTCTGTGACAGGCCTATCGAATACCACGACTACGCAGCTAGCAGCTGACGATATTGTAGAAAGCTGCCTTGTTAGACCACGCAGCTGTGTACAAGAAACACTGCCTTACGTAGTGCATCAAAACCCAAGACTCAATGCAGTATCGCCATGTTTGGAGTAAATGCCCCTCACTTGTGTCCACAACACGATCCGCCTTGATGCCTTATGACACTTTGTTGGAAACGAATGGGTCGGTTACGCCTGTGCGCCGTTCTTTAGTGCATGATTGACAGCATGTGTTCCGATAGATCAGATGTCTGGTTGCTTCAGGGCTAGTCAAGGCCTGAAGAGTATTGGTTTCTTTGCACACGTCCACTTCAAGTCATCTATTGTCACGGAGAAGGCTAGGCCGTGTCAGTTCCGCGCTTTCACTACCTATGCGGCGTCCCATCAACCTGTTTGTGAGTTTGTCTCTGTTGGCATGCTCCGATTTCACTGCTTGAGATATGAGCGACAGACATTATACCGAGCCGGCAAATGATTTCACAGTTAAACTTCAATGACTGGTGGTCCATTCTCTTCAATTCGTTGGCAAATGTACATGATCGATCCCGATCTCTCGTAGTTTCCAGCTCCTTATTGCTTCGCCTCGCTCTGCCCAGCAATGTAAGGCTTGCCGTCGCCAGGGCCAATGCGTACATCAGCGAAGATCTGGGTCGGTCGCAGCTCAACGGGAGTGACGTTCTTGGGTTGGTCGGGGATCTTCTTCTCGAGTTTCTGCCAGATAGGGTCAGTCTCGGGGGGTTTCGCGCCGGGCCTGGAAGGATCGGATGGAGACATACCAGGTTCTCGAAGACGCACTTGTTGAGCTTCCACTCGGCGGGGCGACATTGCCACAGCTGGTGATTCCGGTCGTCAAGACACTCCCAGTGTTTGCGGAACTCGCTCAGGCAGTGCGTGTTGATGTCCTTGATGCTGTTGAACGGGTCGGGTCAGCGGATATCCATTATCACCTCACTGGCGTCTTATCGCCAGGTAGTGTAGGAAATCTCGAAAGAGAACGGTCCTGAGGGAAACGCACACGCTAGAGGCACATCGGGTAACTCGTCGGCCCTCCTTCAAACACTCAAACTCTCCTCGGCCAGGGTTCTCGTTCTTGCACTGCATGTAATCGTCGTTGTAGTCGCGGCATCGGGCACCGATGAAGAAGGAGGCCGACAGCAGAGGCGCGGAGCTGGCACCAATTTCCTTGACAGCCGGGACATCCTCAGGGAGAGGAGTGGTGTCAATGAGCACCTGCTGGTTGAACCTGGCCAGAGGGTTAGCCATTTACTTTCCCACCATCTCCACGTAGGCCAATTGCCCTCGATCGGAGGGGCTAGGACTAGTCGGCGAATCGGAAATCGGTGGGACGACGTACTGAGCTCTTCGGGAGGCCATGGTGCTGGTGTTTGCGCTGCTGACGACGAGCGTTGAGGTGATTCGAGAGGCGGGAGTTAGGAGGTGAGGTTGCTCGGCTAGGATTTGAATGTCGGAATTGGTTCGCTGTGATTGGTCGGCCGGTGGGGCAAGGCTGCGAGGTAGGCTACGGCTGAGCCAAGGCCGCCAAGCTATGTTTTCGCGTTCCAGCTCTAATAATTTTGAGGCACCAACAAACAAAGCGCAGCACGACCGTCTTCAGCCTTGCAACCACGTCGCCTTCTACCACGACCCTTTATCACCGTCAGCAGATCAGACTTTCCGGCGCGAAACCAACCACGACTCGCGGAGAGAAATATCTCTCTTGCGACTTAGCTGCGCCTCCAGCTGACAGCTCTAGCTCACCTTGAGCTGGGACCAACCTCCGTCAACACCCCGATCTCGGATTTTGCGACGAACCACAGCTGTCACCATGTCGCTCTTCGGCCAGAAACCATCGCTTTTCGGGCAATCCCAGCCTGTACAGACCCCCCAACCGGTACAACAGTCGCCTTTCACTTATGAGAACCAGACTCTAAATGGACAACAGCAGCAGGGAAATACACTCGGCAGCTCCATGATGGGCCAACAACAGCAACAACAACAGACTCAGCAGATGCCTGCCCTGTCCCAGTCACAGGCGCAGCTTTCCAACTCGCTATGGCAGCCTGGAAAAGAGACTCCTCGTATGTCGCCCCGTTGCTTGCGAGTCGCTCTGGCCGACACGACCGACACTGACCGTTACTCCCAGACCAGAAGCCAATCCTCGAGCAGATGAAGCTGGTGACCGAGAAGTGGGATCCCGCGAACCCCAACTGCGTCTTCAAGCACTACTTCTACAACAAAGTCGATGAATCTCACGTCCCCTTCTACAAACCCCAAGCCCACGAGGACCCGCGCGAATGGGAGGAAGCGTTGCAGAACAAGCCCGCGCCGGGATTTATGCCCGTCCTTTGCTCCGGATACGCGGGTGTCGCCGATCGCCTGAAGACGCAGAAACGAGCTGTGTCCGACTTTAATACTCGACTACACCAGATCAACGGCAGTCTCGATGCTATCTTGCAGCGCCACGAGCTGGAGACTGAAGTGAGAGCCGTGGCTGCGCGGAGACGACAGACGACCATCAGCGAGCGGTGCCTCGCGCTGGCCGCCCGAGTTCAGGTCTTGCGGAATAGGGGCTATGCGCTGAGTGGTGATGAGGACGACCTGAACAGCCGTCTGCAAAACCTGGAGAGGGAAGTGCAGGATCCTGCCGTTGGCGCGCGGGAGGAGGAGCTGTGGAGCAGACTCATCGTTCTACGAGGGTATGCGGACCAGCTCAACAAGGAGATGGATAAGCCTACGGGAGGAGATGGCGATGCCCTGGACCCAGAAACAGAGGTCAAAGCGAAGAGGGTAAGTTGAGGTCACTCTTTTGACAGTAGCATTTGGGACTAACGTGGCTTGTCACTTAGGTATTGGAGGATTATGAGAAGCAACTTCAGCACCTGAAGAAGGAGCTGGAAGCTCTGGCAGTCGATTATATGGAGTGGGAAAAGAGCAGAAACCCTCACTCGCGATCGAGGTAATTGGGACGGGTTATGGGGCCTGGTCAGCATCGCAGCGAAAAGAGGAGTACATGGACTTTTCAAGATTAATTGCTTTTGGTTGTATCAGGTGAATAGGAATCTGCGACTTGCGTTCGGTTGTCCTTGGATGAACATTCGGATGCCTTACTCGATGATGAGCCAGCCGGGATCATTGGTGTTTCTTTAAGTGCGCGATGCACGCTCTTTGATTGTGTATATGTTGGAAGGAACATGGAGATGCGTGGACCCTTCCATGTCTTGTATAATGATACAGATATATGCCGTAAACCTTCCGCCGTCTATCCGTCCGCCCGTTTATATCGTACAGGGAGCGCCATTCTCCGAATCCCCACAGCGGCAAGATTCGTCATTGCCGGTTACTCTATTCGTTCGCTGGACTGGTTCAAACACATCCTGGCATTACTTGTAACCGGGTGGTCGGTGGTGTATGGGAGTAGTCATTGATCTAGAAGATCTTGCCGGCGAGCTCGATGGCGAAGGGTGCTGGTCAATAAGTTAGCGGCATGCACGGAACAGAGACGAGAAGCATGTAGATAAACATACACAGATACAACAGGACAGCGGTGGCAACAGCCTGCTGGACGGTGAAGTTGGCCTCGGCCTCGAGGGCGCGGATCTCCTCTTGGGACTGCTGGGGGGGTGCGACTGCGAAGATTGATCAGCTCCTGGCGTCCAATGGCCGCGGATACGGGGCAGACATACATCCACCGAACATCTTGTCTGTGTTGAGTCTGTAGACGGGGTTGTTGGAAAGGGTAGCGGTGGGTTCAGGGTTGAAGAAGCAAGGGATTTGGTGGTTGGGCTATGATGCTATCACGAATTGGAGTTCAGCGAGTCCTGGAGCATAAAAATTCGGCGTATGCAATATCGCGCTCAACGCACGGGCCACGTTAACTGCCGTGCTGCTTCGAAGCCCACTTCGAACGATTCTCGTTCGGGCTTGCTCGGCCCGGAGGCCGGCACTAGATTTATCGATAAGAAAGTCTGGGGTAAAGTAGATGGTAGTAACGGAAGGGACCGCCGTCCAATTGCATAACGAGTTTGTTGGAGAGACCTGTTTCGACGCGGTCAGGGATCCGACGTCTCGCGTTGTTTCTTTGCCATAGGCACACTTGCTGTGATTTTCAAATCTTTGTCGTTGTCACGTCGAAGGCTTGTCTTTTCCTAGCAGCCGATCTACGGAATACAAGCTCGTGTGGATACCGAGGCACGCTTGGGGTTCAAGTTCACTGCAAGTGATCAACTACGACTAACGACTCCATTCATGATCGAGGTCTTAACATCCAATTGATTGCTAGCGGGCATATCTCGCCATGGCATCTAGGCAGATTTTTGTTCGTGGCCATGGGCTATCTGCGTTTTCGCCCTCGGCTTTGAAGAGAGTCGTGCTCCCTACCTCGTCTCTGGCTCGAAGCTCTGGCCAGACCCGCAATGGTTCTGAGATTCGAGAAACACCTGCGTCAAAAGGACCGAAACCCAAAGAATATGTCAAGAAGTACACGGAAAGGACCAAAAATTACTTCAACAGGAAACTGGTAGAGCCTGTCATTCCTATTGATCCCAAGGCGTGGAGCCTTTTCCCCCAAAGACATATCGGTCCTCGAGACAACGACATCCAAGCTATGCTTCAGACTCTAGGGCCTGGTGCTGAGACGATGGACAAGTTCGTGGGCCAGGTTGTTCCCAAGAACATTATGCAGCCGCCTTTGAGGAAGATCCAGGAAAAGACGCTTACCGAAACCGAGGCCGCCAAGAGATTCGAAGACATCTTCAAACTCAACCCTACCATGAAGTGGATGAATGGTGGAGGATATTACGACGTCGAAACTCCTCCCATCATCAAGAGGAATATCCTGGAAAATCCTGCCTGGTACACAAGCTACACTCCATACCAAGCCGAAATTAGCCAGGGCCGGCTGGAGTCACTGCTCAACTTCCAGACTATGGTATCCGACTTGACCGGCCTTCCCATTGCCAACGCCAGCTTACTCGACGAGGGAACTGCTGCTGCTGAGGCTATGACTATGTCGATGAACAGCCTCCCATCCTTGCGAGCCAAGCGGCCTGGAAAAACGTATGTCGTATCCCACTTGGTGCATGCGGCCAGCTACAGAGTCATGCAAGGTCGTGCTGAGGGATTCGGCATCAAAGTCGAGCTCATGGATGTGTCAGCTCCCGATGCAATCCAGAAGATCAAAGATTTGGGTGATGACCTCGTCGGAGTTCTCGTCCAGTATCCAGATACGAACGGAGGCGTCAATGACTTCCGAGAGCTTACGAATGTGGTTCACGACCAGGGCGCTCTTCTCAGTGCAGCCACTGATCTGTCTGCTCTGACTTACCTCACTCCGCCAGGCGAGTGGGGTGCTGATATCGCTTTTGGCAACTCGCAGAGATTCGGTGTGCCTTTGGGGTACGGAGGTCCTCATGCCGCTTTTATGGCTGTCAAGGAATCTATCAAACGACGTCTACCTGGCCGGCTGGTTGGACTTTCCAAGGACCGGCGAGGCAGTCCAGCTTTGCGACTTGCACTGCAGACGCGTGAGCAACACATCCGACGAGAGAAGGCAACAAGTAACGTCTGCACTGCCCAGGCCCTCTTGGCCAACATGGCAGCGATGTATGCCATCTACCATGGCCCTGCACAGCTAAAAGAGATGGCTATCGCCAGCTTGCGGTACGCTCGAGCATTACAGGCCGTGGCGCGGCACTATGACTTCAAGGTCACAACGGCTACTCTGGATCTAGAAGGTAAAATTCTTTCTGATACCATCACCATTGACCTGGGCACGCAAATCAAGGCTAAGTGGTTCTGCAAATCCCTTGAAAGTAAGGGCGTGTCTATTCGACACAACTCGGACAAAACTTCAGTGACCATGGCCGTTTCCCCCGCCTTCAATCGAAAGGCGTTCCTCACAATCTCTTTGCTACTCAGGCGAGCCTGTGACAAGGCTGTCGTAGTGGGAGATGTACGTGCAATGCTCGCCGATACATGGAAGCGATATTTGCAGAGAAACCCCCTTCGAGATGTTCCCGAGGCCGTGCGAAGGAAGTCTACATACTTGACTCATCCCGTCTTCAACTCGCACCACAGCGAGACGGAACTACTTCGCTACATGCATCACCTGCAGTCCAAGGACCTATCTTTGGTCCACTCCATGATTCCACTCGGATCCTGCACCATGAAGCTCAACGCCACCAGTCAGATGCAACTCATCAGTAACCCGAAGTGCAACGTACACCCGCAGCTTGAGAGAGGCCAAGCTCCAGGTTATTCCGAAATATTCAAGAGGCTGAAGCACCAGCTCGGTAACCTGACTGGCATGGATAGGGTAAACATACAACCCAACTCGGGTGCTCAGGGCGAGTTTTCCGGTTTGCGTGTCATCCGGAAATACCACGAGAGCGAGGGCAACTCCAAGCGTGATATCTGTTTGATTCCCGTGTCTGCCCACGGCACGAACCCTGCGTCGGCGGCTATGGCTGGGATGCGCGTCGTTTCGGTCAAGTGCGACACCGCAACTGGCAATCTCGATATAGTCGATCTGGAGGAGAAGTGCAAGAAGCATGCCGACGAGCTGGCTGCGATTATGCTCACATACCCCAGTACCTACGGCGTCTTCGAGCCTGACATCCAGAAGGCTTGCCAGCTTGTGCACCAACACGGCGGCCTTGTGTACATGGACGGTGCCAACATGAACGCCCAGATTGGACTTACCACGCCTGCGGCGGTCGGCGCCGACATCTGTCACTTGAATCTGCACAAGACTTTCTGCATCCCTCATGGCGGAGGCGGTCCTGGCGTCGGACCTATCTGTGCTAAAAAGTTCCTCGACTCTTTTCTGCCTCATCAGAAAGACCAGTTTCAAGTCTCGAGTGCGTTCTTCGGCAGTGCTAGTATTTTGCCTATCAGCTGGATGTACATCGCTACAATGGGTAAGTTTCCACACGCGGTACAAGGGAGTGACGACTAACATTTGCTACTTAGGTGACGAGGGTCTCCGAAAAGCCACCGAGACTGCGCTCCTCAATGCCAACTACATGCTCACCCGCCTCAAAGACCACTATCCTATCCTCTACACCAACGACAAGGGCCGGTGCGCGCACGAGTTCATAGTCGATATCAGACCCTTCCAGAAATCAGCAGGTATCGAGGTCATCGACGTTGCCAAGCGGCTCCAAGACTACGGTTTTCACTCCCCGACGATGGGCTGGCCTGTCCCCAACACGCTCATGATCGAACCGACGGAGAGCGAGAGCAAAAACGAGATGGACCGCTTCGTCGACGCCATGATCAGCATCCGCGAGGAGATTCGTGAGGTCGAAGAGGGCAAGCAGCCCCGCGAGGGCAATGTTCTCAAGAACGCGCCACACCCTCAGGTAGACCTCATCAGGGGCGACGGCGATGGCAAGTGGGAGCGACCCTACTCTCGGGAAAAGGCTGCGTATCCTCTTCCGTATCTTGTGGAGAAAAAGTTCTGGCCCACGGTCGCTCGTGTTGACGACAGTAAGTTTCCTGTGGCTTTGTTGTAGGCGTCCGACTAATACGTTTTCCCAGAATGCGGCGACACTCATCTCTTCTGTACATGCCCCCCTGTTGAGGATACGACTTCCGTTCAAGACCCAGCCTCTCCCATCCAGGACCTAACTTCCCGCACCGAGGACACGACCTCTTCCTTCAAAGACACAGTCTCTTCTGTCCAGGATACGGTCTCTTCCGTCCAAGATACAATCTCTCTTGCGGAAGATGCCATCAACTCAGCCCAAGACAGCATCTTTCCGGTCGAAGACACAGCACAACTCGTCAAAGACACGACCTCTACGTAAAATAGGTAGACACACCGATTCAAATCGCAAGCTGCATGCTGTTTTAGAAACCAAGCAAGAAATACAGGTATAAATGTCCACTTCCACAGGATTGTATCTAGATCGGTAGACTAGAACCGGCGCGTGTTTATTTTGCTCTGTGGCTCATTTCCGGATTTCTTTCTTCATTCAGTGGTTTATATGCGCAAGGAACAAAGGATCGTAGGAAAAGGAAAAAGCGAGCCCCTGATTTAGGGAAGGCTACAGATCTCGACATCGAGACGGGAACCATAGTTCAAGGACTCTGGTATAACGAACGGTACGAAATTCATTCATTCGGTTCTATCAGTCTTTCATCTGATTGGAGCCAAAGCTTAATGCAGCCGGAGATCATGTATGAGATGCAAGTGATGCGGCCACATGCCACAATATCAATTCTCTGCTTTTATTTTGTTCGTTGATTGTCGTAAAACCTCGCAGTCATCTGCCTTCTATATACGTTCGTATTCTCGTCCTCCCTAACCCTTTGTTTTCGTTCTCCGTCCACATCACGCCTCAAAAACCAAGGACACACCGTCATCGCCCGCCGTTACCAATCGCTCACCCGTCTCGCCCTGCACAAAACCTAGGACACCACCACCCTCGCCATCGCCACGGTGGCCCTTCCACTCCTTTGTTAGGCCGGCCTCAGCGGCAGTGGCTGCGGCGTTGGGGTTGGTCGGGCCGGCACCGCGGATGTCCCAGCGGCGCACGACGCCGTCCATGCCACAGCTGGTCAGAAGCCAGGTGTTGCGGACAAACTCAAGCTTGACGACTGAGTGCTCCTCGTGCGCGCCAGTGATACGACGGCGGACCGCGAAGCGCCGGGTCGCGTCGTAGATCACAATAGAGCCGTCGACAGAGCCGGCAGCGAGAAGGGTTGTGGGGGGAGAAACAGAGGCGACAGAGATGGCGATCGTCTCGATGCTGTCGGAGCCAGTCTGCAGACCCGCGATAATCTGGCCACCGGTTGTCGGTTCGGAAGAGGCTTTGCCGCCAGCACCGCGGCTTCGAGTTTGAGGTGCGGCCGAGGTGAGACGGGGGAGGGAGACGACTCTGATGGCACCCGCGGCGCCACCAACAGCGACAAAGGTACCCTTGGGGTCGACGGCGATCGAGTACAGCCCACCCTCGACCTCAAAACGCTGATCGTCGCCGGTCATGGAAACAACGGACTGGCCGTTGTCGCCGACAATGTTCTTGGCGGCGGCCGCTCCCCAGACGTCCCAAACGAAGAGACTGCTGTCCTCGGAGATGGTGGCCAGAAGTTGGCCATCAGGCGTCCAGGCACCCGCAGTGCAAGCGCCAGTATGGAGGAAGTAGGACTGGACGATCTGGAGAGGGTTGGCGGAGTCGGAGGGATCGATGATATAGACCCAGACAGAGCCGTCAGAGGCACCGAGGGCGATGGTGTTGGGGTTCGAGGTTGACGGGCAAGGGGCGATCCAGTTGACCTCGGGGACCTCCTGCGCCTCGCCGAGGAAGTCCATCTTCAGAGGCGAGCCAGGCTTCGTCGTAGCCTTCCACGCGCGTATCCTGCCGTCTAGACCACCACTGACGAGAACTTCGCCGCTGGGGAGTGTCCAAGCGAGTGTGTTGACTGAGTCGGAGTGGCCGTCGAGGCTGAAGAGCGCATCGAGCTGGGTGCTCTTGGGAGCCTCGGCGGCGGCGGGGTCGCTGGCGTAGCTAGGGGGCAGAACGGGGCGCGAAGCAGCGGCGGAGGTGTCGAAGACCCAGCCGGCGCCGGGCGCATCGTCGTCCTGGCCGGCGGAGCCACCGACGGCGATCAGGCTTGGGTGGACGGGGTGCTGGGCGATGGTGAAGAGGGAGTCTTGGGGGATGTCGAAGTAGGCGATGGAGTCGTTCTCGAGGTTGAGTTCTTCGTCGTCGTTGTCCGAGTCCATGGCGAGATCGTCGCCCTCGGGGATCTCCTCGGCCACCTCATCGGGATCGAGCATGTCGTCGAGGTCCTCGACGTCGTCGACCGGGGGGTCGCGAGGATCGCGGGGGTTGGAGGAGGACATGATGGCGGGGTATTTTATCGAGTGGCTCGAGAGAGGATGGGATTAGAGGGAGGACGAGCTCCAGGGAGACGACAGAAAAGCCGAAAGCAGTGACTACGGCGTAATCAGTCCGTCAGAGCCGTAGGCAGCAGGGTATTTATTGTTCGTCGAAGGCGCTGTTGCTTGATAAGCAGTGGGATGGTGGTTTTTTTCCCAGCTGGTTGTTGATTGACAAGGAATTTTTTCGAAACTGCGGGGTGGCGGTGACATAATGCGGGACTCGAGCGACGGCAGCCCACTTAAACAGGGCACCTTCGCTGTTCGGAATCCTTCGGACTGCCGATATCATGACCAGGCATGCTTACAAGTAAATAGCGTAGATGAATGGAGAATGGTATGGATTAAAAGAAGCTCTCATCTGAGTCTCAGGCTGTTAAAGTGAGTATTGTAAAGACCATGCACCGGAACGCTGCAGTCGAGTAAAAGTAGGCCGTTGCAGGAATGCTCAATAATCAACAGCTGGCCTCAACATGCTCCCCAGAAAATCCCCCTGTTTTAAGAACTCCTCGCAAAAGGCTTCAATCCAAAAAGCACCCAATTATCTACATCGTTTGCTGCGGTTTAGCTTGTGTTACTCTTGATCATGTCGGTGGTATTCGTGGTTAGGTGTCGTCAACTCTGATCCGATCATCCCTCAGCCCGTCCATCCCTTCTCTTTCAAACCTTCTCTCATTCGTTCCTCTAAGCTCTCCTCTACATTTAATGTCATGACCGACGCCCATAACTCCCTTCGCCTGGCGATGGCGTAGTATTGCTCGTGGCTGATACACTGAACGACGGCGATGCCACACTCGGTTTGCTGAAGCCAGACGGACTGAGTCCCTGCGACGACAGGGTCTCTCTGTCGCCCGCCATCGGTGCGTCTCCCGGCAGCTCCGCCGCCATGGACCCGGTGGGTAGTTCCTGAGGGGCATGCTGAGATCCGTAGAGCTCGCTCGGTCTCTCGTTCGGCGGCAACTCTTTGGGCTCGTCGTGTTGGCGTCGCTTGCGTCGGCGGAGGCAGAAGAAGATGCCGATGGCGACGGCGATGGCAACGAGGGGGATCACGACGGCGATGGCCACTATGGCTCCCGTCCCTAGGCCGCCCGAGTCGTCATCGTCGGCAGAGTTCGTGGCTGTTGCCGTGCCTCGCGATTGCGTCGTGGCCTCAGTCGTCGTCTCAGCCTCAGTCGAAGTCGAAGTCGAAGTCGCAGCAATGTCGCTGTCCTCGTAGACCATCCGCAGCCCGTACGCGTTGATGCCGTCGCCCCCCGACATGGTGACGGCCGAGGTTATCGTAGTCGTGGAGCCGTCGCCGACCGACGTGGACGTGACCAGCAGCACGGTGCTCTTGGTGCCGGCGCTCCAGGTGCAAAACAGGCTCTCCCACGCGTCCGACAGCGACTCCGGGTCGCGCACGCAGGTCAGCGCCAGGCCGGCGCGCGTCGGGCAGCAGGTTACCGTGTAGGCGGTGGCATCGCTGCCGTCGTCGCGGGTGCACGACGACGGCGCCGCGTAGCCCGACGGGCAGTCCCAGCCGGGGGAGTAGTAGGCCGTGGGAGCCGGGTCGAAGCCGCTGGGGAGGCACGACGTCGCAAAGTCGAATCCGACGACGAGTTCGCTGACGATGGCGCTGCAGGCCGACGATGGGGTGTACGCCGTGGGGAGGGTTCCCACGAAGCTGGCGTTGGCGGCGGCGGTGGAGGTTATGGCTGCCATGGTTCGTCTGGTCTGGCTACCAACTGGCCTTTCTTTCTTTCTTTTCTTAGACAAGAGTCAAGCACCTTCTGTCCCCCGGTTGTTTCGTTGGTCAATTCGACGGTTACCTAGGGCTAGGCTCCGGTGTCTGGCTGGCATTGCGGCGACTTGGACTCAACACCAACGAGGCGTCTCGCACATCAGAGGATCGTCGAGCAGTATAACAGAGATGGTAAGAAGGATCAAGAGAGTGTGAACCAGGGAGCCCAGCGTCGATAAAGAACCGTTGCCATAGGGTTGACAGGGTCCCGCCCCCAGCTGCAATCATCCACAACGCTCACCAAATCACCGGGCCGTCAACCTTTACTTTGGTGGCAGCTGGTGGCTTGTGGCCTGCGGGCCGTGGCCTGTCTGTGGAAGTGTCTCCCGGAGGATCCTTTCCCTTGCAAGGTGCAACGTCGACTCCGGCCCTGGAGGCTGTAGTCTATCCCTGCTGCGACAGGGCCAAGCGAGAGGCACGGACATTGGTGAGCTCGGACTTGTTCAGTATTTGTGCTTGTTTGTACCTCTGGGCATTCCCGTCTTTACTTCGCATTTGTTCACTATTTACCTGCTGTGTTAAAGGACGCTCAGGGAATTTCTTTTGCAGGCAGTATCGAGGATACATCGTCGAAATCTCCCAGAGAACATCCCCTTCTACAGTACTCCGAGGCCGTCGATCACACTGCTCTCAAGACGGACATGAGACCGCCACTAACACTAGCTGCCAAGGCCGTTCAACCCTGGCCCGGAAATACAAGCCTTCTTTTGCTCCAATTGGCACCTCCTGCAAGTCCAACGCCTGCGCCCGCCGAGGTAGCCGCGCCACGCACTTCCCGATGGCCGACTCTCACTGTCCCTTCACGGCACTCGCATTCACGTGCATTCGTGGTAGCAGCCTGGAAAACATATATTTGTCTATTACAACCCTCTCCAGGCTCAGCTGTGAGCTGCAATGCAACATACATGGCAAGCCCTTCTTCTTCCACAACTTTACGCGCCTGCACTGCGGCCTACACTACGCACCGCGCTAATGCCGTGCTGTAAGCGACCCGTCCGCCCAAGCTGAGCCAGCTGGCCCTGTCCTTAGGCTTCGACTAGAGACTCGGGCGCTTAAGGGACGTGGCTGTGTTGCATGCCTCCAACACTCCATTGGACAACCGCGCGTCTCACAAACCCGCCTGAGGCTGTGTTGTTGCAACAGAGAACCAGCCAGGAGCAAGCAGATAGATCCTTGCTGGGGACTTGATGTAATGGGGTTAGTGGAGAGCTGAACTTGGGAGACGGCGACCTCAAGTGGTCGTTGAAGAATCATGTTGAACCAAACCATGCTTTTCTGGTACAAACTATTCACGATTGTTGTTTTATTCTAATACGATCTACAGCCTTTTCCTTCGCTTTCTTTACTTACGTCTTCCTCCCCCTTTTTTCCTCATTCTCTTTTTTTTCTTTTCTTCCTTGCTTAGCAGTCGTCTTTTTACCTCATGAGACATCTGCCTCCAATGCTCCTCGCGTTTCTCTAGGTGAGCTTTGGTCCCTTTTTTCTTCTCCACACAGTGCTCGAACTTGTCTAGCTCCCTTTCTATCTACCATGATAGCGCACAGATTTGGAGATGTTCTCCTGGCGGTCGTGTCGTCGACCCTGCATCGCTCCTCTACGCTCAGCTATGGCAAT
Source organism: Neonectria ditissima (assembly GCA_001305505.1). Classification (NCBI taxonomy): domain Eukaryota; kingdom Fungi; phylum Ascomycota; class Sordariomycetes; order Hypocreales; family Nectriaceae; genus Neonectria; species Neonectria ditissima. The sequence continues at coordinate 29,600 of LDPL01000004.1, forward strand.
GCCAACTGTATCCCATAATCATGTGCCAACCCGAGATTCTAGCAGCTGCCAACACCGCAAGGTTCCCGGAACATACGTATACACCCCAACGTCAAGCCGGGTAGCCGTGCCGCTGTTTCCTCGTCATTCTAGCGTTGGCGTCTTGCTTACTCTGAACTGTGCTTCGGTCCAGCACTGTTCATAAGGCTAGCCCTGAAAGGCGGCCGTTATTCTGAGTTGTAAGATAGCGTTGTAATCTTAGCCGCACGCGTCGTGATGATCAAGTCAAATTCCAAGCTCCTAATGTTAACTTTCCAAAGTTCCTCGTCGAGCATTTCCCAGATGCTCTTGTGGAAATCCCAAATCGGCGGCTCTTGCTTTTCCAACTGGCCTTTTGAGTCTCTGATATCCTCCTGAGTGTATAAGACGCCGCGGCCGTGTGGTTTAGACAGCAAATCAGGAGGTTGATCTCGGCTATTTTGAGACAAGCCTCGTCATTCTGCCCCCTATCGGTACTGCTGGACGAGCACTGCGCTAACACTTGTTCCATTCAGACTCTGGTAATTCTTGCTTAGGATATCGAGAACAAGAGATTAGTGCTGGACAGCGATGCTAGCTCTAGTCGATGATGGCGACAGAAGTCCCGAGATGAGTGAGTAAGCGCTACCTCCACCGTCAATGATATTGCGCTGGGAGTTGTAATGCAACTTGTCCAGTCTTTTGTTAGTCACTCCACATTGCAACGAGTCGCCCGCCAATCCAAAGTCCCCTTCCGTGTTGAGAATGGCGATAGTGTGTTAGCCCTGGACCCAACGCATATTGTCAATATGTCGAGCCGCAGCGACGAGCGGGCCAAACGATGCTCGATGAGCCAACACAATCAGATGAGGCTTCCTAAGCAGATGTCAATTGCTGGGTCTACAACAGCTAGGACGCCGTCCCTTTGAGAACCTCGGTCTCAATTAGTAAGTGCTATTAATGCTAGGATATTAGCTACATTTAGTCTCTAGTATAGTCTCGAGTGGCAAAGTCAAAATATGCCCTAGGTTGCCGATGGACAAGAAAACATGCTCGATGGAACTCTATCGTCGAGCAAAGGGCAGATAACTCAAGTAGGAACACAATGGGTCAAGAAACGGGTACAGAGTGACACTTGCCAGGTGCCTTGCAATACCATAAGTTGTTGGCTGAGTGGTGAAGCTAGCAATGCGCTGAAGTAGAATTGATTGGGATGAAAGGACACTACATCCTATAGGATTCATACAAATGACATGACTTTCTTAGGCAAGCATCCGACTGGTCTAATGGGCTTATTGGACGATTGTTGACCAAACTTCGCTTGAACCCCTCATGAGAGAAACCGCAGAATACTACATTGGCCGACAACCCATCAAGTGAGGGAGGACTAATACAAAGACACGAGTGAGAAGGCTGATCATTTCAATCGACCTATATACGTATCCATGTATACGCATCCATGTTGAGGCTAGGTCCTTGCTAGGCCCGATATATGATAATAAGAAATACTAAGCAATTGATCCCACCGCAGGTTCAGCTCCAAAGCCGCAGACTGATGTTCACTGGAATCCCAAAGCCGAAAGTAAAAGACACATGCCAGCAACCCTCAGCAACCCCCAATTGTAAAGATAGTCTCCGCCTCATCCGTTCCGAGCCTGGCCATCACTCATCCAGCACCTCCACCCAATTCTTCTCGGCCTTCTTCCTCCGCCATCGTTCCCCCGCGGCCGCCCTCACCACCTTCTCCTCCTCCGCGACCTCGGCTGCCTGGCCCGCCATCTCCCGAATCTGGTGCTTGATCCCGAGAACCAGCATTTTCTGCCACCCACTGTGGATTTTGCACCGCTTCCGCTCGCACATGCCGCGCACCTCGTCGTCTTCGCCTGTCGGGTCACCCAACTTCGACGCCTTGAAGATGGCTTCGCCCTCGGCCGACTTGGCAAAGGCTGCAAATGCGTCTCGCGCACTGATGGTGTCGAGGCGTTGATCGTAGCCGCAAATCTCCTCTCCGATCCGGCCAGCTGTGATGGCGGCCCGCCGGCGCTCTTGGGCGAGCTCGATGAGAGTGGCCATCTTATGACAAAGAAGGGTTTCCTCAGCCAAGTGAAAACGCGCAGTTGCGGCGTTCTCAAGAAAGAGGGTTTCCTCCTCGGAAATGATATTTGCCAGTTGGCTATCATCAGCTGCGAGTAGAGTTAGTAATGCCGCTAGAGGAGGTAAATTGAGGCCGTGAGACTCACTTGCTGCAGCATCTTCTCCCTCCTTTGGTCTCTCGTCAGAAAATGGTGCCTTCACTAGTCTCCACGCTCCCTCCTCGTCAAGTCCTGAAAGTCCACTTCCCAAGAGAGCCATAAACTCTTCTTGAATCAGCTGGTCGTTGAACCCGCCCTTGCCCCTCGCTTTCGGCAGCTTTGCCACCATTCGTTCCCACCAGGTCTGCGCATGTTCAATTGAACAGAACACGCTTTGGTTCACTGGTGTGAGGCGGGCTGCTTTGCGGCAGCCGCTCAAGGCGCACGTCTTTTTATATATCGACGTGAGGGTTCCACTCGTGCAGTTCGGACAGATGAATTTCTCAATCAGTGACTCGCCGATGTCCTTATTGAGGTGTATGCATTCTCCGTGAAACCAATCCTCGCAGTTTTCGCAGAATATCATCCACCTGTGGTCATCCGGGCCACGGCACAGGCAATAGGGCCCGTTGTCTTCTTCTGCGTCATCCTCCGAGCTCCCCGATTGAGGTGTGTCACCCGAGGGCGTGTGCTTTGCCCTTTTGGAAGCCGTGGGACCACCGTTTCTGGGGCGTTTGGGTGCTTTCTTTACAGTCGCCGCGGTTCCCTTTTTCTTCAGTCCTGCGTGCGGATGGATGCCCATATTGGATGTGTCTGTAGTTGGTTGTGGTGAATGAGATGGGGATTTTGAAGTTGAATGAGGGATGTCTGAGGATAGTTGAGGATGGGGAGAGGCATCTGCCGATCCTTCGCTTTTGAAGCCGGCCTCGGTAAGCTCAAAGCGAGGCTGGTCACCGGCCGCCGTTGGGAACCCCGTTTGCTCCATCGTTTGAGATTCTGTGAATGAACAGAGACCTGATAAACTGTTTGTGCCCCTGAGTCCTAGAAGGCCTGAATCACTACACGCTGGAACGACCGTCGCTTGACGCCAAAAACGTTCGTATACATATATATAGCGTCTGTTTTAATACGCGTAATCAAGGAAAACGAAGAAAACAGTAGTTGTCAGCTACATATTCCGCCACCATCTTTCAATGGTGACGTGAAGTTGATGCTTGATCAAATGGACAGGGGGGGCTTGAGATTACTCAGCCAACCGTTGTGGCGTTCGAGTGGTACCCCTCGGTAAAAGCTCGGGGGACAATTTTGGAGCCCGTGATGATCGAAAGATGTAAGTTTGAGACATGCGATTTCGTCTTTCCAAGCAAACTGGCCGATTTTGTTGGAAATCACCCGCCATGTCCAAGTCAATTGCTGCCTCCAAGGCCGTCCAGGGCATGTTTTCCCGACTCCCTGCGCGCCAGTGCCAGCGCTGCTTCTCCAGCGGTGCTCTCCAACCAAAGCAGCTTCGGCCGACACTCCCGCGTGTGCCCGTCCAGTCTCGACAGCCGATTACCCAGCGACGAACCAAGATGGACACGATCGAGAAGGCCAAGAGCCGATATGCCAATGGGGTATGATACACATGGAATCTGCGCCCAGTTGCGACCTGGTTGCGACAGCGCTGCGGAATCTCGAGGCTGACAAATGCGCTACAGCCCTTCTCGTGGAAGGCCGGCTTCCTGTTTGTGGGCACCTGTGGCCTTTTGGTGTGGTACTTTGAGTATGAAAAGGGTCGCATGCATCGCAAGAGGATAGCAGAGGCAGCCAAGGGCGTTGGTCGGCCCAAGGTGGGCGGCTCGTTTGAGCTGATTGACCAAAACGGCCAGCCTTTCTCCAGCGAGAGGATGAAGGGCAAATATTCTTTGGTGTGTGAACTCAGCTTGGCATCAAGAATGCTGTTGGGGAGCTAGGCTAACATGTTGAAGGTCTACTTCGGCTTCACTCGCTGCCCCGACATCTGCCCCGAGGAGCTCGACAAGATGGCGCGAATGCTGGATGTCGTCGAAGCCAAGGCCCCCGATGCCTTGCTCCCCCTCTTCATCACCTGCGACCCCGCGCGAGACGATCCCAAGGCTCTTAAGGAATACCTTGCCGAGTTCCACGACAAGTTTATCGGTCTTACAGGCACCTACGACCAGATCAAGGCTCTGTGCAAGAAGTACCGAGTCTATTTCAGCACGCCCCAGAACGTCAGCCCTGGACAGGACTATCTGGTGGATCACAGCATTTACTTCTACTTGATGGACCCCGAAGGCGACTTTGTGGAGGCTCTGGGCCGACAGCATTCACCGGATCAGGCGGCGCAGATTATCCTGGACCACATGAAGGACTGGACCAAGAGCCAGTAAAGACTGGCCACCATGGTTCAGACAGGAGAGGGGTTGATATGATATGGCAAAGATGGCGGGGTTCTGTAAAAATACTGTATCATACCAAAATCGTCGATAGAAGATGTTACCCAGGCAGGAACCACTCAATTCAACTGTAGTTATGACGCGAGGATTTAAACCATTAGAGTCTTTGAAATTAATGATTGTAGAATTAACTGTTGCCAATTTATTATTGCGAAACGTCGTTGGGGGGTTACGTTGAGTGGGCACGTTTATCAAAGCGCGTCGGATATTGGCGGATATTTGCCGATGACATCGCTGTTATCGCTGATGACCAACGTTGCAGTTGACACATGAACCAATCCATGTCGCCCCTGACACTTCTCAATACGCGAAGCAGACAATATCTAAAACTCCACGAATCTCTCAACTGAAAACTTTTTGAAAATAATCTAGGTTTTACCTACGTTTGAAAAGAAGAATGCGACGCTTCAGCGCACTCGGCCAGTGCCGATTCGCTGCGCGTCGCTGGTCGATACAGTCTCGCCTCGGTGTGCCCCATGCCCGCTTCACCGCAAGCTTCAACGTCGCGGGCTATGGCTTGAGGGCGTTTCATGGATCTGCAGCTGTCGCTTCCAAGCCGAAGGGCTCGCTGATCGTGGATCCTGAGCGTCTTCAGGAGCCGACTGAGGCGTCACGCAAGCTGTTCTCCGAGTTCGCGTTTGCGTTTGAGTGTGTTCACCCTGCCCTCTCCCACAGTCGTTTCTTTCAGAGACTTAGGGATAGTGTTTACCAGTTTTTCAAGCAGCCTCTAACGTTGCTACAGTATTGATGGCGTTCTATACCAGGGTCGTAATCGTGTGGAGGGAGCTGAGAAAGTCATCAAGATGATTAGGAACAACGGAATTCGATACGTCTTCCTGACAAATGGAGGCGGTGTATCGGAGGACAAGAAGGCCGATACACTGCAAGACCGGCTTCAGCTCAACAAGCATGATGACGTGATACGAGGGAGAATGATTCTGTCGCACACGCCCATGAGCGCCTGGGACGACTCGCTCAAGAACGAAGGCACGGTGTTGATCACAGGTTCTCACCCTGAACAGGCCCGTCAAATAGCCCTCGAGTTGGTGGCCTTATTCTATAACGAAGCATGGACAAAGTACTCACGCTCTTTAGTTACGGTTTCAAGCGTGTTGTTACTCCCGGCGACATTCTGGCGGCATGCAGAGACGTATACCCGTTTGAGCTTACCAAGGATGGACTTCACGGGAACCACGTCCCGCTACCAGATGGGAAGAGAATACCGAACCTGAACGATCCTTACAGTACCGATCTCCCTCACAACGCCCTGAAGATCGATCAAATCTTTATTTGGAATGACCCTAGAGACTGGTCGGTTGACACTCAAATCATTCACGACCTCCTCATTTCGCACAAAGGCTACTTCGGCACAATTTCCCGGAAGAATGGCGACAAGTCACTACCTAACAATGGATGGCAGCAAGACGGCCAGCCTGGACTCTGGATTTCCAACATGGATCTCCTATGGAAGACTAACTATCCTCTCAACCGGTTCGGCACGGGCGCATTTATGGAGGCGCTCAAGGGACTATGGTCAACAACGACGGACGGAATGAAGCTTCAGTTTGACGCCCTGGGCAAGCCATCCAACTACACCTACAAGTACGCTCACGACCGACTGCTTCAGTACTACCACGACATGGCTTGCAGCCGCGGGGAAGTAGACAAGACGCACGATGCGAAGAAGTGCCAGCCCCTGCGACGAGTTTACATGATTGGCGACAACCCGGAGAGCGACATCCGAGGCGCCAACGACTTCAACGCCGCCGACGGCACTGAGTGGGTTCCTATCCTAGTACGGACGGGCGTCTGGAGGCAAACGGCCACGGAGCAGGAGCCTCGATACAAACCGGCAGTGATTGTGGACGACGTGGTGGACGCGGTAGTGTGGGCGCTAAACAACGAGGGCATGAAGGCCTCGAGGGAGTGGCTGCTGTCGGCTTTGTCCCACACAAAGGGCTATATCAAGTTGCCAGAGTTGGAGGACGGTGAACACGGTCATGGATTAGCTGGCGACAAACCACCGTATCCCAGCGAGAAGGAAGCGGCTGAGGCGAGACTTTGAGGCAGGGACCGAAGTATTGCAGGCGTGGGGGCTCACGGGCGTGAGCTGCGATTTGACACCGAGCAATATATCTCGACATAGGATCCAGGGAAGCGAGCGGGTAGTGGGTGGACTTCGGTCTGCGGCATCTCGACCCGCAAGCAGCTCCATTTTCCGAGTGTTTTCCCCCACGTATTCGGTGCCTAATAGCTACGGTGGCACCTTAGGCAGACTTTGCTAAAGTGCAAAAACCCAAATCGCGAAATCATAAATCTAGAATCTACCTATATATAGCCTAGACTATATATAAGTTATAGATTATATTAAGATATCTCTAAAAAATTCAAATTAATTAATTTAATATTAAAGGAAACTAATCTTTATTTTACTAGATATCTTATATAAGTCTTATATAAGATATCTAACTATTAACTTAAAATACTATAAGAAGATATTAACTATTATCCTAAGTTAATTAGCTAATCTAGCTAATATCTCTATATAAGACTATAAGAGCTAAGGCTTTATAGTCTATATAAAGGAAGATATTTATATATATAGAGAAATAAAAATAATAATAAAAAGGTTTTATATATACTTAATTTAACTTAATAGGATTATTCTTAGTTTCTTTCTTATTTAGCTAAATTAATTTTAATATAGATAACCTTAGTATATTTTTAAATAAAGAGATTAACTAAGCTTAAGAACCTTAGTATCTACTAAAGCTACTATTATATATATCTTCTAGGACTAAAGAGTCTCTATTAAAGTACTAAGTAGTATAATCTAACTATTTATAATTATTATAATAGTTACTAAAATAATCTAAAAGGTATATATAATAAGGGAAAAGACTTATATATAAATCTTTATTTATATATATCTTACTAATATAAAATATATATAGAGTTAGAATAAGAATACTTTAACTTTAGATAAAGAAGATATTTATATATAAGTCCCTATAACTTATAATTTACTTAATATATATATAGTAAGCTAAAAACTATATTAAATAACTAAGCTAATTAAGAATATTATACTAGAGTATATTATATATATATAGCTAAAGTTACTAACTATTTATATTTACTTATAAGAAGTAAAGCTTATAGAGTATATATATAAGACTTCTTAGTATAGACTAGAGATAGGTTAATTCTTATATAGTATTAGAAGAAATATAAAATAAAGCTTATAGGTATATAAGATTAGCTCTTCTTATTATTATTATTATTATTATTAATATTAATATTAATATTTACTTTAGTTAGTACTTTTAACTTATCTTATATAAGAAATTTAAAGAAAGAAAAAATATAAGCTTATAATTATTAGAAGGATTAGATTAACTAATATTAATATTATAAGATAATAGCTTTTACTATAAGAGCTTATATATACTAGTTATAGTTATAATAGTAATAGTAATAATAATAATAATAATAA